>JAWZYV010010563.1:0-475522 GCA_038373885.1 Cheiracanthium punctorium
GAAAATATGGCTAGGGGGAGGGCGTTATACCATTTCACATAGCATTATAAAGCACATGGTTCTTTCAAGCTACTTTTTGTTTTTACTATAGAGCTTGTGTAATAATTAATTGTGCCATTTATGTTTACAAATTTAAATCTATAAAAATATATATTATTGGTTAGCGCATGAAACACGTATTATCCATTCCTCTTATTTTGAGATAAGCATGATTCTGAATTGCTGAGATTGTCTTTAAAGAAAAAAATACATATTCCTTTGCTACAGTATAACCCTCAATAAATTACAATATATTATTACTGCTTTGTCATTAAAGAAGAGTATTACGCTTTTTAAAGTAATCAATTAGCAACACGCTGGTAGGCTATAGAAGAAAACACTCTCCCTGGCTGTCTGCTGGGCTTTGTGTTCTCCAGTCTACTCTTCAAATATGTAAACACGCTAATAAGAGTGACGTGCCGCGAACCTAGCGGTTAAAGAGTAAAGTATTTCCTATAGTGATTACTAGCTGGTTTTGCGCATTCTTAAGTTCTCCACCTAGCATGTGGTTATGAACGGGAGAACTTAATTATATTTTTTTCCTCACTTTTCACTGGTGCAGTTAACGTGGTTGTCTCAGTAACAAATGAATAGTGACCTTTATCAGTATTCGGTTACTTGACACAAAACTGCTCGTAAAATAACGTTATATTTAATAACGATACTCAACGTACACTTATTATAACGTTATTCTTTTCTGTGCTATACATAATAACTCTAAGAACACTAACAGAATGCATTCGGTTAATCATGTTAACCGTTCAGTTTATAACGTTAAACTCACATAACTATTTGATAACGATACAGTATCAATTAGTTAGAAATATAACCTTTCGTTCAATAACAATTTAAATACGGTATGAGACCATAACGTTAAAGGAACAGAACGACATCTTCATACCGTTATAACGCAATAACGAAATACCATTCATATTGAAACAATCCGTTACAAAATATAACAAATTTTACCAATATATTTAAATACGGTATAAGATCTAACCGTTCGAATAACCTAAAAATTTTGATCCGAATCAGCGGCTTTTCGGACTGAGAGGAGGGTGAATGAAAGGTAAAAGTATTGAGTGGGTTCACCACCCGCATTTGTATTCCGTACGTAAAACACAGGACACATGCAAGGACTGATTTCCAGCCGGGAATTCGGGGCAATCGCCCGGGCCACCAACAATAAGGGACCCTCCCTAATAACCCTTTAACTCTAAAAATTTGCACATTTTGAATTTAATTTAAAATGAAAGACAGCTAATTTAATTTTATATATGTGAAAAAAACAGTAATCATAATTTGTTACTATTTTATAGCGAAATAGTAACTATCATTAACGTAACTATCATTATATGCGCACCTTTTTTTTAGCTAACGGTATAGTCTCAGGCAATAATTCAGCGCAAACATCATTTAGGCGTGGTCTATGTAGTGGTTAATATTGTAAAAAAGTAACATGCTAAAGTTTTGTGGGCTTCAGCATGTTACTTTTTTAGAATATTAAAAAATATTTTGTTTAAAGTGTGAATGTCTAGCATTTTGTCCTATTATGCGGCTGTCAATCTATCAGTGTTGAGTTTTGGTCGCTTTTCTACAGATGCAGCGTGAATACGCGTTAGGACCCATTTAATTTGTGATTCGACCAAGGCACTTCCTATCTTTTGCAGATAGCCCTTGTGTAGCTTTGCCATAATACAATACAACAACCAAAATAAAATCTTTTTTTGACAGAACGCTTTTAAAGTCTAGTCCTGCCAACTGTTAGCAATAGGAGGTGTTTTAAACAGTAACACTTTTAATTAGTAATAGGTTGGTGTATAATTATCAAAACAATCCCAGCTTACTATTCAGGGTGGTTTGTCAGTTTCAAACATGGTGAAATTAGCTTGGAAGATAAGCCAGGAAGAGGTCGACCATCGGATTTTGACGACCAAGCACCTTTGGCAGACTGGAAGGGAACGAAAGCTGGGATTGTTCCGCCCGATGGGGAACGGGAAAAAAGGCCTGATAATTAAACGTGACATATTGATGTTGACACCGCCCGTGAAAAGGTTAAATTGTAGGTCTGTTTAAAAAAAATATTTTTTTAAAGGAAGTGAGAGTTAAGGGCTTAGCTTAGAGTCACGTATCCTCTTAACACCGCCATTTTTAGGTCAGATAGTATTAAAATTAATGAGTATGTGTGCATTTTGCAAATCTAAAAGACGGGTATCTGCTTGGTGGGGGACGCTGCCCTGGGTGGAGGTCGTTTTAAGAAATTCAACGCATATTCACGCAACATCTGGCAAAAATCGTCCAAAACTTCAGACTGTTAGATAGACAGCCCCGCAGTTGGCTGGAAGCTTGGAATTTGATACTTTATCAATCCACTATGCTCAATGTTTTATACACTTGTCCACGGTACGGCATTATAAGCATTTAGATTTTTATGTCTTGCGAAAATTCCGTTTATTTATACACAACTCTAATGTATGACTCCTTCCAAGAAACGACTGTCTGCACTACTCCTCAAGAAAGTCGAAACTGGGAATCACTGATCTAGGCTATCAGCAATGTTAATATATTTAAAAAGACATACTGTTTTGTGTGTTTAATGTCATATGTAACTCATTGATCTCATGAACTCCGATTATGTATCAATCATCCACCACTTTTATGTTTTATTTTGTTTTTTGTATGCCATTTCTTTTTTGAAGGAAGGGGAGGAATGATGTTGAGTCGAGAAATAGTATTTTCTTTATGTGCATGCAAATTATGTCCTCCCCCCCCCTTGCAAATGTGAAGGGGGGGAGGAAGGAAGGACATAAAAGACCCCCTCAAGAGCGTGACAATTAAAGATCCAATAAAGAATAAAATGGTGGAAAACCGTGAAACTGTTATGATAAAAAAATATATATTGCTATAACGTAAATCTGATGACTTGTTTTCGGAATATTTTGTCATTTCTCTAATGAGTCAATGATCCTCATCTTTAAATCTATCGCATTTTTACTTTCCGAACCTGTTCTAAGTATGGAAGTATTGTAATCCTGAAAATATTCGACTTTTAAGATTTTCATGTATTTATACGTTTTGGTGAATTAATTCATTTATGTTGTTCTTGCGGTAATGTATTTATGTATGTGTGTAATTGTGTACGTGAGCAAACACGATAGCTCCTAAACAGTGCATTTGATTGAGCTGAAATTTTGTATATATATTATAGACCACCCTCGCATGACCCATATTGATTTTCATGTGTACAGGATGTATAGTTTTTTACAAGGCTGTAGAAAGAATTTAATACATTGGACGGGAGCTCTTGAAAGTGCGTTACCGTCTATTGGGGATTTCAGTATTTTGTGTTATGGCAAGCCTACATGAAGGGCATCTACCCACGGGAAAGGGAGCTTTGGGCAGAGGACTTTTTTAAGGCGTTCTAACGCCTATTTATGCTGTATCTGCATGCACATAAAACCATCTGAAACTCCAGACCCTTTGATCGACACATTATGGTCTATAGGCATAAATAATTTAAGGCGTACTAGTGCCTAAATGGTGCATTCGTATAAGTTCAAATTCAGTATGTATATTGTAGATCTCCGTTTTAAAGCCTGTTTAGAACACTACATTCTCGTAAATGTAGGATTTACAGTTTTTTTCTTTTTTCATATCTGCAAAAAAGTATTCTTGCAAAAAAGTTGCGATCTATACACTCTTGTTTCAAGTACATTAGCATTTGAACACTGTATTCGATTGAAATGAATCTAATTTATGTGAACGCTTGATAAAGATCGAGTGTTCTGAAAGTAGACTGGAGTCATTCGATTCGATTTTTATTTGCGAGTATTTATTTTTTAGTGGGAGCGAGAGGTAGAAGTAGCATTTTGTAAGCAACACTTCTAAGTTTATGATGAGTTAAATTCTCAGTGAAAACGCGAAAAGTGCTAAGAAAACAATAGGATGACATGTGGTGCATGTGTGATGATAGCGGATTTTCATGCGTTTGTTTTATGAATTCCAATCCTGTTAATCAGATACGCCGTATTCTTTTTAATACTTAGCTTTTTTTTTTTACATTTCTTTCTTTCTTTACTTTCTTGTACGAAGTAAAAGGAAGTACAGTAGAACTCCAATTATCTGAACTCCGACTATCCGAATCGCTTATTACCCGAATCACTTTCAGAATTTCAGAAAAAAAAATAATACGGAAATTTACTGTGATTGGCAAAATATGCGATTCTGTCTACGTGCGTTACTGTCCTTTTTCTCCGCGAAGCTAGTGTAGGCGCAGCAGGAACAATGACTTTCATTTACAGTACGGTACATACATACTGTACTAATGTACAGGACTTGTAAGTAAGCTTAAAATGTAAGCGTGTTCCTTTTTCATTCAATTAATTAAAAGCTCTTTTCTTTAAAAATATTTTTTTATCCCATTTTCAACATACATACGCACAATAATTAATTAAAATACATACTACACCCATTTTTTGAAAAAATCCAATTATCCAAATTTTTGAATCCTAATATCCGAATAGGGTCCGGTCACAATTGATTCGGTTAATTGGAGTTCATTGTAATGTGATCGCGAAAAATTTCGGTATACAGATTTTGACGAAATAACCGATTTTTACTACCTCTAAATTTACTTTTATGAGTTTTTGCTTGGCATCTCATCGTACGTATGTATGTGTGTTCATATAAATGCATCTACAATCCATTTTGACCGACCAGAGTCCATTTTGACGAGATTTTCCCATCTGTACGTACGTATGTACAATTGTAATTCGCATATCTCAAAACTATTGGTTGTAGAACGTTGAAATTTTACAGGGTCAACCAAATGGCTTTAAATATATTAAGGTATATGGATACATTGAGTTCTTTGAAAGTCTGTGATGAAACACTATTTCGGCTATTGTCCAAAATTTTCGAACTATCTCAAACTTGTCGGCGTCTGGCAAAATATATCCCGATTATGTGCCAAAAGCAAATCTTTCAAATACAGCCCAACTTGGCGATATCTCAAATGTTTGGCTAGAAATCGCTAAACCATAATATTATTGCAGCATTTTATCTTTTTGAAACAAAGTAAATTTAGATGAAGTGCACCGGAAATATTTTTAATTTTATAAACACGCAAGGAAATCATGTGGTGTCCATATCAGATTTTTTTTCTATGATAGATAGGTGAACGCCGGGAATAGTAGGGGAAGGGGGGGGAGGACAAGATGGGGTAGCGGGCACATTGGGTACCGGGTCTCATCGGTCCTGGGAACGACCTATCACAGCCGCTCTGGCTCATAATGGCGTGCCATTGTATTGTTTATCAGTCAGCGCTGTGGCCGGCTTGTAGTCCTGGACCTAGCTACAGTTCTGTGGGAAAGTTTGAGTATGGAGAATTTTTTTTCAGAAATGTTTAATAGGTGCCTTAGAAAGTATTTTCGGCTTGGGTGGACATCCGCCACCTGGTACATTTTCTGGCTATGACGTCATCAAAGATGGCGGCCGCTCGATCACAAAATTGCTCATATCTAAGTTAATACTTGACCTATTAGCATAAAAATTATATCAATATATTGTAATTACTATTTGTAAGATGAAAATAGCAATGTTTTTTAACTGTTGCCATAAATTAATAAACAACAAGTTAATTTGTTATACAATTTGCGATTACAACATAGACATATATTACCGTGAATAAAAAAAAATGATTATAATGAAACTGCAAAAGGACTGTTACATATTGAATCTAACCCCTTACTACCACACTTATGGAAAGAGCAACAGGTTTCTTCATTTGCCCAACAAATACAAGAGGATTTGGAAATTTTAAGCAATTATATGCCCCAATAAAATCAATTGGATATTTCTGTAATGAAACTGCAAATTTCTTTTCTGGCACTAAATCATCTTCTATTACTATGAAATGCTGGTAGCATGATTTTGTGTATGGTACTTGAAATCCTTATTGTTTTGTTTTCATATCGTGTTTTGCCCAGTGTAGAATACGAATCATCGCCGATCTTAAACACATTTAATATATTTTACTTTGCATATTGTGAAAACAGTGCTTTTGCTAGCAGATTGTGTAATGGATTAGGAAGTATAACAAACGGGTTACTTTTTTAAAAATATATTTAAACATTGAGGTGACCTTTGCATCTAGGCTCTGGGTTTGCTTCTTAGAAAACTCATGCTGGATGGCCAAACCGTCGACAATAGTAATGGAGTCTGACATTTCCCGAAATAGATTTGATATCATCACACGCTCATAATGTTTTATCTCCCATTCTGGTACAGAATGCTTTTGTTTAGTACGCCCTACGATACCAGATGAGCTTTTTTGGGATCTATTAATGGTTTTTTCTAATGCAACGTCCGCTGCAACAGCTGAAAATTTATGTTCATACAATTTCACAACATTCTTATCCATGAACATTTCATGCATTTCCGAGGCTGTGTTGAGTAGTCTTCTCATGTCTTCGGAATATAAAGAAGCCCATCGTTGATAGTTTGCAGATTCAAAGACAGAAAATACTGGTAGAAGTTTTTGTACTGTGTCTAGATGCAATTCCTAGAGACCTTGTCTATCGGAACGAATCAAATTTTTTTAGAAGCTGGAGCAATTTCAGGAAATTATCCCAATACAAAAACTATTCTGATGTTTCTCGTCATTGTTCAACAAATTTCAAAAAGTTTGTGAAGAGATTCTCCACTTTGACATCTACATCTATATAATTTGTTTTGTTTTTTCCCATGCCGAAAAAATATTCTGCTGGTGGCAATTCTTAGGGATGGACGCGAGACGAATTTTTGCGAGACGAGACAGAGATTTACAGCTTTTTTGCGAGACGAGACAAACATTTTTAACATTATGATATAGGGATTTTTGCGAGACGAGACGAGCTTTTCGGCTGTTTTGCGAGACGCGAGACCCCAATTTTTCGTCTCGCGTCCATCCCTAGCAATTCTTATGAATCTAACTTTTCAAAGTTAGATTCATCGGACTCAATGGAATATTCTGCCGAAAAGGACTTCACTTGCAGTCTAATCATCGTTTCTCCCAACATAAACATATCTTTGATTCAGCTCATACAGTTTTTACCATGTAAGATAGTGTCTACCACATTTACTTCAAACACTGAGAATTCAATAAGCACAATGGTTATTCCACTTCCCCAAAGGTATTTACCTATACAACTAGCCACAATTTTAGCCATGTGGAATGCCCACAACATCGATACAATATTTGTAAATTTATTTGGATTGATTATCAGGACTTCACGAGCAATAGCGTATACATTTTTATCACAGGTTACTGGTAAATACTGTTGGCTTAACTGGTCAAAGACATTATTGAAATTTAACAGAATTGTGTAAACATTTGCATGCTGATTTACTGGGTTTGCAATTATTGGCAAAAATCCAACTTGCTTTTGCTATAAATCTTCTTTTGAAGAAAGTGCTTGGAAAGAACTCCGCGATGGTACAAGATGTTCAAGGTTTTCTTCTGGAGTGGAAAGGTCGTAATCAATAATAACACCAGTACTGTGGGAAATAAGCTCTGCAATTCTTAAAAACTGCCATAAGATGTCTAAATTTTCGTACTGCTTTTTTTTATCCTTATCCATTGTAAATAAATCTGAGTTAACTTCGTAATCGCTTGGGAGATTAGGACGTTTTTCAAGTTTGTAATACGATTGTAACTTTTGATTGTAACTTTGCTTCATTTTGTATATTAAATTTATCTCTAATGTAACTAAGGGTGCATCCATAACCTTTATGTTGTCCAGATTTCATATCATCAACTATAAGAGAAAAGCCTGTGATTCTTTTTGAAATCTGAGGGGTACTCTCTTCGCTTGCTTCAAGTTTTCGTTTATACGTCAGTAAGTAACCAGAAGTACAATTTTCGTAACATAATAGATCAGCACCAAAAACACTTGGCATATCCTCCAAGTCACAAGCACGAGTGAAAACATCATCTTGTAAATATAACGTAGCTTTTAAAAACTCTTGAGCTCTAGGATACTCGCTTATTCTATATTTCTCGTAAATGCGATTATACAATTTTAGGTTACAGGTAATACGTAAACAGTAGAAATACCTCCAGCTTGAGGAGTATTAGCGTGCACGTTTTCTTCCAGACTTCCTAAGACTTTCCTGTACAGTTGGTTGAGAAGTGCTGGCGTTGCCTTCATTTTACAATATCTCTTCTCACTTTGAAGTTTTAAAAGGGATTTCTTATGACAGTATTCTTTGTAGCATGCATTATTCATGTGACAAACAAACGCTACTTCTTCGCTTAATAAGCTCAGACGCTTGGTAACAATGTCGTTTCGCACTTGTGCAGCGGCCCATATACTTTCTCGACCATTTTCTGTACTTATCACACTATGATCACTTTTATTACAAATAATGCATGTTTTTTCGTCTGGATTAAAGTCTATTACACAATCTTGCAAGACTCTGGACAATTTTATGACTTCTACACTTGCATTTAAACTCTACAATCTAAAAAACAAAAGAAAAATACATACGAAATTCGCGCCTTTTCTGCAAGCATTAAAACCTAACCCTAAAAGCGGCTTTGACTGGTTTTGCAATTTTATCTTTAGAGGACTACTAGACCCATTTGTTAGAAAAAATTACAAACTAAACGAACAAGAAATACAGACAAATCAGTTTATACGAGTAGAAAACTAAGCTACCCGAACGACGTTTGAACAGAACTGTCAACTGGTTAATGCCTGAAAACTACACACCGTCTGAATTACACATTATTACATACGTTGTTTAATAAAATAAGGGTAAATTAATATAAAAAAGTGCAATTTCATACAAATCGGACAAGTATTAACTTAGATATGACCAGTTCTGAGATGCGAGCAGCCGCCATCTTTGATGACGTCATAGCCGAAAAATGTACCAGGTGACGCATGTCCACCCAAGTCCAAAATGCTTACTAAGACACCTACTAAACATTCCTGAAAAAAAATTCTCCATACTCAAACTTTCCCACAGAACTGCAGTTAGGTCCTGGACTATTGTGAGTCTATGCGTTTTTGCCCTACCGCTAAAAACTCTGTTTTTGTCAAGTTCGTTGTGATTTTCGTGTTATACATCCCATGTGTTCTGCACCTCAATATTAATTTTCTAGGACTGACTGAAAGTTATTCTTGTTTATCAATGATTAGACCAGCAGGAAAGAACATGTTTGTTTCCATATTTCGATTTAGTTTTTTTAGGTATACTATTTTATTGAAATAAGCGTGGGAGGGCAAAATGGGGTATGGGATACCCCATCTTGCCTCTCGAAGAAAATTATGATTTCTCTAAGACACTTTATGATCCTTTAAACTTAACTGAGTTTTATCTTGTTTTAGGATGGTGATAAATTATAAAAGAAAGACAGAGTGGGGGAATTGGAGTGAAAGAGTATGTAAAATACGGTAGATGTGGTAAATAATTAAAGGGGGAATGGTGTATAAATTAGCGTCGAAAACATATTCTGTGCCACAAACGATCCTTGAAAGAAAAGTGAAAGAAGCTCGTGCAGCCCTAGAAGGTCCTGCTGCTCCTACAACTTCGGTGAAAGTTCCTTCAGGCCCAAAAAAGCGAACATTTTCTGATGACGAAGAGAAAGAACTTTGCAATTATATAATGGATAAGGAGGGTCGCCTTATGAACTTGCAACAAAATATTTAAGGGCTTTGGCTTACACTCTTGCAGCAAAAAATGAGAAGCAACATCTCTTTGTGAAAAAAAAAGAAGCTGACAAAGATTGGGTTCAGGGATTCAACCAGAATTGTCGATACGGGTGTAAATGGCTTCAAAAAATGTGGGATTTGGCTATACGATCGAGCAGTTTTTTCCGATATTGATTTTACTCCTCAATGGCGAAAAATATTCCACAAACAGAGAGATTATCCATCACTGAAGCATTGCCACAAACCACTAGGTCGGACAACGGAGCAGCAGCTCCAAATAGACCATTCGCATGACCATTTCGCCATTTCGCTGAAGCTTCAGTTGACCCTGAGACGATAACGGCTGAGACAATACCTGCAAAGATAACTTCAGTTTCGACAGTTGAAGATTCTGATAAATTAACTATTGACGAACCGCTAATATGCCACATGCCTGTTGTCATGACACCATCTGAGATTGAAGTAGAGCCTGAGCCAGGATTCTGCACTTGGATGTCCAATATCGAAGTTAGTCCTTAGCAAGTGATGCCTTATCCTGCAACTCGCAAAATTTCACGCGTGACAAGGTAACGAGGAAAAATGGCTATCATAACTTCTTCGTATAAAAATGAGTTAGAAGAAAGAATGAAAATAAAGAATAAGAAAACCGATTTTTCTAAGAATAAGAAGAAAACCAACAATAATCCTAATTCCTCACCAGAATGTGACAACGAAGAAGATAATATCCCTTGCTTTTAGTGCTATGGAAAATACTTGGATTCTAATGAGGGATGGGCCGCAATGTTCTCTCTGTAGGAATTGGGCATGCTGTAACTGTGCTGGGATAGATGATGAGGACGACCATGCAGTATTTGTTTGCGAGTTATAATAGAATATGTCTCCCATACCCCATCTTTCCCAATAGGGTATCCCGTCTTACCCTACCTAGGGGGGCAAGATGGGGTGTTGGATATTTTTGACAAAATTGGCCATTTTTTTTCATTTTCTATTAGTGTAAAATTCCTTAAGTTCCTTAAAGATTGATTATGTAAGAGTAATTATAAATAAATAAATATTCAAACTACTTAAAGATGTGGGTTTTATTACGCTCCAAACATTAAGAACCCGTCTAGCCCCCCTTTCCCTACAGGTTTTGGAGTTCGTCCATACTCACTGAAACACGATTGAACTCAAGGGCGGCGGCAGGATCATTTCCAGATCTCCCAATGATGCACCCAAGATATATAAAATTCATATACAGGGTGTTCCTGAATACATAGGTCAAACTAAAAGAATAAAATGCATATAAAGAAGCATTTTTTGTATAGAAGATTAGCAGTGTGAGGTTAGAAATAAAAAGTGTAGATGGAAATATAGCAAATGCAAAAGAAATGAAAAAGCTCAACTTTAAATGCTCATATGTGCTGGTAGTGTCTAGCAAGTGATTGGCGTACCCTTTCGAAGATGCCAGGTGCTCCACGAACGGTTGCAGTGGTTACTAAAATTTTGCAATGAGGCCCTCATCTGTGTCAACTGGAGTCTCGTAAACGAGTGCCTTGAGGTGTCCCCAAAAGCAAAATTGGATACTTGATTAATCTAATGAACGTCCTGGCCAAGCGACTAGTTCAATTTGTCCAATCAAAGACGGGGTCAAGATGACAATGGGGTCATTACGCACATTATTTTCGAAATAGGCTGAAGCCCTATCGTGCTGAATCTATCTACATTTTTCATTTCCGACCAAACGTTGCAATGCAGAAAAATGCGTCTTTGTATGTATTTAACTACCTTCAGGGACACCCTGTATGCATACCTATAAAAAATTAGACTATTTGGCGTTTGAAGGAAGAAGAATCTTGACTGGAAAATGTAGCATCAATATGTGAAATACACATCGTCAAAGTTATTTTGTCGCAGCTGAAAAGTACAAAATCTTAAACTATTAATTTGGCCTAATTAGTAATACCTCAATTTAAGTATACTAAGAATTAATTATTCAAAATATATGCAATTTTGATAATATTGTTTCATATTTAAACAGACGAATTTCCCCAGAAAAACAAAAGCGAAATGTTTTTTTTTTTCTCAATCATTGATGCATATAGCAATTTTTGGCTTAGGGGTGGGTCACCGCCATGTCCAGTACTGAAAATGGTAGATAGCTGAGATCTGAAGGTCAATAGTTTTGATCTGCCGCGCGGGTGTCAATCTAACGGTTTTGAGTCTTGGCCAGTTTTCCCTACATGTTACGTGAAAACGCGTTAGAACCCTTTAAAAAGTCCTTTGCCCAAGGTAACCTGCTCCTTCCATGACAGATAGCCCATGTGCAGGTTTTCCTTAAGTGCAGTTGGCAATGACATCCACGTATTAAAACTGAGCCCAAGTTTCGAAAATGAGGCAGTGATGCCTTCACTTAATATTTGATAAACCACCATGTCAAAAAACTCAAAATACAAATTTTCATCTAATAGTTTTTGAGTTTAAATCTTTGTAAAATTAACTCTATAATGTTAAAAAGAAATGTTAAACTTTAAGCGTTAAGTCCTAAAATAATGGTATATAATCATATTCACAATAGAGTCTGGATAGTTCGAGTCTCGATTGTTCTAGTTTTCCCTACATCTCAATTAGTGAAAAAATCAGTTTAGCTCCCAAATAATGACCAACACATATGAAACAGGCAATTTTTTAATTGCAGAACGAAAATTCAAATACTTGGTGCACCCGGAAGCCCTATCAGAAATCCCTCTTCCAAAGAAAGTGGGTGTATTTTTTCTGTAGATGTTCTCATAGAAATTTCTGTGCAGTATTGACACGCTGCTTTGGCAATGGTGCGATTCTGCTGTTCGGAAACGAGTCAACGTATCAACACAAAACAGTTGATTATTGTATTCTGATATAATTAACCTGATCTAATCAGTAATATGATTATATGTAACTACATTTTTCATTTAAATATGTACTCAAATCACAAAAATTGATTTATTTCCATTTATCTGTTTATTAATTTGATGATTTCGATAATTCGAGACAAGCCCAGTCCCGTCTACCTCGAATATTATCGAGACTATTTCAAAATAGTTTTTCCTAATTGCGGGCACATGCCGTGACGCATTCAACACTACTACGACCGTAAGCGTTGGTCAATACATTATGAGGGCTCATGTGCGTGCGCCAAAATTATCCAAAATAAAAATGTGGATGACTTCTCAAAAGTTTCAAATTCATGTACAATGGTAGAAAATATTAAGCCCTAAATACAGGTCTAAACATCTAATTTAATGCGACAGTTACACGTAGAATTCAAAATATCACACACACATTCAGGCTATTTTTTTTATCTCTCTTAATTGTAAAACAAATTACTTATATTTTCAGGTTAATTATACTTCTTTCAAACTCCAGGGTGGTGCAAGTGCGCCCCCTTTCACCCCCTCCCGGCCCCCATGGTTGAACTAAACATGGTTGAACTTTTTGATAAATCTAATCTGAAAGCGCAAATTTAGAGTTTATTTCGAATCTCGATTTTCGAATCTTTCTGTCTAAACAGAGTTGAATTGACAGAAATGTGGCGGGACCGTTTGAAAATTTTATTAGTTTTTAGGGCTAAGCAAGATGAGTGGTACAGAAACATCTTGAAGATTATCTGCGGATACTCGGATTCGTTACTTTATAGTTTTGCAATCGTGAAATTTTCTAATGCGAAATAAAAGATAATTGACCCTTTTTTTTAAATATATTGATCCAAAACTATACCAAAGAAAGTGAAAGTTATTTTTAAAAAAATCATACGCGTTTAACATAGAACATTTTCCTTTTTTTTATATTAAGTTAAAAAAAATGATGTGCACCCACCAGTGGCCGAGCACATAGCGCTCTAAACTAGTAAACGAAAGGTGCCTGGTTTAAATTCAGGTCGCATACGACTACCTAGCCTTCCGGAGATTCCCGGATTTTCTCCGAAACTTCGAGTAAATACAGTTTAGGACCCCTTAGAAAAACACCCACGGAGAGCACTCCCCTCGGACTAGATCCCCCGAGTTGATAATCAACGTAATCTAAAAAAAAGCGAAAAGCACATTATTTCTTTCATGTCTATTAAATAATACATATTTTTATGAGCTCCATTTAAACTCATTTAATTTGAAATTAAGATAGGATACTTGAAACAATTATGCAGATTTTCTGAAATGTAAAAAGAATTTTTTAATATAATGATTATAATGAAAAATGCACATTTTGGAACGTAATTACAAAATTCCTGATTCTATGGAAACTATTAAACTATTGAGTAGTATTTTTAACGCCCCCCCCCCACGTACCAACGAATAAGTCGAGCTCCCTCGTTTTTTTTTTACAATTCGGCGCCAGGGTGCACCGCTGCCTTTCACAACTTCTCCAGATAAACTTCTGGCTATGTTTGCGACAAAAGATAACAGAGCAGAAAGGTTCTTCGATTTGATTACTTACATTTGAGTTTGTATGTCGAGACCTTTCACCGAAATATCCCATCCAATCACCCACCTCAGACAATCAGAATATCAGAACTTAAGGAATTAAGCCGTATTCTTCCTGTTTGAAGCTATTTCTGCCATTTCAAGCCATTTTAAACGTCGTTAGTCATAGGTCCATTCCGCTTGTTCGTGTCTGTAATTCTCCATTCGCATCATTAAATGTCATTTAAATTTATTTTATAATGCGCATGCGCAAACATGATGGTATAAACGATGGTCTACGTCTTTTTAAAAGCGTAGACATTCTGCGACAGCAAACAAAACTCGCAGACGACTGTCTGGATGTCAACAACACAATAGGGCACCTTGACTTGATGTTACAATTTATTCCTTTAAGGACACGTTCAAAACGAGGCAAAATCAAAATTTTGTTTTGTTATTGCAATTAGTTTATTAGTAATTTATTTTTCTCTCAGCTCGAAATAAATTTTAGCCATTTCTATCCATTTTTCGCTGTGATTCTAGCCACTTTTAATCCGGCAGAGTTGCAACTAGGGATGGACACGAGATATATCGCATCGTCTCGCGTTCCTGTTTAGCATGCGAGACTAGAACGCGAGACGAAACAGAGAAAATTTTTCGTGGCAAGACGCGAGACGAGAAAGGAAATATTTAGCAAGGCGAGACGCTAGACGAGACTGAGAATTGTCTCACACGATATTTCTCTCGAAAATTTCTCGTCCATAAATTTACGATACGAATTGCTTTTCAATCAGAATAGAAGTGCTGCATTTGAGGCGGTATGCCACCCCCTTCACCGTATTTTTTATTTTAAAAGGAGTTTATTTTGTATAATTATTTTGAACATAATGATATTTTTATTTTGTGATTTTACAACGGTGTGATGTGCAAACGAAAAGGACTTTTTATAGACCGCCCAAATAGATTTCCGTACAATCTTTTTGTCAGCATTAAAAAATATAAACTTATCTTTAGAAATATAATACATATACGAAGAACCTCACTAATGCAACGACAAACCAGGCAGCTATTTGGTCCCTGGTATTTTATTTTGCATTTTTAACCTAAAAATAACTCTAAATTCTGTAAGTGTATATCTAGCGTGAAGTCAGTTCCATGACTCGCATTAACTTTCGTATAAATCAATAGTATTCAATCTATGGATCGTGTCGTCATTCATGGGTTCTCATAGGAGCACTTTTAAGGGAATTTCTTGCATTTCAAAGAAGAAGGGAATGGTTATCTCAGTCTTTGAAATACTTTAAAACTGAAGTAATACAAGAAAGTTCACTATGTTATAAAGATGCTTATTACACCCAGTGGCGGATATACAGGTTGTGTGACGGCGATCTATAATATACATACCCTTTTTAAACTTATTCGAATGTACCATTTAAACACTAGTACGTTCTAATTGATTTGCATTCGTAGGCCGAAATGCATAAGAATTACTTTTGCAATCCTGTGAACAAATTATTAGCACTACACACACCAAAATCTACGCAGGTCATGCGACCGTGACCTATAGCATACAAGCTCAATTTGAGCTCAATCGACTGCGCCGTTTAGACACTAGTGTTAAGACAATGAGTATGGTCGATAGCCAAAGTGTGAAGGTACCGCGTTCGGACATACTGCGCGGCTGTCGATCTAACGGTCTACAGTTTCGGACGGTTTTCTGCAAATGCAATAGCGCACTTTCAAGAATTTCTATCCATAGACCATAATGTAAACGAATTCTTTTTTACAGCTCTTAACAACTTTAACATCTGTCGCGTTTGCCAGTTTCTAGCCAAATTTGGAAGATATCACAGAGCTTGGTTTGGTTTTGAAGACGTATTTTTGACACCAAACTTGGCGATTATCAAAAATTGCAAACCTTGTGCGACTTTCAACATTTTTTTCTCCCCTTCCGTTTCGCTTTATCTGGCAATCACATCTGAAAAGTGCCTCGCCGTGACAAGGCATGTAGACAAAGACAAATTATGTCGACGCTGAAAAACATGCTTGATTTTAATAGTACTGTAGTTCTAACAACGTGTGAGTGTGAGGATTCGAAGCATGAAGAAACTAGTCCTTGTACTAAACAGTGGATGTCTGTCTTACATACCTTACACATTACTGTTAACATTTAAATGGAAAATAGCGTCGTGTAATACTTGTACTGACTGAGCATAAATAAAATTATTTTGACTCTCAATTTTCTCACTTTTGTTCATTGAAGCTTTACTCGCGGATCCAGAACTATCACTAGCAAATTATTGCCCTGTTGTGGTTAACGTGAATCATGATTAAGCACGCATGAGGTACTCAAACGTGAGACACTCATATTTCTAATGAACAAGCTGTATTATTTTCGAGCACTTCATATTACCAATCCCCCCCCCTTCCGAAAAAAATTGTAACGAGAATGATCGGCTCATGTCGGCAATTATAAAAGAACGATTTCACTTTTGGTATTAAACACGTAAACCAGTATGTCTCTTAAAATGTATTAATGTTGTCGAAATTCTCTTCAGATTCCCAACCTTTGCACTACCTTGACCAGAAATGTAAAGGGTAATTTATTCGGGGTAAAAATATGCATTAGTGTCGGGAATAAATAAATGTAATTTCTGCAAGACATAAATATCTAAAAGCTCATGGTAACTGATCTAAAAATGTCGGCGTCGAGGGGTATATATATCCCTTTGCTACGCCTCTAATTTCGACTTCCTTAATTTCATTTTATTAATAGACCAACAAATTTATTTTTTCATTTACAAAAGAAAAAGAAAACAAGAAACAGTTAAAACACAAAAAAATAATCTTCACCCTTCAAAACGTCCCTGAAACCTCGGCCCATTTAAAACTTTCATTGACACCCTTTGAAATCTCTGCTTAGGCGATTAAATAACCCAGATAATAAAAAACGATTTCTCTTCAATATCCAAAACTCCAGAGTCAGACTGACAACCGCGGGATAAGCCAAAACGCTGAGACTTTCCATTTCATCCAAAACAGTTTTTACAATCGTAAAAAGGTGGCATGTCCCAGCTGACTGTGCCCCAGAGATGTTTAAATTTTTTATTTAAAAAGTAAGCAGAAATAGAAGAAGAAATCTGTTAAAAGTGCGAAAAGTTATTTTCGATCCCCAATACGTCCCTGGAATAATATAGACCCATTGAAAACTTAATTGACTCCTTTTGGAATCTCGGCTTTAGAAGTTCAAGTAATTTAGCTCATGCACCCACTATTAGAAAAAAAGGTTTTTCTTCAAGATCATGTACACAGGGCCCTTGCTAAAGGGGGAGGTGGGGTAGGGGGAGTCTACCCTCTAATACTCGCAAAATTCTGTTAAACTTGGCAAAATTAGACTCCTAATTGGCAAACTTGGTAAAAAAAATAAATAAATAAAATAACGAAAACCATAATTCATTTCTGATACGCTTGACAAAATTACACAAACCCAGTTGACAAAATTAAAAGTTGGTAATATAGTTGATAAAAAAATAAATAATTTGGCAAAAACCGATATTTGACTTGGCAGTTTATCTCCCCTCCTTAAAAAAAGTCTTAGCAATGGCTTTGTATGTACCCCTTTATATACCCTTATATTATTCAATATACCCCTATCATACCGTCTGACTCGCGACTCCTGGACATGGGCGTCGGCACAAAATTTTCCGATGCAGGGGTGGGGGGAGGACAAAGATTGTTTCAACATATGGTTATCGTATTGGAAAAAAACTAAAAAGCAGAGAAAAAACGGCATATAATAATCTAGGGGGGAGGCAAATGATCCCCTTGGCCTATGCTTCCGAAGCCCTTGCTCCTGGACAGACCCTATGTCCGTGTGTGTGCTACATACAAAACATAAGTCCGGGTGGCTCTCACGTAACACTTATTTTACACCCTCCTCTCAGTCCAAAAATCCGTTGATTAGGATCAGAAATCTTTTAAGTTATTTGAACCGTTAGATCTTATACCGTATTTAAATATATTGACACCAATATGTTATAATTTGTAACGAAATGTTCCAATATTATTGCATATAGTTATGTAGCTATAACGGTATGAAAATATCGTTCTGTTCCTTTAACGTTATGGTCTCATACCGTATTTAAAACGTTATTCAGCGAAATGCTATATTCTATAACTAATTGATACTGTATCGTTATTAAATAGTTAGGTGAGTTTAACATTATAAACTAAGGGTTAGCATGAGTAACCGAATGCATTCTGTTACTTTTTGTTCAGTTTCTGAGTATAACACAAAACGGAATAACGTTATAATAAGTATACCATTGAATAACGTTATTCTGAATAACGTTATTGCAATAACGTATTCATTTGCGTTCTGTAGATTTGTTACGGTACGAGAACAAAATACAAAATGTAACGTAACTAATACATAACGAAAATCAAGCAGTTATTTGTACATATAAAAATTGTATAACGAATTATTTTGTTACAAGACCGAATAACGTTACAATTTTGTTACGTTAAGTTACGGATCCCTGCTGATAACGCTGGTAGTTTTATAATCAATAATAATATTACAATTAACCGACAACACTTATCCTTTGAAAATGTCTCACGGAGTTTCTGTGGTTGTAAAGAATACTGCTTTATTATTATTATTATTATTATGTGATTTATGATGCATAAAAATTGAAGCAATCCATTTTTATTCAAAACTATTTTTCAATTGTCATACTGATAATGAAAAATGTCTAAACGTAGTTGTTTTTGCTGATTTTTCGCCTTTGGTAATTCTCTGGGCTCAGATGCAAAAGATAAATCTTGAAATAGAAGAAAAAAGACTTAGTAGCAATTTTAATACTTAAAATGGAGAGATAATGGTTTTACTTCACTGAAAACTGTAATTACAGTTCCAATCGGACTGATATATAGTATTGGTTAGAAAACGCTTAACATCAACTACTCCGAATGACTGGAAACATTACCGTTGAGATAAAAATAGTTTTAAATTAATACTTCTTCTAATTATACAGAAAATTAACATTTATTTACTTACTATTATGGAAATTAGGTCTTCTCTCATGATAACAGGACGTCATACCGTGCCATAAAGAATTTTGATTTCAGATACACATGGATATAGAGAATTTCGTAAATTGTCAGAGATAGTCCCGTGATATTCATTTGCCCAGAATATCAATCATCTTTTTGTGCTCGAACTCAGCCATGTGTATACTGTAAGTGAAATTGAAATCCAAAACCATGTGAATCGGTTATTAAATTCTTATAAGTGATGCCATTTTCACGTTCTGATGCTGATCTATATTGAAGATAAATCTCATTGCCAGCATATCTTCATTTATTATCAAATAACTTAATAAACTTTTGTACTTGAAAAATATAGGGCATGTCAAAATGTTCAAAAAATGTTCTAAATGAAAGAAAAATTTGTTACCATAGAGAGGAAATAGCTTTAATTATGTGTGCTAACGCGAGAAAAGTATTATGAGATGTCTCTTCAAAAAATCTGGAGTGACTCCAGTCGACTCTCCGAACACTTACGATTAAGATCATTACCAAAATTTTAATAAATTTTAATCGATAAATAATTCAAACATATATACCAAATTGAAGCTCAATCGAATGCACCGTTTAAACTCTAGCGCACTTTCAAGAATTTCTCCCCATAAGCCATAATGTAACAGAAATCTTTGTCGTAGCCCTGTAGAAAAACTATAAGTCCTATACACATCAAAATCAATACCAGTCTTACGATGGTGGGTTATAACATATATACCCCATTTGAGCTCAATCGAATGCTCCGTTTAAACGTTAGCGCACTTTCAAGAATTTCCCCCCATAGGCCATAATGTAAAATAAATATTTTGTTGTAGCCCAGTAGAAAAACTATAAGTCCTACATACACCAAAATCAAAATCGGTCTTGCGACAGTGGTTTATAACATTTATACTGAATTTGAGCTCAATCGAATACCCTGTTTAGGAGCTATCGTGTTCACCCACATACACACAAAACACACACACACACACACACATACATACATACATCTCGTAAAAATAGCATAAAGGAATTCAGAAAACCTCATACCGTGTAAATGTACCAAAATGTCGAAGTCGAATTTTTTCATGATTACAATACTTTCCTTACATGGTACATGTTCGGAAATTAAAAATATCATCATAATTATGATTTCATATTTTCTGCTCTATAAAAAACTATAGTTAAACTAATTTAACTGCAGTTTCTTGATATTTAAATTTCATATAATCCCTTTATGTTAAATACATTTAAAATTGTAATATAACTACATAATGAATGTGACACAAAATCAGATTTTGTATTTTAAAATTCAAGCGCACATTTTACGTTGAAATATCTTAAATTATATCAATTATTATCTTTCAAATAACAGTTTTTAGTTGTTTTACTCTATTTGAATTACAAATATCTACCTTAATATTTCCATTTTCTATGTATCCATATATATTTCTACAAAACTAAAGTCTTAACAGTGCTTTAAATAATTGCTTGATGCTATGCGTAATTTATACTTATAGAGAATATATTTCTTAAATCACCCAACTATGTAAAGTAGTTAAAATGGTTAATGCGTTTCCAATAGTTCAACCAAAAGAAATAACGGTTATGATGTTAAGTGCATAGTCTAAAAAAAATTTTCTGCAATTAATCATAGAGCTAAGAAAATATTTCCTTTATTTTAGTTGACATTTCTTCGATAAGCATTAAATAATCAGTGTTCGAAATAAGACAATTTCAAAAATTAGCTTTCACACTACTTTTATTCCTGTAATAAGAAAAATA
Source organism: Cheiracanthium punctorium (assembly GCA_038373885.1). Classification (NCBI taxonomy): domain Eukaryota; kingdom Metazoa; phylum Arthropoda; class Arachnida; order Araneae; family Cheiracanthiidae; genus Cheiracanthium; species Cheiracanthium punctorium. The sequence continues at coordinate 20,999 of JAWZYV010010563.1, forward strand.
TCCCGCAAAACAGCATAATATTTACAGAAGTTTAATAAATTGTGTTAAAAATGTAAAAGAGTTAATCGCTCTAATTGTATATGGTTTTTAGTAGTAAAATGCACAAGATACTTTAAAATATAATGAATGTCCCATCAATTTACTCCTGATTATGCAATTTGATTCATATATATATCTATATAGATATTTAAATATATTAAGTAATAGACAGAATAGCCCATTTATAAATCTTTATCAAAAAATCCGCATGCCATTATAAAAATATTCACTGGCGCAGCTTTTTCTCTTATTGTTATTTAGAGGACGATTTTTTATAATATTTCAGCCTCATATTTTAAATATATCAAATGATTTTCTTGCCTTGTTGCTGTTTTTATTTTCATCTTTACATCACCTCATATTTGAAGAGAAATTTAAGTGGAAATATCCAGTTTACCTTTTCAGTGCAAACTTTTTTTGAGACGTTGAAGAGTAATGTGATAACAAAAATTACATATACACTTATTGGAGCCTTCAACAAAAAACAGTTGATCTTGACGCCAAAATCAAACATTTTCAGCGATATTCTATAGCTCTTCATTTTGTTTCCCATAAATAACAGCCTATGCTTTTTTCTGTTAATTTAGTATTTCAAATAGGAAAAACTTCCTTTAAATAATGAGCACTGTAAATTTACGCCTTTCCACTGCGTGGTTAATGAAGTAAAAATGAACCGAAGCAACGTTTCAAATTATGTTAATGGTTTTACCATCCTCAAAATCATTCAAAATTTAAGACTATGTTATGAGGAATCAGATTTTTTTTGCACGCGTGTGTAGAAAAAATTAAAATATGTAGAAAATTAGTAAAAGAAATAAATATGTTATTTAACGATCCGATGTTTACACAACTTCAGTATTCTTATTTATTTGTCCATTTACTTGATTTATTTTAAATACTCGTGAAGAGTTCCAAGCATAATGCGAGAAAAAAAAAACAGCCTTCAAATAGAACGATTTTTTATAAATATGATTAAAATGTGTATTAGTATAACACTCCTCGGATAGAATATTTCTCGGTTGGCAAAGCAACTCCTAAATTAAAAATTTAAGAAAAAAGAATCTCTCTCCCACCTACACTGTATTTTTGTTTGTTAGCTACCCCAGTAATTGGGTCTTCTGGGACAAAATTTCTCTTTTTCGATTCTTCATCAGGGAAAAATAACAGAAATGAATGTAAGTCGAGTTTGCAATAAAATGAAATAAGTTGTGGAATATTTGGGGAAGAGATGAAAGCTGGAACTTAAAAGTAATACAGGCAATCTACAGAGATTATTGTCCATCAGGGATTATAGTGGAGAAAGTTTTGTGTCTTTAGTTTCGTTCGATGTTCTAGAAGTATGTTTATAAACGTTGCATCACTTCATTAATTTAGTTACAATAGTTTATTGAAACGAAATTTTGTATTTTAAAAAAAATATGATATAATTTTTGTAAATCGGAATCATTATTTCCTATTCATAGCGATAATTGACCTAAAATAAGGGTTTCTTAAATTGTATATTTTGTTGCAGTTACTATTAATGAATTAGAAGATAATATATGTATATTTTTCAATCTCTAATGAAATATAAATACACGGTATTTCTATATCCATATTGCTAAAAATATTTAAACTAATTAATGGGCAAATCATTCCAGGTTTTACTAACATTTTTATCTTTATAATATTAATTATTTGCATTAAATGGCAGTTAACTCTGAGATACAAGAGTGCAGCTTAATGTATTCCATAAACATTCATTACAAGTTATGCCCCATCATGGCCGACTGGATAAGACATTGAACATGGTAGAGGGCTCACGTTGTAAGATTCCGGGTGGTGATGGTCGGTTTTCTCCAGATGTTACGTGAATGCCCGCTAGAACACCATACAGTGTCCTCCGACCAAAGCAGCCCCCATCCTCTGTAGTTAGTCCATGGTTAGCTTTACCATAACAGCACAAACAAACAATCATTGTATTTTATATCAAGAACCTAACAATTTTTCCATGGCCAGCTATTGAATATAGTAAAACATATGTTGAAGCATCATAAACATACTAAAAAAGATTTCCGATTTTAAAAGTTCATTGGCAGTCTTTCTGAAAGTTCAGTGGCAATCTGATGCACTATCTATTCATTTTACATTCAAATTTACTTAAGAAATAGTCAGAGATTTGTCAAAAAATAGAATATTTATCCATTTTTAATATGTATTGGATGCATTTCAAAACTATGAAAATAACTAGAAACTAGTAACAAAGCAATATTATAATTTAAGTAATCATTTTATGACATATTACATCAAGATTACAGAACAGGCATTTTCAAGAATTTCAAAATATGATAATTTATCACTCTATATGCCTTTATTAATATTAATGATACGATCAACATATTAACAACATATTAATGTTTTTCTTTTAAAATAATTATTAGAAGTATCTTTGTATAGTATAATAATAACGCTGTATAAAATTTATTACTATTTCCCTTTTTTTTTTTGCTTTTTTTTTCGTTTTCATGCGAAGAAATGTTCTAGAAAATAAAGCTTTAATATTCCTGAAAATTACTGTTACAAATTTAGCTTCTAATATAGAAGACTTCTTTTTAACAAATGGATGATGCTTAAAATAGTACAACATTTCAGGAGAGAGGAAAAAAACCTAATTGTAAATTTATACCCCCCCCCCTCCAATCGATCAATTTGTTTAGAATTTACAGTTCTATTTTTAGGTAATTTACACTATAAAAGTTTGTTTATAGTTCAAATGTATTTGAATTTTCTATTTCCTTAATCGAAATACATTTTATTTTATTATTTATATTTGATAAATTTACGTGCATTTACCATATAAGCGAATTCTGACTTAAAAGTAATGAAATAAAGGAAATGCCTACTTTTTGAAAAACAAACTGACAATTATTATGATTATATAAATATGAAAAGATTGTTTCAGAGCTGACTTATTATTACTTGTTTCCTAAATAACCTAACTATGAAATTATTAATTTTTACTTACTCTCACTAGATTTTTCAGATAATTCCAGAATCGTTCGATTTGGATAAACTATGTTGATATTTAGAGCAAAAATAATTCTATGTATTTTATATATATAGAAGAATATCAATCCTCTTTTTTAATATAGATACATTGGTTCAAAATATGTACGGGGCGTGCTCACTTAATCGTCAAAGCGTCACATGCGAGCAGTTTTCAATTTATTTCCGTGAAACAAACGTGATAGTGAAGGCGTAAGTGCTACGCGTGCGCGTACGCAAGCAGATTTGTGATAACTTCATTCGTAAGGACGTGACATTCATTTAAATATGGCTGATGTGAATGAAACTGCGCCCAACCCCCAACCCCGACCCCCCCCCCACACACACACACGCCCAAACACTTGATAAGACGCATAAGGCTATCAAAAACAAACGTCCAGGTACGCTGTCGGCAGGTGCCATCATTCTGCACGACAATGCGAGGTCGCATGTCGCCAAGATGTGTGTCGAGGCACTGGCCCGTAAAAGTGGGAAGTCCTGAAACACACAGCTTACAGTCCAGATCTATCGCCTTCCGACTACCAGATCTTTGGACCGCTGAAGAAAAGCCTAATGGGTTCAATCCTGTGAGGGCGTACAAGCTGCAGTCCAAAATTGGTTACATGATCGACTTGCATCGTTCTTCGCAGACGGAATTTGTAATATTCCTAAGGAATGCGACGCCTGCTTAAACGCCATGGAAGATTATTTTCAACAAACTTTGTATGCATTTCACTCATAAAATATTGTTGTTTTTATCCATTTATCTGTCTCATTTCTGTCTCTACGCATCTAATGGATACACACCTCGAATCACTTTCATTCGACAACCCCATATAGTGTAATTAGTCATTTAAAACTGAGATACATTTTATTCTTCAGAAATTTCATCAATTAATACTCTATCCAAAAAGACTTTTTCCAAGTTACTGTTAATTGAACAATTTTTAATCTTAAACGCATTTTAAAACTTGATTAAGCCCTCGCAAATTTAATGGCTTAATTTAATTTTCCGAAGCCGCCTCCTGAATGCTCCGCTTAATACCACTTCATCCGCCTTGTCCTTTCCTGGCAAGCGTCGCGCTACCTGCCTTTTTCAAACAAAACATTTAATTTCCTAATCCCGCGCCTCGTTAATTACGGCCGGAAAACTGTAAATCACTTTTCGTTACACTCAGAATAAAGTTAATTATCCGAAGTGTAACTACATAGGCATCTTTCAATTGTGCCCGTGTCCAATCGATACGCAATAGGAAGATGATAATTAATAGGGGAAAAGTCCGAAGCTCAAAATTCATTCATCCCCCCTTCCCTGATTCCTTCAGTTAACAGGAAGATGACGCGCAGGAATATGGTAATAGATGATCGTGGCGACAATGGCTGCCTGCTGAGTGGAGATCGAACAGAAATAGAAATTAATAGCGGTTTCAGCTTAATTTATTTCCACATTCGCAGTTGCCTTCCTTTTTTTTTTTAAGAAATGTATTTCGCAATACTTAAAATTACACCGTAATGGAAACAAAAAAGACTGCTATGTACTTAATCATGGAGTTACAGTGAATTCGGAATAACGAGATACGGGATTAAAAAGTTTTACTCGTATTTAATTTTGCTGATTAGATGCATGCAGTGTCGAAATGAAACGCATGTGATTGGTTTAAAATGTGATTTAAAAAACAAACAAATAAAACGGCTTTTATTAAACACTAGAAGATAAAGCCCTTTGTGGAGGCAATTACAATAGGCACTAGAAAAAGCATTTGACGAAAGCATGTGTACACGCATACACGCAATATATTTGATCTTTGTCACCCTAAAATAAATAACTTCGTATCCAGTTTCCATGATACCAAGTATCCAGTCCCTGCTCTTCTAGAAACGCGTGGAAGCTTTTCGCATTCGTGCGATTTCGTTTTGTGTAGCCCCTCTTATATTAATGCTTCAAGCAGACGATTATGTTATGAAAACAATTAAACGAACTTTTAAACGAACTGACTTCCCTTCAAAGCTTGATGATCGTGACTTCAAATATGATGTCATTCTCACTTGAAATAGCTAATTTTGTAACTCAAATGATTATTTTTTTTAACTCTAAGAAATAAAATGAAGCTAAAAATAACAAATAATCGCTTCAAAATGAGGGAATGGGTGAATTTTCAGATTTTTACAGTAGCCCAGATTGTTCTCTATATTTTTATACTTAATTATAAAAATATCAAGCAGATCGTACACAATGTGTAAATGTTATTAAGCTTTTTTGTACTTAACTTTTTTTATCTTTTGGAGTAATGGACATAAAAGTATTATATCTTGGATGAGTTGCCAGGAATGGTTACAGAGTGACCCAAGGATCAGCGTAACTATATAATAGGATTTGCGGTATCTAGGGAGCAACTCCAAACGTAATCCTCACATTATGTGATATCACATTACTACAATCACAGTGCTCAATTATTGCGTTTTGCAGTGATTGGTTCGCTTTGTAGTTTTCACCTACTGAAATCCCCATAGCTTTTTTGAACGTAACACTCAGAAAACATTATACACACACACACACAAAAAAAAAGAACTGCTCTTGAAAATGCTTTATAATGTTGAGTAATATGATTTTGTGCTGTAAGTTTTCTAATATACGTGACCCTGTTTGATATTCTCTAATTGGCAAATTAACCCTTGAGCGGTTTTGAAGTGGACAAATCATGTAAAGTTGTTTTCACGGTCCAAATTTCATTCAGCTTTAACAATATATAAAATTAAAGAACTTTCGCAGGAATATCTGTAATTAGAAAAAATAAGCTATTAATATTACTTCAAGCTTTAAAATTAAAGTATACTTTCTGATACCTGTGCATTTTCAGTAATATAAATGGTTGGCGCTTTACTGTGAAACCTGGAATTAATTGAACGGACATTTGCATCACCAAAATTTATTTATATCTACTTTTATAAGGCTTTGCTTATTTCGTCAACATTTTCTGAGTAAAATAATTATAGAAATTATTGCTAAATTGTTTTTGATAGAAAAAAAATAAAGAAAAACTCTTCTACGTAAATTAAAATGAAAGAAATATATAAACTTGATAATATTAGTCTTAACAATAAATAATATAGGTATAATCTTTTGTCGACTTCTATTTATTTTTAATAGCTCATAAAAAATAATGTGTGTAATTAAAATTATGGATTGTTAATTTATTTCACGGGAAAACATTTTATTAATGAACAATTTTAATAGTTTATTCTGAACGCTGTTGTTTTTCGTACTCAATCGTTTAAACTTACCACAACACCATCATGCAATGTATAATTAATAACTTTGTTGTTACTGTAGTGTCGTACATCATGGTGTAAAAATAAAACAGATTGTTTTCTTGTATATACTTAAAACCAATACATTGTAACATTTAAAAATACCCTTTTTTATGCGTCGCGTGATTTTGAAACATTAACCGCATTTACTTTTATATAACTATCACAACCATGTCATGTCTACGCGTAGGGATAAAAGCAATCATTAAACACAGGAACTTCAGCGTTTTATTTTTGTTTTACAATTTAATAATTTGTTGAAGCTTCTTGAGTAACTTTTCTCCGTAAAATACAACCTTTTAAGTTTTATCCAAAAGTCAACAAAGTTATTTAAAGGCGATACTTTTATTACTGGCACAACCCAAGTAAATTGAAATTTACGTACGGATTGGCTGATTCATTTTCAGGGCAAGTTGTACTAGAGAAGTCGGATAAACTAACAAAAAATGTTAATTAAACCTTTTAATAAGGTCATAGTAAAATTCTGTGCTAAAACTGAAAGCTCTGAGCAGTAATCCGGAGACCTGAGCACTGGTAAGGTGGTAGGAAGCAATATGAATCTGAAGAAACTCATTTAAACAAAATGTCTAGTGACAAAGTGAAAGAAAAAAACTACAGTATATCTCAAATGCCGCAAGTGTGTGACAAAACACGCGAAAGTCGAAATTGAGTACAAAAGGGTGTCTCAACGGCGACAAGTCAGGGATTGCTGAGAGCAGCTACCCGACTTATTTAATTCTTTAGATCAATCAAATATTATCCCAAAACAATAGGACAAAATATTTTCAATGGTTATTTCTCAACTACATAACCCATCACTAATATCTTGCTTTTGTACCGTCTACGCTATGGGCATCAAGAATTGTGCCAAATTTTGTCAAAATCGCAGAAGCAGTCCCGGAGGGATAAGTGACCAAATGAAAATTGTTTTCAGTTATTATTAATCAATGGCATAATCTTGCTTCATAAAGCACTATATCAAGGCCATTGCCACTATCACTGTCCAAAATTAAGTCATGATTGCGTAAGCGGTCACGGAGAAGCGCATACATATCGAAAAATTCAGTCCTTCATATTCCGATATTAATCTTCAACAACATGATAGATCCCAACCATCTCGCTTCAGTATCATTTAAGCCATTCCCAGCAAACACACTACTCACAGTTCGATAACTGAACTATATCTTACGCCAGATAGTGCAGGTATCATTTGGACACCAGGAAAAGCGTAACCGATCTGTGTCGAAAGTGTCCGCCAAAGTGAACCCTCAGCAGACACCGTAAAAGATGTCGATCGGTTATAGGTAGCGGGTTACGATTTCGATTTGCCACGAATCAAAACCGAGAGGTCGGGCACTGCATCGGAACTTTGAAAGCATAATAATAATACAAAATTATAATTATCGATTTAAAAAACAATGCCATATGGCCTATGATATTCCCTATGATATTGTTATGGTTTTCCTGCATATCACTTTTGAAAGGAGAACCGAAACCCATTCGATGCAGTTCTGACTTCGCTAATCAGGTCAGCAATGTAGCATCTTTCTGAATACAGGAAATTGCTAGAAATAGAAGTGCATAATTTTTATCGTACTTTTGGCAAAAGTTCGATGCCTTGAAATGATATTTCTTCGGTCCTATACCGATCGTTACTTGCGATTCGGCATGCTGAGAAGTCGGCTGTCCAGCTGAGAAGTCAGATATCGAATCGTAAGGTTTGCGATAGTTATGTGTTTGCTGGGTTGATACTGTCTCTCTTCTAAATTTGGTTAATCTCACACAAGCAGTCTCGGAAGAGCAAGCAAACAATTGTTGCAAGATTTAATCATACTGGGTACATCTCTTCGCTTGTGGAAGACGGCTGAAGTATGAAGGTCTTACGTTCAGGCCAACTGTGCGACTGCCGAACTAACGATCTGTAGTTTAAATCTTTTTTTTTATGTAACGTGAATATGCGTTAGAACACCTAAAAAATGTCTTCCGACCAGATGCCATTCGTGTAGTTTTGCCCTATTACAAAACACTCAATTCGCCATCGACTACGTTCAACAGGAGCATTAAAAAATACTTCAAATAAACCAACTTAAGCTTCAACGATAATACTGTTCCAGCAGGATAAGTGGGAAAACGAAGCAAACTTGCATGTGATAACTGAACGTGTCCAGTGGCAAAAATAGGGGTGATACAGTTGAAATGATACTAACTAATCAAAGGGAGTGTTTACAACTTATAGACAGATTCCAAATCAAAGAAAAACGATAGCCACCTACGAGTAATTTTGTTTTGAGATAAAAGGAATAATAATGATGGCTTTACATCGTTGTCCAACAGAATTAATATTGCGTATCTTTCTAGCCATGCCTCCTTCTGCGTTTGAATTCGTCCTTTGTAGTTTGGCACGCCAATGTGGGAGAGTAGTAAGTTACATTTTTAAAAGACTCTCTAAAAGACGCTGTTGCAGGAGCTAAATTTTACTTTCAAAAAAGCTCTTTACATGATAAAAAATGAAAATCAAGGCGTTAAAATTCTTTTATACACAGAAATAAAAATTAAATGCGTAGGGGAGATCAGGACACTTTGGGCCATTTTTGTGCAATTTTACGTTATTTTTTTAAAGGGAAACAGGTATTTCTAATAAGGGATGTTCCATGATTACTTAAATTTCTATACCAGTTTGATTTCAAATTTGCAATAGGTACGGGAGATAGAAGAGAGGAGGGGAGACGGGTACAACTGCGCAGGTTTGCTACGCAGTGAAAATGGTAGAATGAATTCCATTTCGGCTTGCTGTCGTATTTGCACAGATGATACCACGTGGTTTAGACAAAAATGACTCCACTTCCCTCTCGACACTTATTCATATGATGACATTTTGATTATGTTTGAATTGGAGATGAGACTCAAACATATGCGTCTGAGTCTTCAGAGACTCAAAAATGGAATAGCATAACTCCAAGAACAAAGGCCCAGAAGTTCGCGTATAACTGGAAAGCAAATGATACAGTAACAATACCCTGTTTTTAAGCCTATGAAATCCAAACAACTTTTTACTCTAGCTTTATACATTAATAATATATACATTGAAAAACGATTCTTTACGATAAGTAAATGTGCTTTTAATGTAGAAAAAAAATAATGAAATAGAGTGAATTGAAAAGGACATTAGCTGGTTCTGGTGAATATTGTAAATATTGTAGGAAAAATCAGTAGAGTGATTTAATTTCATACTAGAATAAAAAATTGAAACACTAGAATATCAATTTTGTATGCATATCGATATCAATATGGAAAGATTTTTTAATATTTTGTGATCTTTATATATTCTATTGCGCAAGACATATATACTTATAAAAACAGTATTGCAAGGACAAGCTTAGTCCTCAATTATATTCATTGCGTTTTTAATAAAATAATAATTACAGAATTGTTTACGAAAGCCTTTTGTCTGTACATCACTTGGAGTTAAAACCTTTTGAGATTTATTTCCGTTTCAAGCACCTGAGAACCCAATACGACAACGATAAAAAAAGTTTGTCTATCTGCCATTCTGTCATTTTGCATATGGCGCTTTTTTTTTCGTACAACACGTAAAAATGAAGTGAGCAAATGAATTGAAATTTTATAAAATGATAGGTAGTCGCTCAGCTTTATGCGTCGATTTCTGAAAAATTTTAATTACATTTTGTGGAAATCGTTTGAGACTGTGTAACTTTTTATTCGCGTATCATGTGATAGCGATTAAAGGAAATAAACTGAAATTTGCAGAGGTGAGTGCATGTTCACCTATGATCAATAAGGGAACATGCAACCTAAATTATGAAGGTCAAAGTTTTTGAAAATGTTCATAAGATTCTGAGATTTTGCTAAAAACGTATTCAAAATGCGCAAATATTTCTTAACGCATCCCGCAATAATGCCTTAAGTGAATAAAACGAAATTTAGAGACATGATAAGTGGTCAAACAACTTAAACTATACAAATCATGCTTTTTGAGAATTTTAGTTAGATTTCAAGATTTTGCGAACATTTATTCAAAATTTGTAAATAGTTGTTTGTTTATCATGTATAAACCACTGAAGCGAATACAATAAAATTTAGCATCATTATAAGTGGTCACAAACTATAGGAGTCAAAGTACTTCAAAATGTTTTGTGATTCAAAATGTTGAGATTTTGTGAAAACTGAGTAAGTATTTGTTCCATTCCAGAAAATAACAATGGAGTAGAATGTAATATAGAATTATGTTAGTTGGCAAGTTCATTTAAATTTGTTTCCTCTGTTGACAATTTTACTCAGCATTTAATTACTCTCTAACCTGAAATCTTTTAACAATACGCAGACGTTATAACTTCGCCTTCTATACTTTTGCCTGTATTCTATTTCCATTATTTGTACTCCTACAATGTTTACGAAAATTCAGGCTTTTTGAAATCTAAATTACGCACTAACCCTTAAATGATAGGCACTTCATCTAATAATCTATAAATGTTATTTTAACGAATGCAATAGTAGTTAAGATTTTTCTCGTTTTTTCTGCATATTATGCCATAGTCAAATTATTCTGGTTTTGCAATGTACATGTTACCGTTGCACAAAAAAGTAGTTTATTTGTGCAGTCAAACTACCGTCTGCTGGGAATTGAAGGAATTTTTGAAAAGCCCCGAGGTTAATATTCAGTAGCCAAAGTAAAATAAAATAAAAGCACCGTTCATATGTCTTTCAAGGGACCGATCTGAAACGACGTATAACTGAAACATTAATAAACAACTTACATTGCATTACAGGTTTAAAGACATCAATGTAAATTTGTGTAAATATACTAATTTAAGTTTTTTTTAGGTGCAAGTACAATGAAACATTAACTGAATTAAAAAACCAAGCAAAGATAAAAATGTAACAAATCATACCTTTATTGTACCATATATCTTAAAGGCTGCATATCTTTAGTATAAATGTAATACGCATTACATACCAGTTATGATATGATTCATACAGACATTGCACTAAATATAATCTTTCATAGTCGTCGGAGTATCTTTAATTGTTAATTACATTTTTACGGGTTCAATTTAGTAAGTGTTTTTTCAATATAGTCGAGACTCATTGTCTAAATTAAGGTGGTAAAAGGTCAATTCCTCCTTAAATTCTTTATTAGACGTTTCCCTCTAAACTGAAAAGTAATGACCCAAACAGTAAATTTTCAGAGTTTAAGAAGGGGAAAAACGGCGTATAACCGAAATTGTGTCATTTTTCCTAATATAAACGAAGAATTTTTGCATTAAAAAGAGTAAGAATGAATCGGGACTTCACGAAACGACGTATAAATGTTAAATTTCTATAAATGAGAAACGTATAAATGGTGTTTTACTGTATTTTATTTCCGTGATCTGGTACGCACGTTAATTTATTTCGGCAGTTTACTACTTCTACTGCTGGTACAGTCTTGGTATTATACCTGCAGTAACTTAGCGACCCGTACTGCTAGTATAATACCAAAGTATCGTAATTTCAATTACTTTTTTGCATTATGGCAAGCCTACATCACGGGAAATTGCAGACGGGGGGAGGGAGGAGTTCTTTTTAAGAGGTTCTGACGCATATTATAGTTACATCTGGAGAAAACCACCCAAAACTCCAAACCATCAGATCCACAGCCGCGTGGTTGGCCGAACTCGGGATCTTCACACAGATTTACTCAGCTACAAATATTTACTCAGCTTGAAAAGATTTTTGCAAAATCTAATCATATTTTTTTTTAATTCGACACCTGTGTTTTAAGTTGAGTGACCATCTATCATTTTACCAGTTTTCGTTTAATTCGCTTGAGTCGTTTTGGCGTGATGCGCGAACAAAAAAGTGCCACTGACAGAATGACAGAACGACAGACAAACTTTTTTTGACGGTCGTACCGGATTCCCAGGTGCTTGAAACGGATATAAATTGCATAATGTTTGAATTCCAAGCAGTGTATAGACACGAGTCCAATTTTATTTATATAGATATCTCTGATATAAGCATTTTTAAATAAGTAACTCAAAGTAAACTTCAATTTTTTTTAAATTCATAAATATTTTAATTTGAAAAATGCAATAACCAAATAATATAAATGAATTTTTATTTTCAGTAAACCAATTTTCAACGTGTCCATCAACATTATGAGTTTTATAATTTGATTCGATAATTTTTGATAACCTTTTCATATTTAAACCAGACATTAAGCAATAAATTTCAATTAGTCGCACAGTAAAAAAATTTAAATGCATCATCATTCTTAATGGATTTTAACAGCTTCAATCATGCTTTCTGTTTCTTTTTTTACTTAATTAATGAACATTTTCTTATTAACTGTTTTGTTTCAAAACTTATGAGTTGATTAAAAACGGATAGCTTTCCCAACTTTGCAAATTTCCTTAATTGATTATTAACATTTTTTTAGAAATTTAAAACAGTTTATTTCGCTAATTAATCTGTGCACTGCTTGGTTTAATAAGCTTTTTTTGGTGAATGCATTAAGTATACATCAAATTTTAACGTATGTTAAACATGTTAATTTCCTACTTCCTGTTATACGCTAAGGCGGATTTTTAAATATTTTTAATAGGATTGTTTTAGTTCGTAAATCCTGAAATACATTTTTTTTTCAAAACCAGAGAAATGAAAGCATACTTATTTTTTGTATATAAAATAAATATATATGGAAAATATTTACTATATCTGCTGATTTCTTCTAACAATTTTCAATATACGCTTTGCTACCCTTTTTTATAGTGATGCGTATTATGAATTCAGACCCTTTAGAGATCAGCGCTAAAGTCACTCAAAAATGGACAATTTTAATAATTCTATTATATAAATAAAAGCAATTTAAGAAAAAAAATATTAATATAGCTTATATAATGTAAAATTATGTTGTCGTTAGTACGACTTAAAATATTTACATGCATTTTCTTAAAATGCATTTATGCAATTTCTTCAGTACTGTTGTCCACATATAATAAAGTTATTATGTTGAATCGGCTTTATTCAAAAGATAAAGATAACAAATGTCAATTATTAAGGATGCATAAGTGTAATGTTTAAAAGTGTAGAGTGTACTCCTAATACTTTTCATAATTACTGATCGTTATTAAATTATGTTACTAATTTCAAACTTTTCAGGGGGATTATTTTGGCTTGCTTTAAGCAGCAAGGGTATTGGTTAGATTAATGATTCAAACGCCATTATAAAATGTCAATATACCGATTACAGTTTTACCGTAAGGAAAACTTGGCAGACACAATATATTGAATGTTTCCAAACTATACATGATTAATTATACATTATTTTAGGAATATTTATAAAAAAATATTTATGTCCATTTTAAAATCCTTTGATAAATTCAGTGTTTAATGATGTCGTATTTTACAGAATTTTGTGTCCGAATCGGAATTCATCGAATAAAATATAAAATAAAATTTTACCGTTTTTGCATTTTAAAAAAATGTACAATAACATTTAATAATAATAATTCACGAATAAAAAATAAAATGATCCCTAAATTCAGGGTAACGTTGTTAAACTAAATTTAGCTCTTCCCTCTTTCAAAATGTCGTTCACGCAAAAGTCGCATAAATCGGCCAGGAAAGAAAGAGCGCCGCAGCCTCCATCAACCGCATAAGCGGATTATGGAAGAAAGATGTCGTAGCTTTGGTTTTCCGTCCGAGCACCTAATCTAGGAAAGATTACTGTATCACAAGAAAAAGAACGAGGGAGAAAAAAATCAAATGTTTTTCAGAGAATTTCAACCCACTGTTTTTGTAGCTTTGAGCAGCGTTCAAAAAAATGAAGCTCTGTAATCTTTTCTAACCATATGTGCGATAACATGTAAAGTAATTCAGCTCATTATTTGCTGTGGTATTTCATGCACTTCATTTCCGTTTTAGGACTCAGTATTTTTGTTCTTTCGATTTACATTTTGCTACAATATTCTTATAATGGTGATACTGCACTGGATTCAGAATATTGATTATGTCGAAGAGGCTAGATTTTCGTGAAGACATTAGATTGTTTCCAGTGTGTTATTTAAAATGGAATGGTTTGAGGATTTTTTTATTGTTTCATAGATAGACTACAAATACATGAAATCAAATCTGTTTTAATAGCAATTCACTAAGTTTCTAATACATTTAAATATATAAGATTATCCTTTTGTCTGTACATTTCAAACTTTTTGCGATTTCTATCCGTTTCAAACATCTGGGAACCCATTACGACCATTAAAAAAACAGGTTATTTCTGTTGTTCTGTCATTCTGTCCGTGGAGCTTTCTTTGTTAACGCATAAATAAAAATGACTGAAGTAAATGAAATGAAATTTGGTGGCATAATAGGTTATCACTAAATATCTAAGTTTTTAAAAAGTTTAATTAGATTTTGAGATTTTGCGAAAATTGCAAACTGCATAGATGTTTGTTCGCGCATCACGTAATAACGACTAAAGTGAATGAAATGAAGTTTTCGTGACATGAAAGGTAGTCAATCTTCTTAAGCAAAAGTGGTAGAATTTTTTGAAAATTTTAATTAGATCTTGAAATTATGTGAAAATTGTTTCAAAATGCGTAAATTCTTGTTCACGTATTACGTAATAACGACTAGAGTAAAAGAAACTAAATTTGACAACATAATGCGTGAACATGCAACTGAAATTGTAGGCGTCGAATTTCTTTAAAAAATTTGAATAGATTTTGAGATCTTGTGAAAATTGTTTCAAACTGCGTAAATTTTTGTTCATGCATCACGTAAATGACGACTTAAGTGAATAAAATGAAAATCAGTGGCATGATAGGTGGTCAAACAACTTAAACTAAGATCTGGATTATTTTGAAAATTTGAATTACATTTTCAGATTTCGCTAAAATTTATTCAAAATGTACAAATATTCGTTGTTTCATTATTCATAAAAACACTCAAAGGCAATTCCTATGACATTCTGTGACACATTTTCCCGAATAGTCGAAGCTGTGTTGGCAACAGTTTATTTACAAGCAAAAACTTGAACGTCTCCAAGCTAGAATTATCATTGGCTTACGGAAATTCTTTCCCCAATGACATATAGTGCTATACAAGGCTGATCTGCAGCCCCCGGGACTTAGAAGAAGCGCCTGTCTTAAATACTACAATAAACTTAGTAGTCTTAGTTCTAGAAATAGAACTTCTGCTTTCCTTAGAACTTGATGCAACAATCAAAGATTGAAAAGAAGCAGTCCTTTTAGTCATGTTCTCGTTAATACTATCGTTTCGAATGATGTTAAGCATCTGCATCTGTCACAGTAAACCTTCTTAGGGTCTTGCTAATATCTATTTCCATGCAGAACTCCCTTTTAAGGCTAACAAGCAAAACGATCGCCTAGTTTATTTAAGACAACTGACTATTGGGAGAATTAATCACATTCCAAGGGACACAGATCAGATGTATCCGGACGGTAGTAAAAATGATAATGGCTGTACTGGATGTGGTATTTATTATATCAAATTCCAGGATCATGATATGAAGATCCGGAAAAGAAACCAGGGCTGATCTGTCTTCCGTTCCAAGCTTATTGCCATCAATGAGGGTCTAGAGCTGCTCAAGCCCGTACCTTGCCAAAATGAAATCTGGATCCTGTCCGACACCAAAAAGCTCTGTTGAACACCTGGCCAACTGGCACAGCATGAGAGATTCCGTGAGTGCAAGCATTCTCAAAAATCTGGTAAGCCTCTCCCCTTTCTCAAGCGATCCACCTACAATGGATCCCCACGCATGTGGTCATTGAGAGTAATGAGATTGCTTACACCAGCCAAATCAGGCGCTGTTGATCACTTTATGCCTTCTGTTCCGCTTACTCGCTTGGAACTCTTCTCAATTGCTAAAAACAGAAATCAAATCATTTTGCAAGTCCCGCCATCACACCACTGGTATCAGAGTTGTCCTCCGGGGTTTTCTTCGTCTCTTGCTTGTTGTAGGGATCAGACAGCCGTTATTATCTTTCTCAGTGGCCACCTTCGTTCTATGACTTTCTTCGAGGGTTCTAGACACTAAGAAGCCTGCTTCAAGTGTTCTGTGGAACAGGCTTCTCCTGTACATATTCTATCGTGTCTGGTCTTATCTACGCAGGATTTTTTGACACCCCTTTACTGGTTTTGGACATTTATATGGTGAATAAATTCTTGGACTTGATATAGCTCCTCTATACCCGGTAATGTGCTTCTTCACAATTTATTTTGCGTAAAAGTTTATTTTTATCAGAATGGCGAACGGGGCATGCCCCCCCGGGTGTGAAATTATCTCCAAATTATCTCCAAAGATTACGATAAGCTATGAGGGATTTGTGTTTTGCAAAAAATGTTTCAGCTTGAAAATTTTCTCAAAAATTATTTTATACCCTTTTTGTCCATTCTTCAATAAAAAGTTTGTGTACTTTAATATTAATGTGTACTAAAAGAAAAGAAAATAACAAGAAGAAATCTTGTTTGTGTTGCAGTACATATCGCGATAAAAATAACACAACTAAAAGTATTCACTTTGTGAACTACTTTGCTTATTCGTCTATCTTTTCGTATGCCTTGCCATAAAAAAGAGCGCCATAAATGCTACTGATTAGAAAAATGATAGGTAGTCCTGAAAATCCTTTAATAGTATTAAGCAATAAGACATATCAGTTATATATAAATGAGTGAGTCAAATAATTGTTGTATAACCGTTAGAGAATGACTCAGTATCAAGTGCACTCGATCACTTGAAAATTTCTTAATATAAGATTTAAAAACCCTTAGATTTATTTCCATATTTTTGCATAATGGATGTAGAGAAACGATTTATAAAACACACATATTATGAATTTTCTTTTTTTTCAGACCAAGAACTAACCATGTAACACGAGGCTGAAAGTAGAGCATAACACTAACAACGGTAGGAATTACTGACATCCTGCATTACACGCCTTCCAGTATGTTGATGAATTGCCTCCCTGAATTATAGACCGAAAACTGTAATTTAAAAATCGATCTCTTAGCTCTCGGTGTTAAACCGTTTAAATTTATACTTCACGAGTTTGAAAATGTTAAATAACCGTTTAGGAGCATTAATGACATGAATTTTAAAAGATTGCTCACCGTATAACAATGTGTTGGAGGTTCCCCCCTTTCCCTTCCAAATAAATCGATAAGCTTATATTGACGGAAGTTTTCTTATTTTTAAATAAGTGATGGCTTTCCAATCAGGTAAAAGGAAAACAAAGTATGTTATTATACAACTCAGAGGGTATTCATTAATGATGAGCTGTACATTGGGAAGAAAACCCAATATGCATGTATTTAAATATTACAACCCGCTGATACAGTGTAAGATAGACGTATTCCGTACGCTTTTTCTATTAAAAAATATTAATCTTATAAATAAAAATGAAATTCTGTTTGTTTGTTTGTTTGTTTGTTTGTTTGTTTCTGGATTTGATTCGTATACAAATCCACAAAATGGACCTATCGGCCTGAAATTTAGTACAGATATGTAAAATAATATAGAATAACTCATAGTCCACTTTAAAACTTTAAAAGTCCACCCGTTCCCGGAATTTAAGAGATTTTTTATGCTCTTCACGCAAAAATCTTTCCGTAATTGTAACCCCTGTAGTGAAAAAAGTGTGAAATAAGGATCGTGGTTGCCATGTGTGGCGATTTTGCCGAATAAAATGTCGTTCGTATACAAATCCACAAAAATGGACCTATCGGCCTGAAATTTAGCACAGATATGTAAAATAATATAGAATAAATCGTAGTCCACTTTAAAACTTTGAAAGTCCACCCGTTCCCGGAATTTAAGAGATTTTTTATGCTATTCACGCAAAAAGCTTTCCGTAATTGTAACCCCTGTAGTGAAAGAAGTGTGAAATAAGGATCGCGGTTGCCATGTGTGGCGATTTTGCCGAATAAAATGTTTTAAATTCTCAAAGTAAAAATAAAAGAATAATAATGATTTTTTTTGTTAGTTTATATTCGTAAGGTTATTTTTTTTAAATTATAATATCGTGTGCATGGGAAATCAGAGCAGGAATGTAATGCTTTACACGCAAAACAATAAGAATTGAAGATTTCCGAGGCTAATAGGTAAATTATTTTAGTTTGGCGAAAAAATAAAATGGCTCAATTGCCGATTTTTTGGAAGTGAGTTCTAGCGGTTTGCACAGATTTCGGCTTGGCACAATTTATTGAGAGCTTAAGGAAATAGATTTTTGAAAACAAGAACAAAGGTTTTATTAGAATACAGCGTTAAATTTTAATGATCCGTGAAGAAATAATGCAGTTATTAAGGGATTTCAATTGATCTATCTACAGAATTCTCGCCAAATGAGTACATTGATTTAAGTTGGGGGAATTCCGCCAAATTTCAGAAAATTGAAATCTTCTCATTTAGTACATCGGAGTAATGATGAATAAAACATGTTATAGTTGATAATTTAAAAAAATTTGGCTGTATTAAGGGATTCAACTTTTCAAATAAAGGCTTGCTTTACTTTTTCGCGGTCTTACCATTCCCCATATATTATTGCTGCTAAGTCAATGCTTCGAATGATTTCCTGAAAAAACGCTTGCAAAATGGCGTATGTTGGCACTTTGGCGAGGCTTAGATTTGAAACGGGATTTTATTTGAGACTGGGATATATAATGACACTGGTTATAGATAAAAATGAATGTTGGTATGAGTGTATGAGGTTGAAAAACTCCAGCACCGTTGAGCACCGTTGCACCATGAAATTTGGTTCACCTAAGTCTTTTATCATGGAGAAGCTTTTTATGCTATCCGTTTTCCTCTAACTTGCCACCAGGTGGCGCAGGAGAACGTCGAATTCTATTCCGTTTAGCCGTTTGCTATGCGAATATCGTCCAACCGATTTCGATGAAATTTGGTACACGCGAATATTAGAACACGGAGAATATTTTTCACTATCCATTTTGCTGTAACTTTCCGCTAAATGGCGCTGCAAAGCATCAACTTCTATACCGTTCGACCGATCGGCATAAAATTTCTTATACTTACACATTTCAGCACGAAGAATTTATTCTAACTGTGTTCCTTTTGATGTTACTCACCACTAGATGACACTGCAATGCATTATTATTTTAACTCGCCACTAGATGACGCTGCAGCAGGCCAAATTCTTGACCATTCAAACGGTCGCTATGAGAATCAGTATACATAGCTATTTGAACAATGAGAATATTTTGGCGTTATCCATTTTGCTATAACTCGCCACTTGACGGCGCTGTAGCAAATCATTACTTTATTGAACCACTAGATGGCCCTGCAGTGTATCACTTCTTGGCTGTGTAAATGATCGCTATGAAAATAGGTATACATAGATATTTGAACACGGGGAAGAGTTTGGCGCTATCCATTTTCCTATAACTTGCCACTAGATGTCGCGTCAACACATGAACTTCATGACTGTCCAGCCGATAGTCATGAAAATTCGTATACATCGATATCAGAATGCGAAAAATATTTTCGCCGTATCCGTTTTGCTAAAACTCGCCACTACATTGCGCTACGCCGCATGGCCTTCTGCACCGTACAAACGATTGCCTTGCAATTCGGTATGCATGATTATTGGACACAATATAACGCGATATCCACTTTGCTATATCTGTTTATTACAATGAATAGTAATCACCACAAATCGTAATATCAAAAATTCCATTCATTCCCGTGCGAAGAACGGGTACTTCAGCTAGTAAATAAATAAAATGAAAATGTACGAAGGGAAATTTAAAAAAAACATCCAGCTTCTTCTGAATACTTTGAATTTCTTTCTTTTCCTTCTCACGTATTATGAACTTCATCAATCTTTGAATTTGGTTACATACTGTATATTACTATAAGTTCTGATAGATAATTGCCTCACCATGGCTCAGTGGTTATGCCACTGAAAATGGTAGATGGCCGAAGTGTGAAGGTCCCGGGTTCGGGTCCCATCGCACGGCTGTCGGTCTAGCGGTCTGGATTTTTGGTAGGTTTTCTCCAGATGAAGCGTGAATATGCGTTAGCACCCCTTATAAAGTCCTCCTACGAAGGCATCCCCCACCATTGGCAGATCCCCCTGGTGTAGCGTTGCCACAATCAATCACAATCAATCTGATAGAAAATTTAACCGGAAATACAGTTTACTCAAGAACGATTAGGAATAAATTTTAGCGTTGCCACAATCAAAGTGTAGCGTTGCCACAATCAATCACAATCAATCTCATAGATAATTTAACCCGAAATACAGTTTACTCAAGAAAGGTTAGGAATAAATTTAAATTTACATAAAAGTAAATATCAGTTAGAAAAAAATCAGAAGGCTTACGCTAACTGCTGCAAAAAGTTCGGTGTGCATTATGGTTATGATAAAAAAAAATGCCTGACGTGAATATTAATGGACGTTTTAATACAGATTCTGAAAATGAAATATTTTTTTTTTGTTTAATTCATAAAAAAATCTTTCCCATCAATGGCAGTGAAAGTTGTAGCTCAAGTAATATTAGCGCAGTCAAAACTTATTTCTTGGAATAAATTTCAGATTCAAATATTTATATGCTTTGCATTTTTTACTTTATGATCTTTTTTTAATTATGCGTACACTTTTCCATTTAGTAAACATTAATTTATAAAATAATTTCATTAACTATTAACTTTAAATTCACCCAGGTCATCTTTGTTTCTGGAAATATCTACTATCTGCATGGCTACTACCACTCACGAATTTCTTTTGAACGAGCAAATAAGGTGGAGAAAGTAGCTTTGCCTCCTTTACAAGCATAGCCAGTTGCCACTGTGGTAATTTTTGAATAACATGTGTTCTCATTCATTCCACGCTATTTGTGATCTTTGTGAAAACACATTACACTGTCTCAATAATACTAGAGTATAAGTGAAATTCTCTGTCAGTAAAATAATGTTCTTCATTCAAAGTGATTGATGTGACGTATAATAATATAATTATGATTTTTTTGGATGTGTGTGTCATAAATGAACTAGGGAATTTTCCTTGCAATCGCATACGTTTTACCGAGGATATACTAGATAGGGAATTTTAGAGAGGGATACTTTTTAGTGTAAACTTATATTCCTATGCATTCAAGTTAAAATATATTTACAAAAATGAAACAATTCCTGCTAGTATGAACTTTGAAAACATCTTTAATAAAAAAAGCAGTGTAATGGAGGAAAAAATCATATCATTTTCCCAGACATTTCCGTTATGAATTATTTTTTTCGATATTATTACATTTTATATTACCGTAATTTCAGGCTTATAATCCGCAGCGATAGATAATCCGCAGGTGCTTTTTTCCAAGTAGAAAAAAAATATATCTGTAGATAATCCGCAGCAGTAGATTATCCGCGGATAGTATAGCGATGCTTTGACCGAAATTGGTAATTATTTTCTATGTATAGTAAAACCACAGTATTAATATTAGAATCAGCTTACTGTAAAACATTTCCTACTAAAAATCTATTGTTATGAATGAGAATTATCAAACATATTTTGACAGTCATTTTTCGATTTAAATTACAATTGATACACAATTTTTAAGCTAGGCATTCTACCTGTAAGCCCTAAGAACTGTATTATGAAATTAATCAAAAATAAGAAAGCGAACATTTCTTTCGGAACAAACAAAACAAAATGTATGGTAGCATGCAGAATACTTATCGCATATTTTGTAACATCGTAATTATTTAGTCAAATGACATTATTATAAGAAAAACAAAATTCAACTGAGACCTACCTTTTCACTAGAATAATAAATACAAACAATAAACCTTTTACTGGAATAATATATAGACAGCAAATATTGAATAAGTAAACAATACAGCCAATACTCCAAGGGCGGCTCCAGTGAGGGGGCCATAGGGGCCATGGCCCCCTCCGAAATTTTGTTTTACAACTTTAGATTCGCATACTTCACGATTTCACACGTTCCATTTGCATTTTGAACAATTTATAGACCTAAGTAAAAAGTTCTATGGCCCCCTCCGAGAATTCAGTCTGGAGCCGCCTTTGCAATACTCAGCAAAATTTACGCTTAATATTTACAAGTAATTAAAAGAAGAAACTAAAAATTAGAATCATCTAAATCTGGAAAACCCAAAAGCAAATCATCATTCAATTCCAAGGAGTTATCAGAATCGTCTTCAGTTCAGTGGTCGATTCAAAATTTTCTTCTAACAGTCCACATTTTTTAAATGCATTTTTTATAGTACAAACAGAGATTTCATCCAATGCAGTTTTTACCCAGTGGGTTACGTCTGAATACGATGCAAGTCGCATTTTTCCACTCTTCGTATACTCATGAACGTCCTCTTCCATCGATTTTTCCCATAAGTTTCTTATCTTCGATTTGAAAGACTTGTTGATGCCAACATCCAGGGGTTGCAGTATTTTTGTTAGTCCTCCCGGTATCACTGAAAGTATTGCACCTGGTGTTCTGCAGGCCACTTTTACATCGTCTTTAAGATGATCCTTCATCGAATCCAAAATCAATAGCGCACGAGGTTTAAATAGAAAAAACCTCCTTTTTTTCCAAATCGAATCGAGCTAGGAGATTATAATGTCCTGGTTCATCCAACCTTTCTCATTGCATCTTATTTCGATTCCACGGGGGAAATTTTCTTTAGGAATGGTTTTTCGTTTGAAGAGGCATTTTTTCTCCGCTTGCAGAACAGGTTAATACTACAGTGAACGATTTTTTTTTCATTTCCAGTAGTATTTAGTCCGTGATTTATTGCAACGGACAAAGTCCCAGGAGTGTCGACAGTTCTGTTTGGGGGAGAATCAAAGCACACGGGAACTTCATCCATGCTAAATATTTCTGCAGAAGTGAATTTCTTTTCTGCAATTATGTACTTTTTTGGTGTTAAGTAAAAACTCATCTTTTTTCATCTCCCAGTCAGTCGGCAGTTTCTGTCCAACAGTAGTGCGATTACGTACAGAAAGATTTTTTCTCTTCATGAACCGGTAGCACTACGTGGGGCCACCATCGAAACCTCTAATCTGCATTTCTTCGGCAATTAAT
Source organism: Cheiracanthium punctorium (assembly GCA_038373885.1). Lineage (NCBI taxonomy): Eukaryota > Metazoa > Arthropoda > Arachnida > Araneae > Cheiracanthiidae > Cheiracanthium > Cheiracanthium punctorium. Next base: position 44,447 of record JAWZYV010010563.1, read on the forward strand.
TTAGTCTTAATTCTTATTTTAACTGTAGATACAGGATTCCCTTTACTTCTTTCTTCTATAATCCAGCGATGTAACACATCTTCTAACTCGGGCAATTTTCGCTGGCTAAACCGAAAACATTTACATTTTCTGTTCCTCGCATTTTCTAAATTCTCTTTAGATTTTCTCCATAAGCGAACGTTGGATTCATCGACTCGAAATAGTCGTCCAGCCTCCCTATTTCCAAATTCTTCGGCTTTACTGATTACTTTCAGTTTAAAATCAGCTGAATAGCTAATGCGTTTTTTAGACATTTCTACAACTTTCGTATGAATCTTTTCAGCGATGATCTTCACGTAACTTAATATGAAGTAGTGATGCCGATTTTTTTGACAAAATTTTCCCATTTCACAGACTATTCATTTAGAGCAGAGAGACCAATCAGAAGTCGTTTCAGGAAGCTATGACATATGACCCTCAAAGGTACCTGTTTTTCCCCATCTTCAAGAAATCTTCTGAACGACTGCAGTGGCATCTAGGGTCGTGTAATTGATTAACATACTTAAATCTTTTCAGGGTCTAAATATACTGGAAAAAAAGAAATGAACCTTTTTTTTTGTTTTTATAAATGAAGTTTTTTATTGTAAAATCTGAAGGCTTTTGGAAAAATTTCAGTAAATAGTACGCAGCGATGCATAATACGCACTGGATAAATTTTCATCTTTTTTAGTAGATAATCCGCGGATTATAAGCCGGAAATTACGGTATGTTACTGAACTTCTGTGTGAAAGAGCAACATAATAACAAGAGTAGAACTTTCACACTTGCACACTGTTTTTAGTCAATTAACTTTTTTAATTGGTATGATCGTTCTTGTATAATTCCATATTCGACAGAAATTTTACAACTTTTCGAAATGTCCATTAATGATTCTGCGTTTTCATGCACACACATTTTCCAAATTTTAATTGAAAATTAATCTCAATGCTATATTATTTTATACAGTCAGTTTTGTTGAAACTAGTGTTTCTTCGTAGTTTATTAACGTTTTCTTTTGTTTTCTATTATATTTCCCATGAAACACCTATTTTGGAACGTTTCTCTTTGAATATTAATGCATTGAAAAACAGTAGAATAAAAGTAAAAGCATTCAAAGAAAATTACGTAAATTAGTAGCATTTGTTTGCACATTGAAAATAATTAATTCATCTTTTTATATTGCAATTTTTTAGGAGTTCCTTGCTATAAAATTTATAATCGAGTAATTACAATACCACAAAAGAGTTCAAAAAATTATAACTGCAAAATGAGTACGTATTGCACAGTGCACAAATACAGAAAGAGCGTATTGCTTAAATTTCAAGATTACTAATTTCGATAGATTTGATGAAAGCACGTGTTATTTATACAACATATTATTTTCTCTCATTTTGCTAATCTTCAGTAGTCAATCTACTAGCTCCAGAAGTTAAATTATTCTAACGTGATCTGATATGATAGAAAAAACACTGAAAATGTAAATGTTTCACTTTTGAAAGAGGCACGATTATGCCAATTGTTCTTAACTTTTAGAATAATAAACTGAGAATATTCATCTAATTTAGTCATTCTCTGTTAATTTAGATATGTGTTAATGATCCATTATTCCAATAAAATATTACGCAAATACGTATTAACTTGAAATATTTGTGAAATCTGATAATCCAAAAATAATGTATAGTACAATTTTCTCAGGAATTTTGAAATTTACGATCCTTTATTTCAATTTTATTCAATTCGAATAAAATGTTCATACTATTTCACCACTGCACAACTTGTACTTAAATAAAACCTTTGTTCAATGAAGTGGATACAACGTTTGTGTTCATAATGAAAACCCTTGTTAGCAAAAATGAAGGTAATTTAAAAGAATGACACACGTTGACAATTTAAGCAGTGGAAAATAAAACTCATCTTTGCTAATCACTGACACGAAAGGCAATTAAACTTTTATCATTAGCAAAAGTAAATTTCTTTATCGATCCAATGCTTTAAATTCATGTCAATTTTCACGAAAGCCCGTGTATACTTCAGCTTAAACTGTAAATTTGTGTAGTTTAAAGTGCAGGCCACTGTCCGTTTTTTGTTTAGAAATGAGTTTTCGCATTTAGTAAACATGAAAAAGTAGTCAAAAAATCAATAAAATAATATGTGATAATGAAAGCTACGTATTATCAATATTTAAGCTCAAGTGTGACATTTTAAGTTATATTTTTTCTGTACTTGAGCGTAGACACAGATTCGGTGTCTTTTCAGCTATTATCGAAAAATAAAACTTTGTTTAAAAAATAAGTTCCGAAGAAAATATGTATTGGGTATTGGATGAATAGCATCGATAAAAAATCATTATTCAAATAACCCACTCTAATAAATTAATTTAAACGATTTCTTTGTGCTATTGTGAAATGTGGTGTGGTAAATTTTGAACAGTTCTTATACGTTAGAAAAAATAAACTAATTTTTTTTATTAAACTTCATTTACTTTATTCAATAAGATAAATGAAGGTAAAAGCGATGTCAGGAAATGTCTAAGAGTTCAGGAAATGTCTAAGTTAAGATAAAAATGTCAGAAAACACATCCACAAGTAACAAATCTTCCTACCTTTACAGGTGATTGTTTGTTACGAATCATTACAAAAATGCATTTTATATGTAAGGCAAAAAAATAAAAGAAATTCAAACAAAATACTGAAAAAAATTCTCAAAAATAGAAACTGGTGTTTAAAATATGAAATAATTAAGATTTTGTAAAATAACACACATAACAAGTACTTAGACTGGATGCGCGTTTTGACTAAAACTTTTTCAGCCTTAAGAAGAATTCCAGTGGTAAAGGAAAACTAAATTTATTTATTTTTAAGTTAGCTGAAGAAGGCTGTAAATGTTTCTGGTGAAACGCGCGTCCAGTCTGATAAGTACCTGTCATGTATGTTAATTTACAAAGTTTTAATTATTCCAAAAGAGATCTTTAATGCATCGGTAGACGTTACATGCTATTAATTATTGCAATTTTTGTCTTAGGGTACATAGGTTTTAAAAGTTTAAAAACTAAATTGTCAAAGAACAATTTATGATTTACAAAAATCTGAAAATCAATCCTCTAGTATATATCTACTTGTGCACATTTAAAAAAACCTAAAAGGTCGATTTTGTAAAAGAAAAAAACCTCGATATAGTCCGTTTCCAAAATTTTCTATTAAATTTATTTCAGAGTAGAATTTATAAAAATAAAAAATATTTTTTAAACATTTTTTTTTACTTCTAAGTATTACGATAACTTTATCTTGTGAGAGATTTTATAGGGCAATGTTGGAAAAGGAAACTGCACACTTTAACTAACGCGAATATTTACATGAGAAAAAGAAAAAACAAATGTCATCTTATGCAAAAACTGAACTTACTCGCATAGAATATAAATCAAGTATTACGTCACGATTCGTGCATCACGTTACCATTAGAACAAATAGGAATAAGCAGTGTTTTTTCCACATAAAATATTAGCATTTAAATATTAAGAATCATAAAAAGAGTACTTGCTTTGCCAGCTGTTCATAAAATCCAAAAATAATGGCTGTTAAAAGCGATAAATAAAGATAAATTCACAATGTATGGGTACATGGGGACGCCTCACACAAGAGGGTGAGTATTGCTATATGTTGATGCAGAAAATTAACAGCAAAAAACTACTCCCGCTAACGTTTTCCCCTGAATTATATTATATATTTTTTAAAAATCTTTTATAAATGTATAAGATAATGCGGGGGAAGACACTAGACATAAAATTTACAGTATACTTCAAAAACGATTTTATTTGGGCCAGCCGATTTCAAAACATTAGCTAATATATCTAAAAGCAAAACATAAGGGACAATACACTGGATTCTACCACTCTGTTCTTTCATGCACTTTCATAAAACTTTATTTTACTCGTAACAGAGCTAAATATTGATGTAATCTGCATTTTTAAACTTTATTTTTTCCCCCAAGTATTTGAAAGAAATATCATATTTGTGGTATTGAAACTGTGGCAAGAACAGAATTAAGAAAAAAAAAGAATTGTATAAGAAATTTCAAGGTGAAGTTAAAATTCCTGTGTGAATTTTCAGAGTGTAAAAATCAAAGTAAAAACCTAAAAAATATTAAACGATAGAGCCAAAACAGTTAATTATTCGAAATGTGCAACTCAATTTGTCACAGTTTAGTATCGTATTTCTTTCATATTTCCTTTTTTTTCTTTTTTTGGACTCAGTACATTATCTTGCATATTGCATCTAATAGGCAGGAATTGAATAATATAAAATAAAAGTTCATTAACATACATCGAAATTCGATATTCAGTCATTTCTTCAACATACGTTTCATTACAATTGAAGTTAACATTACAATTGATTACAATTGAATTTCGTTAACAATTGAAGTATAATTCTGTTCTGGTGTTAATATTAACTATAACATTAAAAGTTTATGGTTTAAATTACAAAGTTATTTAATTTTATTAATTACGTTGATAAAATTTTTATGAAACTCAAATGTATTCAACCGGGGGGAAAACAGAAAAATACCATGTAAATTAAAAACGTGAAAAGAAATTGTTCTGTATGTATTTTCTTTCCATGCTAACACACAAATTAGATTTTCCCATGTTCTTCCTCGTATATTTATTACTCTCATAAATTATAGACTTAAAATGTGTAATCATATGCATTAAAATAATTGCATTATGTTCTAATTATCGTTGAATTAAGCATTTCATAAATGAGATGAACACACAAAATGTTTGAGAGGGACAGCGTTTTCAAATTAAGTACGCCTTTTATTAATTAGAAGATTTCTACTTAATTTCATTTGCGCATATTTTGCATATTTACATTTGGATTTCCATATGATAGGAAATTATTAAAATATTTTCTCAGACCCAGTGAAATTAAGTGATATACCTAATACATTTTTATGAGATATAAATTTCGTGCTGTGTGATTCATAAAAGTTTAATTTGAGGTTATTTATGTAGATTTCAAAATTCTGACCCAGATAGTTGTAATATTAAACGTCCCCTATGAACAGGATTCATCTGCTGTAACCAATTGCCACCAACTTTGATAAGTGGAATGTTTACGAGACGTGCTCAAGGAATCTTTAAAAAAATGTTTAGTATAAACTTTGTTCACTACGTTGGGCTTTGCATGGATATCGGTTAATTCAGAAGAAAAAAATACCCAAATAAGTTATAAAAGAGAAAAAAAATCTTCAAAATTTATGGAGCAAATTGCTGAAGCAGTTACAAGCAATTCATTTGTAGCGGTGAATATGCTATTTTATTATATAAAGCGCTACCCGGTGGACATTTATTTAACTAAACTTTAAAAAACCTTCTTTGATATCCATCAAGAGACAATTATTGTAAAAAAAAAAAAAAATTCGATGCTAGAGTATAGTGAAAATGCGAAGAAAACTTTTGTATGTTATGCATGCTATTTAACGTTTAAAATAGCTAGTCATCGGTGCACAAATATCGTACATTTATGCTAAATTTATGGCTGTATATTACTAAAATATTTTTTTTTTCTTTTACACATTGAAGTTTGAAGTAGGAGCGCATTCCAAGATCTGAAGTCATTTTTACTTACTATAAATTCGAAACCAATCTTTTAGTTTTTCAAAAAGTTTTATACGTCTCTTTTTAATATTCTAAACTTTTTACTAAAACATTCTTTTATTTCTTTGAGTACGGTCATTTACTTTTTGTTTTTGCAAAAATGAATAAACTTTTATGATGATCGAATAATATTATTGTTGCAGAAAGGCCTTTCATTACAGGTAAACATGATAGAATACCAGCTAGGAGAAAAACCGAAGTGTTATTTTACTGAAAAATTCCATAAATCTAAAAATCCAAAGAATGACACTATCAGAGTCTTAAAGGTAACTTTGTATTTTCAATTTTCATAACCATTTTTGTACGCCTTTAGTTACGATGTTAGATAATACATATCCAGAGAATTTGGACTTGTATTCAGTGTACATGCAATTACATTATTTGAAGATTTTAACCAGCTAAACTGATGATAAAATTCACTCTAGACTGGTCTTGTTGTTTGAAACCATATGGAAAAATTAAATCTGATATTAATAAAATAGTAATAGTTGTATTTATTGTAATTAATAAAAGTGAAATTTACCAAAATAACAGAAAAATACAGCATATTACGTATCGTGTATAACTGCTCTTTAACTTGAATACTTAGTTCAGATGATAATATGTACAGAACAATTACTTCAGTATAGGTATATCACGCACTATTATGAAGTGCATTAGGGTATCCCTCATTTTGGGTCATTTTTTTTTTCTAGAACTTTTTTCCTGCCCCTAAAATTATTCCTTCGGATCAGATTAAATCACATGTAATTTTTCAGTCCAATAGAATGAACTTAACCTATGCCTATCTGAGTCAGAATTTTTAATGTTACCATGGACAATACGATGTTTTTAGAACAAATAAAATACTCAGGGTTTTTAATTAAAAATTATACTCAATAAATGAGCAACTCATATTTACATCAATATTTTCATATGCATCTTGCTCTAGAACTTAAAGTTAGTGTGTATAGTTTTTAACATGATTTTTTCAATAACGATACAAGTTTCGGTGATCTTGCACACAACGAGGTACAAAATATTTTTGTCCTTCACTAATAATATAATCTGTTAAAGTCCTGTGTTATTGTAACACCGCTTTCAACACTTTCATTAAATGCTTTCAACAAAAACATTTTCCATTTGACTTAAAAATTTAACAGTTCTCCCCAGGCCAGGCTGAAAAGCAATCTTATCTAAATAGGTATCCAAATGAAGTCGATTAAAAAAGGATTTGGCTTTAGTACACATAGAATCATCATCTAATATTTGCTGGAAAATACAGTATTAACAAAACTAAAATGTGTAAATACAAATGAAGCATGACTAAATAATAATAATACAGTTACTTTCTAAACAGATGGAATATGTCCATTTCATGTGTAAGACACCCACCAGCTAGGTTTATATTGAATTTCACATTCATGTATACATAAACATTCTCATTGACAAAAGGATAAAATTGAAAATTCTTCTAATAAATACCATAAGTTCTGCATAAATTTCTTTTAAACTGCTCGTGAAAGTGTTCCGTCAAGCATATCGTACAATTTTAAAAATTTTAAGACGCAGAGATTTTGCCTAGGTGCTAGTTGATTAAGTGCGACTACCCGGCACATAATCCATGGTTGCACGTACAAAGTTCCGATGAATAATGAAATATTTTTTAAAGCCTTCTCATGTTTGAAAGATAAAGTAAGCTGCAAAAGGAAGAAAATCGTTTTTTAAAGAATAAATTCCTCTTTCTATCAAGCTTGATGCATATAGCCTTCGAACATGCATTTTTAATTTATTTTCAGAATATCTCCAAAAAGCATTATGATAGTTTGGTAATAGAGCAAGAGCCGGCGACCGCCAGACCTTCGTCATAGTATAAAAGCTGAAACTTTCTCTGCGCATACCCCCCAACAGAGGTAGGAACAATCGGCCACTATAAAGTTTGAATGACCGTGGCTTTGTCAGGTAACAGGTGGCAAAGGTGCATAAAATTGCCGAAAATTTCGTCATTTCATAAAGCTTAGTTTTTTTATATGTTCTTCTTCGCAGTACTAGAAATCACTTTATCTCTTGCCAGACACTTTTCCATCGTGGCAAACCCCCGTCAGACAACCTCAAAGTCTTGAAAAACGTAATTCTATTACGAGCGCGCTGCAAGAAAGTTTGCGCGTAAGTAAGTTCACAAGTAGCAGTATAAAATGTGCTTGGCACTTTGTGACAGTTTGACGTACTTCGTCGCGGGAGTTTACGAACAAAACAGCTTTCCATGACTTTTAGGTTGTCTGGCGGGGGTTTGCCACGATGGAAAAGTGTCTGGCAAGGGATAAAGTGATTTCTAGTACTGCGAAGAAGAACACATAAAAAAATTAAGCTTTATGAAATGACGAAATTTTCGGCAATTTTATACACCTTTGCCACGTGTTACCTGACAAAGCCACGATCATCTAAACTTTATAGTGGCCGATTGTTCCTACCTCTGTTGGGGGGTATGCGCAGAGAAAGTTTCAGCTTTTATACTATGACGAAGGTCTGGCGGTCGCTGGCTCTTAGACTATAAGTAATTTAATGCCGTCTCTGAGTATTTGCTTATTAGCACCTGAGTGCTATTTCGCTCGATCTCGGTTTTTGGTGTAAACACGATTTGTCTACGCGCCTATCACTTTTCAATTCTTGTAAATATATTTTGAGTATAGTTAGAAAACGCCTGGAGAATATTGTAAAAGAGTTTTTAGTAGTCGATTTAAATATAGATTTTAATTCTGAAGAAGTGTTTTATAGAACAGAGAAGACAAATACGGTACACTCATAGATTATGATACACTTTCCAAATGGTATTTATGAAGGTGAAGTATAGTTTGACGATGACTGGAGAAAATTTGTAAAGAGTTTTCGTAGGAGATTTTAATATAGATTTCTACTACGAAGAAGTATTTTATCGAACAAAGAAGGGAAACACGGTACACTCATGGAATATGATGCCCATTCCAAACAGTATTTAATATATGTCTACCCAATATAGTTGGACTATATTGCGTAGTCTATATGCGTAGCGTATATGACTATATCTCGAATATGCCTCGCGAAGATTTTAAAACCGTTTCGATAGGCAATATTAAGATAGATTTTGATTCCAGAGATGCTTTTTATGGTTCAAGAAAGAGTTGATTCCTATTTTAACGCCCCTACTCTCGCCAACCTAGAAATTCCCAGCACTTTGGTGACCTTTGCAGTCATGGGTCTCTAGGAGTTATGCACAAGTTTCATTGCTCCCAAATGAACTAGATAAAACTAAAGTGAAAAAATTAGCGATAAACGCACCAGTTAAGGAATTTGAATACACTTACTTATTAAAACTACATTAATTGCCAATCCAAAATAAGTAAAAATGTAACGGATTCCCAATTGGTATTTGTTCCAAATTGGTATTTTAATTCTAAATTACGATTGCCACATAAATACACGAAATCTACATGGTTACTGCATCTTTTAATGATCACCAACTTTGCGAGAGTCGGGGCGTTAAATTAGGAATCAACCCAAGAAAGACAAACACTGCACACTCATGGATTATGATGCACATTCGAACCAATATTTAAAACGGTGAAGTATAGTTGTAATATACTTGGCGAAGATTGCAAAATAGTTGAAGTAGGCGATTTTAAGATAGATTTCGATTCCAAAGATGGGTTTTATGAAACAAGGAAGCAAAATAAGGCACATTCATGAATAATGATACACTTTATAACTTAATGGAATAAGGAAGAAAAATGGGGACGACCCTTAAATTATGATACGCTTTTAATATGTAGCACTACAGTGGGTATTTAAAATCTGAAAGTGTTTCATATTTTCTTCCTTTTTTTTTCAAAACCACTGATATATCTTTAATTTCTGTCCCACTGATTTCGTTCCACATGGTCTTTTCCATTTTTGATATTATTAATATTGACGTTTTTTCATTTTTTTTCTCAAGTCTGTGAAAAGCAACACCAGGATCTTTCTATTCGCACATGCTGCTTTCAAATACACTTATAAAAATTCGGCCAAATGTGTGATGCAAGGGCTTATTTAAGGGGTGGTGGGGAGGGGGCTTTAGCTTGTAAAGCAAATATTTATAATAGCTATTTTAAAGTATCTGTATTATCGCTAGTGATAATAAAGTTTGAAATATCGGAATTGGGCCGCCCTGAAATTGGAGTCTATATATGCTACTGCGTGATGACGGGATGGAAATAAACCACTACAACATTTTTCTACATAACTTTGTTTTAAAAGGATTGGTGCAAAATTTAAGCTGTCAGTGTTTGAAACAGTTGTGTCACTGCATAAAATCTACACTTTAGTTTCCCAAGACTAATGTGTTAAAAGAGTCCAAAAAGCATATTATTGCTCTTTCCCAGTAGAATATTTCAACTTTGGAAAACCAGTGAGATGTTTTCTGTCGCAGAAAGATGCATTAGTTGGTAGTCTTTCATGTTTTGTATCTCTGACACATTAGTAATAAAAGCTTACCATCCCAGTGAACAATAAAGATTTGAGAAATGGCTTTTTGAAGTGCTATTTTTATGCAAATTCATTTATTTTAATTTTCCGGATTCTATGAATTGATCATTTATTAGTAAAAAACTGTTAAGTATTACCATAAAGTACTTCTAATAATGCATGACGAAGACCAAGAGACAAACAACAATCCAAAAGAAAAGCATCGCTACAAAAAAATTGATAATACCTTTCATCGTTCACATTCTCTTTCATGTCGTCACGTGTTGTTGTTGTTGTTGCCGCGTCCGTCGTCAAATGTTAAAAGATGTTTATCGACCCAAAAATTTGTATAGGTAATCTTGAGGCAAATAGAATCAAACTGGGGGCAGACATTTAAAAATTCAAAAGTTTGAAAATAAGGGACACCCTAACTTATACACATTCATTCTAATAATTAAAATACTACTGTACTTTATAAACTCTGTACTGTACATGTTGAATTTATACATATCAGGATTGATAGCTATAACAAGTAGACATATTGTCTGTTATTTTACTGGAACATTTGGCCAGAATGAATCAGTGTGCGACCTTCATAAACTTTGTAATATACAGTACAAAACAGCTTATATTTGTACCAAAAATTATATATCATTACGAAAGAAACGTTTTTTCCCCCTCCAATTTTAAACAACCAGTATTAAACTACTTACCATCATGTACATTTACAAATTCATTTCAACAAGTCTGAAGAGCTGTGCTTGGTTAGTAAATGTTCATGTTCCCCAAAATTCTGGATTCTAGTTTCACAGCACAGCATTCACAAAACGCATTTTACCTTTATAAAGGTTCACTAGGGGTATCAATAGTTGATGTCTAGAATTTATAACGCTAATAATCGTTAGCTAAGTAAGCGAACGCTCAGTGTAAAACATCCATTTAAAGGCAAAATTAGTAATTACTGCTCTGTAAACATAGAATCAACATAATTATCTACATAGTAACGATCTAACGGCAAACATTTACAGTCTTCTGGGACTGCGATGTTAAAAGCGCAGAAATATCTACATTAGAAACAAGCTCCTTTAAGTCAAGAGAAATAATTTCACTAAATTAATGTGCTAATAAGAAACTTCTTTTAAGACTTACTAAAACATTCGCATTACGAACAAAATTATTTAAAAGCGTTAGAGAAGACATGTGCTTAACAGAGTTTTTTGGATCATTTTAGAAATACTTATAACGCATGGAAATTACTAGGATTCAAATAATTTTGTTTACCAGTTACTGAATTCTAAAACACGTACAGGGGCTCAATTATTTAAATATTCACTGTATTTTGAAATTTAAGTTCTTTTGGTAGTAGAAAGTGTAATTAAATTAACTTTTAAAATATATGGGCCGGTTCGCGTTTAAACGAAGTAATAACCCTAAGAATAGTGCAAAGAAAATTTCTTTTAAAGTATCTCAAACATATTTTCTCTTACCATAAGCTAAATGAATTTCCGTGTGTCCATTCGCTCTCTTTAAATTGAATAAAGCTTGTAAATTTTCATTTTAGATTCTTCTTCGAACTCATAATAAATAAACACATTGCGTGCATTATTAAACAGTAAACGTGCATTATTAAACAGTATGGAAACTAAATCCACCATTTGAGTTTATTATATTGGTTTCTAATACCGATTTCAGGAATGTTCTTCAAACTGGTAGTGAAATGTGCAGTTTTAAGTTTTCTTAATTTGTAAAGTTCTAGTCCTTAAAAAACCTGACTAGTCCTTAAAAAAAACGAGGCATCACAAAACTTTTGAACAGTTTTAAGCACCGACCAGTGATGTTAACCACTCGATAAAATGAAACTTCTCCTTCACAAACAGTAGTATATATTTCTACGAATCTTAAATCTATATGGGTCGTGCACCTTTGGAGAAAAATTTTGAAGCAAAGATATATCTTTGCAATGTAGGCAGAAGGCGTCCTTGTAGAGAAATATGGAATTTTTTCGGGATGTTTTATAACTCTAATTGGTTGAACGTTTAAGTCCAAAGTGCAGCAAACAAACTTCAAGACTCTTGGCAAAATATTTCTGAATTTGGCATCCATAATGTATCCAAAACTGCATTTAGCTTGGAATTATTGAAAATATCTTGTGAGCAGTGGCTAAAGCCTAATGTTATCTAATGTTAATTTAAAATATCATTCTCTAAATTAACCAATTTAGATGCAGCAAAATTCAACCTTTCAATGTTTGACGCGTAAAAAGTGAGGTTTTGACGATATTAAATTTTAGAAGAACATACCTCACCGAAAATTCGTAACAATGCGTTTCTTGACTGGGTGATTATAATTAAAGTTTCAAAACGCTATAAAAAAGAACGACTGATCAGAATGACGTCAAATTTGAACGGACTATTATTGAAGACGAGGGAAAACGTATGGATAAAGAAATAAAATTGGTTCCAAAATTTAGCAACAACTGGCGCTGTAAGCGTCAGAATATGTAAATTAAAATACCGACATGATTGATGCTTTTTATACGGTTTTTGGCGTCTGGACAGTTGAAAAACGATATGATGGATGCTTTTTATGCGGTTTTTGAACTCAGGACAGTTAAAAACCGATTTTTCCCATCCGTTGTAATATGACCTTGCCGTTGAGTATCACGCATGTACAGTCATGCACACTGAACAGTATATTCAGTTCAACGTGTAACTTACACCTTAGCCGTTATTTTACGATTCATATATCATTTGTAGTCGAACCCTTTTAAATGAGGATGCGTTCAGCAAAATCTGTTGTTAAAATTTGGAATTATTTTTTTTTTTCTTATGCCATACGCTTTCCCCCCTTCTTCAATAATACTAACTTCAAATTTGGCGTCATTCTGATCAGTGATTCTTTTTTTATACCGTTTTAAACTTTAATTATAATCACCCTGTAACTAAATAAGCAGATAGTTTATGCTATATACTTGGTATCAACACATAAGATATCATAACAAAATTGTAAACTAGAAATTGTATATTCTTGCTGTTCTACACAATTTATTCATATAGCCAAATAATTTCAATTACAAATATATTAATGTATGAGCATTTATTTAGGGATTTAAGCGTATGTTTACAATTCAATCACAGTTTTTCAAATTTGAACTCAAAATATATCTAAAAGTGTGAAAACAGTAGCTAAATTTTAGAAAAAATAAAAAATAAATAAATAAATAACTTAGTTCAGTTTCAAGCTCCTTGAATTACGTATTGAAATAATTTTTCGTAATTATTATTGCTCACGATATTTCCAGTACGTTCAAATCAAAATTACTTAAAATTATTTTTTTTATCTCCTAGCTGCATAACGAAAGATACTTTTTCCAAATTTAGATGCGAGAATAAATATGAAACTTAATATGTTTTTTACGAGCAACGCATTCGCAGATTCTTATGGCTTTATTATGCAAGAAATAAACCATTTGCAGCTTAAGTGCTTTTATCACAGGAGGAAAAATGCTGAAATGCACCTTTACTGAAAAAACTTATTTATTTCTAATGGCATATAGTCTGCATACATTATTTTTAAAAATATGCTTTGCATGCCAGTTAAAAATGCATTATTTTAAAAACAGTTTCGGTAGTGGAAATGACAATAAAATATATTAAATAAATGCGCTCGTTTTTTCTCACTTCAAGCACGATAGTATGACAAGCTAAATGTACTAGTTAAAGTTTATTCCTGTTAATTATCACATTTTAGTAAAAACTGTTCGTTAAGAGGAAAATATTAAATTTACATTTATTTAAAGCTTTTACTCTATTATTGTTTTTACAGAAATGAATAACACTAGTGCTTCACAGGTCAGAAAATTATTCATTAACAATAAACGCATTACATCAGTTAGGTATAATCTCTGGTCAAGTCAATGCCATCGTGTCATTTGGCTTAGAGATCCTGTAGGACTTTAGTAAAGCATACGATGGGAGTGTTTCTGCACACCTATGGACAATTGCATGCAACTATGTGGGAAGAAAAATGCATTGTCCACTGACTGCACCCTTCATCTTTTCAAGAAAGGTGCAGTCTGAGGAAATCCAACTCGGGTGATTACGGAGGGTGTGGCAACACAATAAAGGACACCGTGACGAGAGTTTTCTGGCTGGTGTGAGGGCGTGTATTGTCATGCTGCAGCAGTACGTGCCCTGCCCATCTGGCCAGACGGCGCTATTGAATTCAACGTTGCAGCATCCTGTCAGTCTGAACGTAAAATCCGTCCTGGTATTTAGGCCACAACGGATTTTATGTGCACCAGCTCCCATTAGCGTACACGGTCCCACAGCAGCCCAGCCGAGAGGAAAGTTCTCCCTCCTAAGCACTGGCCAAGACGGATGCTGCTTTACTTTCCGTGTTCTTACGGGAACGTACTTCATATTTACAAGGCCACCACGGGATAGGTAAAATTCTTGTTGTTATCCCTTGAAGAAGACATCAACCTTTTAAGGAAATACTTCAAGGAAAAATAAGAAACTATGTTATACATACAAAAATCCACCCCACGTAGCAAAAGATTGTTGCTACTGGAATAAATCTTCAAACACCAGTGGAACTGTACTTGAAAAGTAAAGGGCATTTCAACAGGATGGAGGAATACATAAACAAATGTATGTCAACATCGCTAATGAGACTGAACCCCAGAGCTTCACCCTTATGACAAATTTGAAACAAGAACTTTCGAACTGTTCCACTGATGATGATAAAATATGGATCTTTGACTGCGGCAGCAGCTCCCTCATTATATTCTTTGTACATCTATACACAGACACAGATAATATCGAACTTGCAGGTAAGAGTTCAACTTAAAATCAGTAAGGAGAGATTTGCTTAAAATTTAAACATTGTTTGATAAATTTTGAAATTTTTTTTATACAATATGGAATAATGGCATATAAAATGAAACATGTTTGCTTACTTTAATGCATTTTATAATATTGAAAAAAATAAATTTATATTTTCATCTTTACCAAAAATCACTATTTTGCATGGTGCCCTTTTGCCGCAGAAAAAGCTGATATTCTTAGTGGCATGCTATCTACAGAACTTTTTACAACATCCTGGAGGTGTCCAAGTGCATTACGATGCCAGACGTCAACCAGCTTCCCTCTTGTTTTCTTGTTATTGATTCTGCACTGATGCCCATTTCATGAGTGTTCATACGTTTCGTATTGGGTTCATGCCTGGCAAAACTCAAAACTCAAATCAAAAGAGCGTGTATTATTTGTGAGCCACGTCTTCACAGCTTGACAATTTAATGTTGCCAGTTCTTAAAAAAGCTATAATAACCACTTACAATAAGTACCACTCTGAAATTAAATGAAAATATGTAGTTACTGCCGTCTTATATTTAAAAAATATATATAGGCATAATGATATGACACACTAGTTAAACTAATCGAAAAAGTGCTTCAATATTCGATCTTGTAAAAAATTTGTGTCAGTTTTAAGTAGGTCTGGTCAAATAATTTTGAAAAATAAAAAGCAAAATGATAGGTTAGAAATAATTACGCAATTTTGAGTTACTAATGATTTGTCACCTGAATTACTAGAGAGAAAGTTATGATATGTGGCATAAAACACTCTGTCAGTTGAATCCTCAGCATGCGTCTGAAATCGAAAACTAAATGGTATAAATGTTAAGGTATCTGAAATATTAAATTGTGTGTTTTGTCATATAAGTAAAATAACTCGTAGAATGCATTCTAAACTTGACGCTGAATAGAGTAGGACTTAGCAGGAACTAGTTCCGTTTTGGAACTTTTTATTTCCAATGGCTAGTTACAAGATAACTGAATATTACAAGAAAATAAGAAAAAGTCGAAAGTCACATCAGCACATCTATAAACTTAGGGCAGCTCTTGCCACCTAATAACGCTCCTAAATAGAAACATGAGGAAGAGCAGGGTATATGCGGAGATGAAGCAAGTCCACCGTTCTGTAACTAGTTCCTGCTAATTTGACAGACCCTATCAATCTTGATTCCTTCGGTAATTCTAATTTGAGTAATTATCACGACATGTTTTGATGAATGAAATTACTGAAGATTCAAGCCGGTGTCTTAATAAACAACCGTAGAAATCGGAACAAAAGTAATTTCTTAGTATTACTTATACGCTAGTGACTTTAAAGAACTGAATCATAGGGTTATGGTCAATAAATGAAAACGTGTGAAGACCATGAGTAGGGTTTCCAAGGTCTCAAAAGATCTCAAAGTATCCGTTTATGTAGGCAGGTTAATGTTTCTGTTATGCTGCTCTTGAAGACAACAGAAGGAAGTCTTTACGGAGCTCACATCTACATTTGTGCTAACTTTAAGCATCATACAGTTGGACAAAATATATTATCATGCCCAGCCTTTAAATATGGAAGCCTTGCAATTGTATGTCTGCTAAAATTTTCTCACCCAACTGCCAATTTACAGAGATAGCCAAAAACTGATAGATGATTAGCAGGTGTGCTGGAAATTTTTTATAAGCGCGTTATGAGCGTTGCGGACATTGAATGAGCTTCATGAAATACAGAACTGCTACCAACACCTGTTCTTGAAAGATACGTATTTATGTGTTTCTTTTATCAGTAAATGAACATGCTGGAAGTATTGGAAACTGGCATGTTGGAAATCAAATTGTTAGAAGCTGGCATCGAAACCAAGGCCTTGAGTAGGTTAACTTCTGGCGTTATGGAAATGAACAGAATTCGCAAGCATGCCCGACTTTTCAGTACGGAATAACAAATCTAGAATGTTGAGAAATTATTTCCATCAGACCCATTTTCTATTATGACAATTACTTTTATTGTTATATTTCCAATTTAAATTTTCATTTATTAAAATTTAATAAATGAAAATATTTTTGGGGGATTGTAGACTCCTAGAAACACGGGTAGGTGGCGGCAAAGCTCGCAATTTTAAATTATAAATCATTTCTGAAAACTTGCAACAAGTTATGAACCTAAACATTTTATTAGAATATAGCTTAAATCTGTACGAGTCGTCTTAGAAGACCAGTTTTATCGAAAATGTAGTGCATAAAAACTGGGATTCACTTTTAGAGATTTTGGTATTTTCGGATCTTTGGCTCATCTAATGGGGTACTACACAAATTCAGAACCACTACACAAAACTCAGAATGAAAGCCACTTGCGAAGTTGTCATTGCTCGAAAACTATTATTTGTCGTATTGTGAGGCTGACTGCTATCAGCACATTCGAAACTGGTGGAGTGTAATTAAAGTTGCATTTTTTTTGTTATGAAAGGACTGGAAAATTTTGATTTAATATGATAATAATCTCAAAAGTGTGTATTGTAAACTTAGTTTAGTAAAAAGGTATAGACAAAAAGAAAAAAAAATCACAGTTAAATTCAAGTAGAGAAACTTTCCAAATAGCGGGAATACAGTTGGCCTGTTACAAAACTAAAAGATACTCATATCTCTAACGTCCGTGGAAAAACTCATCATATTGCCAAAACAAACTGAGCTACTAACTACTGCCTCAGACAGTTTATGGACGACATCATCTTTATTAAAATAAGCGTTTTCTTTAATTTTTGAAAACCTCATTGTATCTGGCGTTCTTTTATAGAATACACCCAAATATCCATCGTTTGCAGCCTGCATTACTTTTGCAACAGTATAAGTAGAATGAGTATTAACAGCAAAGTCATTGGGAAGGAGTTGAATTGACAAGTCACTTGCCGATTTCTCGTCGCCAGATGACATAAAACTGGGATCATCAACATCACTTTCTTGCAGGGACAGGGTATTGCACCTGAATCCTCAGAGGATGTGTATTCTTCAAGCTATATTGTTCTATTTTTTGATTCACTTTGAAGTGGAGGGCCATCTCGAAATAAGGACCTCGCAGAGATTTTTTACTTATTTGCTCCTTCTTTATCGGCCGCCAATGTTCTCAAGTCGTTTTTTGTTTGGGGTTGATGTAATAAATGCACACTTGAGGCCTCTTTTAGAATGATTTCTAGCAATTCTGATTTTTGGAAAGGGAATTATGCCATTGGGTTACATTGCACATAGTGTAGAGTCATTGTTGCATCCAGGACTTTGTACAGCATCTTCATGGTCATCATCATTGGAAGTCCCAGGACTATATGATAGCTATTGGAAGGCCCTGGAGTTGGTGAAATATCATGATCATAGGAACACAGGGGACTTGACACAACATGCGAATATCAAACAATCAAAATCATGAAATCCCCAAAGCATTAGGGGCAAAGATGCGCATTCGGAGCTATATTCCATTCTTGCCCCATTTGATGAAGATATGAAAACTGCTTTCCTGCAGTTTTGGTCAAAAGTCATTTGACCTGAAACATAAAGTAATGAGATTTTTCTTAAGTTAGATTCACATACAAAAAACCCTTAAAACATAAATCTGTGAAACTGAGAGTAAAAAATAAGTTCCAAAATTTTTAAAAACTACATCAAAATACGCATAAAAGAAATTTACCTCATTGTGTGAAAACTGATAATCGCACATTCGTGATTCTTTGTTTGCAAAACCAGCTTCATCTAGGAAACTAGTGAAAAAATCAGTATGGCTAATTTGCATTTCTAAATAAGAAAAAAAGCACATTCGGATATTTACCACATGCGAACCTTTACTCCCACCTACCCTACGTACAATCCACCGAAGAATTTTATATTTTAAAAGGAGAATGGAGAATTTTATATTTTGAAACAATTGAAAATTCTCTACTGATGTTAAACTTCATTTTGTAGTTTTAGTTCACCACTTATATAATTTCTTTAAAAATCTTATTTAGAGAAAATCCACATTAATGTAACATTATAAATAATAAAATTCCAAGAACTTTATAGATTTACACTCAAAGAGAGAGAAAATTATTCATATATGTTCTCTTTCTCTGTTTTTCTCTCCCACTCTTTCTTTCTTTCTTTTTTTTTTTTTTTTTCGAAACTTCTATTTGATACCGCAGGAAAAAAGGAAGAAAATAGTCATCATATTTTTATACCATTTTCTTTTATGTCTTCATCACGCAGTGGCGCATAGAAATTTCAATTCCGTTCGTGTATTTTTGAAACTTGGCTTGTAAACTTTAGACTTTCCTTGAAATTAAATTATGTTTCTTTTCCTCAATTTCCTTTCTGATTTTAGAAGTGAATTAGTTTTCTTATTTCAAGAGTACAGGTAGTAAAGATGTGATATAAGTTATTACATTCATGAAACCTTTACACCATCAATTTATTCTATTATTATTTATTTTTTGTTCATTTTATATTTATGTACAGGGTGTCCCAAAAAGGTAGTCATGGGCTTTTATTCTTTATCTGTTAGAGATAAGTGGTCAGTATAAATTGTAAAAATGTTCAAACTAAGGTTGAAAAGAGGATTCCGTTAAGAAAAAATTCCTCTCGTTTATTTACAAAAAGTTACACTTTTTAAATTTGCATATGAACCCCGTACAAAAACATTCCCAATTAGTAAAATGTCCCCCATACACTGATCAGGTGATGAAACAAATTTTGGTGTTTTATTATACAACGTCGCATATATATCTTTAAAGAAAATGATCGAGGATTATACATGATTTTGGATGTAAACGTTTATTGCTAGAGTGAAAAAAAAAAAGATTTTCTTTCGGCTTTTCTGTACGAAACATGAAATGCGATCATTCGACGTGATTTTTTTTTTCCCTTTCAGAGTCATGCATATCATATGCATATCTCTGACTCTTTTTAAAGTATAATTCTCAATTGTGTGTCACTTCATGAGAGCATGACGCACATTTTATTTACTGGGAATGGTTCTGTAGGGGGACCGTATGCAAATTTAAAAAGTGTAACTTATTGAAAATTAACGTGAGGATTTTTTTCTTAACGTATTCTTATTTCCGATTATATTTTGAACATTATTTTTCAATTTACAATGCTAACTTATCTCTAATAGATAAAAAATTGAAGCCCGTTACCACCTTTTTGGGACACCCTGTATATATATATATATATATATATATATATATATATAGGGTGGTTATAATTAGTAATCGTATAAAGGGCGCCATGGGAATTTATTAACCGCAAAAGAGGTCTATAACTCGCCACCAGGGGGGGGGGGAAAGCGCTGTTTGCAATATTGGTAAACGAAATAAGACATAAAAACACCGGTTTCAAATGTTTGTAATTGTTTCTAAAACGAAACTGGGTGTAGGGTTATCTCAAAATTATACTGTTCAGGGTGATAATCTAAAAGCAATGTGCGGAATTGAAAGGTACGATAAACCAACATGTCCGTAACATTCCTTCTGATATGCTAAGAGCTGCTGTAGAGATTTCTGAAGTATGATTGAACTTCCTTTCGAACAATGGTAAACAACACATTGAAGATACTTTGTAACACGTTTGATAAACGATTAGGGAGATTTTAAACCCATGTCTTCATGTTTTATTTCTTTTACCAATATGGCATACAGCGCCATTTTCCCCCTGGTAGTGAGGTTTTGAACATTTTTTTTCGAGGATAATAAATTCCAATGACCTACTTTACACGATTACAAAGTTTGTCAAAATTTACTTTTTTTTTTCCTGGTCACGAAATTGCGTGTACAATCTAAACTAATGTACACTTTCAACCTACTCTTATCCCCATCTAAATTAATTTCCATGACCTTGTAAATAGCATTTGATTTTTTAAAAGTTACAAAAGTTAAATGTCTGTCATTGTACCCCATATACCGGGGTACAATGAAACATTTAATAACTTTTCGCAATACTCAAATAATGAGTCAAAATATAAATTTCAGCATGTATGTTTTACGTAGATTTGAAACAAATATTAGTGAGACATAAATATGAAATTTAAATGGAAAAAGACAAATTTAATTAAACTGTTATAGCTTAAGATGAAAGCATACTACTTTTATTAGAGGTTAGCCCATAGCTTTTCATTTTATATTATATTTCCTGAAATCGAATTCAAAAATTGGCATTTCTGCTTTCCTTACTGTACCACCGAAGGCAAAAATGGTGGTAGTTTTGATACAATTTAAGTTTTTTTTAATGCATGTGTATGAAAAACACAGAAATTTGAAGCCTGGATGCAGTTGTTTAACGTACAGAACTTCACATTCCATTTGATTTAAGTTTATTATTTCCCAATCAGAGTACATTTCTTTACGTCTAAATTCATCTTCTTTGATTAAAAAATAATCATTTACAGTACTGATTGTGTCATAAATGTTATGTGAGTGTAGCTGATATTCTATATTGCTTGGATTTGTTAGTTGAAAGGCAATCTGAACTGTCACCATTTTCAGACTGAAGAAATAGAGTACGATATAAAAACATTTCCTTATTAACTTTATGTGCTGTCTATCTAGATATTTAATAGTAACGTCTTTAATTCGAGTGAATGCATTCACGTGGGAGTAACGAGGTGCAATACAATATGTTTATTTTCACCGTCTAGAAGTGTTTCATTGTACCCCGCATTGAGGCTTCAAAATAGATAAATTTTTACTAATTCTTGATATTTATTTTTCTTTAATTCTGGCTTTGCTAGTATGAAAACTAAAGACTAGTGATCACAGTATTCAATCAAATAACTGTCTTTTGTTGTAAAAATAAGATTGTCTTTATATCCCATCTGTAACTGCAACATATATCTGTAAATACGTGTGTGAGTTAGGCCTTTCTAGAAGTTTTGATTATTGTTCCATAAATCCGCGCGCACACACACACACACATATATATAGACCCTAATAGCACATATGGCCACAAAAGAGTCCCTGTGCCGTCACAGACAGTCACAATTGTCACAGGACTGTCACATACTAGTCACATTGTGACATGTGAGTGATGTGACTCTACTGTGTGGTCACTGTGAAGTTTATTTGTGACCCCAGTCACCAGGTGACGTCGTCGTGAAGCCACCATGTGACTAGTATGTGATCGGTCGCTCAGTGACTACACTGTGAAGTCACTGTGTGGCTATTTTGTGACTACTGATTTTTTGAACTTCAAAATGACGTCACACTGGTCGCTTTTACGACTTTGGAAACAGACTCATATTTTCTAATATTTTGTGGCAATTTCTTTCGTGACACATTTAATAAATAAATCCGAAAATAGTAATTTAATAAAATCTCGCAGTTATGTAGTAATGGAATTTAGTTTAATTTATTAATTTTTAAATTATTTCGTTTAACCAAGACAATATTATTTATAAAAAAAATATTATTCTTAAAAATATTAGGGTTGAGAGTTCTAATCACAATGGTAAAAACTAAGTATCTGAGTAAAATTAACAATTTCTTTCATATCCCCATGGCATATATGTTGCGATAGCGTATGTAGAATTAAATTTCGGATGGGAGGGAGACTACACGGTATTTTCAACCGTATTGTTACTAGAGTAAATACAAAATTGCTGTTTTTTAATAATTGCTTTAAGTTTTCAGATTCCCCCCCCCCTGGAAATTCGTCCCTGGTATGTTTGAAAGTTTCACTAGGAAAAATTTGAGGTAAAACTATGGGTCTAAGTCAAAAATACTTTATTTTATCTAATGCATGTTTTTCCAATTAATTTTATTTATTTTTATATGAAATCCTTTTTAGGCAAAATATAGCAAAAATATAAATATTATGCCTCATACCTTAATATATATCAAACCCCATATGTCGCACATTACAAATTTATTTCTCTCTCTCTCATGACCCAATAAAAAATTTCAATAAATCATTAGTTTTTTCGGATGAATACTTAAATAAAACAGCACATTATCTCCTGAAAATAATTTATGTGGAAAAAGAAAGATTTCCAAGATTTTTAATTTATATTTATTAATTATGGTATTCCCTCCATTTATAAAATACTCACAGAAAAATTTTAAATTTCCAAAAGAAGCCATACCTGAACTAGATTTTGCAGCAAGCAGTTTACTTTTAAAGCATCCCGAGCAAGGTAATCACAGCCTTGAAGTAAGATGCTGGCCTTCTAACCATTGGCGCGAGGGTTCGATTCTGGACCTGAACTTTTTCTTGCCTGAGAGTTTGATGCTGCCATCCAGTATATGTTCTCGGTAACATTTTTCGCTGTCGCAAAACTGTCCCAAAGTGACTTCTGTGAACAGTCGCAATGTGAATACACAGCGAGAGGACATAGCGACTCTGGCGTGACTTTGCTGCGGAGTCGCGGCGACTGCTTGTAACTCTATTGTGATAGTATTGTGTGGTCCCATTTCAGTCACAGCGGACTGTTGTGCTATTAAGGCATGTATGTATGTATGTATGTATGTATGTATGTATGTATGTATGTATATATATATGTGTGTAAATATATACATAAATTATTAATTTTTAAGCTGAAACATAGGTGTTATGTATATCCCTTTTCAACATGGTATGCGCCATTACTTAAACTAAAGTTAGAAGTCAAAAAAGACCTCAAATATAATCTTAGACAACATCTTAAAGACAAACTACAATCTTACATAGTTTTATTTCTCAGAGAGAATAGCAAAACTTGTATAGTTTTTGTATATAGAATTTTTTTTAAACTACATTTTTTGCAATTTCATTTTTTATGAAGATATAATCATGTACTCTCACATAATTTTTATGAATCATATTTGTGAAGCTTGCACGTTTAAAATGTACCTATATAGCATGTAACTGCATTAAAAATTCATATTTCTAAGTGTACTTCTTTTAACTTTATTTTATACGAGAATTTTTGTATGTCGCATTAGTAATTATTGTAGTTGCTTATAGAGCAAGAAAAATAAGCTTTCATCTCAATTTAAGTTCAGTTCAAATATAACTCAGATGAATTACACAGAATTTAACATTTACAACCGTCTATGGGCTTCTTAGTTTCTAACATTAATGGTTCTTTTAGGGTTTCTAAAGGCTCACATTCATACTCTAATAATTTCCCTGTTTATAAAATAGTCTTTTAGTAATTTATGTATGATTGCAAAAATGTATATATTCGTATTCCTTTCGGAATCTATATTTTAAGAATGAAAGTATCAAAAAATAGTAGAGATAGCAGCTTCTTTTAAAGAAATCTTAGTAGGTTAAATCTTGTAATAATACATTTAAAAGAATTTTGTGATATACTTTTAAAAATGCTGAGCTTCATTATATTTCTTACATAAGGGTCATTCCACGTCAGATCGAACAGTCCAGGGCACCACACCAACTCGGATTTTTCTCAAATTTTATATAGATGATTTATAGGCTAAGACATCAACAAATCTCAATTTTGAAGGTTCTACGATCATTAATTACCGAGAAATTAATTATGCAAATTTTTAAGTTTTCTGCAAGATGCGCCAACTTTTTTCTCAATTCCTTAAATAACTCCTTACCTGTAAAAGTTACTGAAGTGAAAATTTGTTTCTAGGAGTAACTTTTTACGCTAATTCCAAAAATGTTATCGAAATTTGCGTATCTTCTACAGTTTATGCATGAGCACTGCATTTGCTAAAAAACATCATGAATTTTTTTCGGCATGTCTGATCACAGACACATGTTTTAAATTTTTATATGTTGTTAAGATGGAATAATCCTACATCCCAAAAAATTTTCATCTTGGCTTTCTGCTCAGGAGCAGAGAAAAAAAATTGTATGTATGTACCTATATATGAAGATTTTCATATGCAGCATTTATGCGTAAGATGAGAAAATTCAGAAGCGTTAGTCAATTTTCCTATGTCTTTTAAATTGATATCAGAAGTTTAACTACTGATCCAGGCATTTTCAAAAACTAGAAAATATATCAAAGTGCTTGTATCGGAAAACGTAAAACAAAGAAACAACAAAAAATACGTGTTTAAAATTTATTTCTTCGGCATATATGTAAAAAACGGACAGAACTTTCCGGTAGAGCTAATATATATATATATTAGACATTATTTTTAGTTGCGAATATACCTGAGTATTGCACCCATATCTGATATTAATTTAAAATTATATAAGTGATGTACAGACATGTTTCTCTTCTTAAGAAATTGTATACGATAAATAATATGTTGAACTAAGCTTATTAAACAGAAATGGAAATACGACAAAATAAGAAGAATAAAAGCTATTTTACAAACAGAAAAAAAACTATTTTATAGCTGACTTGAACATATTAAATGCGACAGGAATTTTTTTAATTGTATCACCAAATGTATATCACCAAATGTGCAATTTGACAATGTGCCTGACATCGCTATGCTACTTGCTGTGAAATACAAATTTAATACAGTATACAGTAAAACCTATTTTAAATTGTTGTATCCATCCACAAAACTAGCCAAAGCACAATTTTGTTCGCAATCTGTTAAAGGTAAATAAGTACTGTTACTTACAGGAATTCAAATCTTTCAACAAACTTTGTTCCTTCTATTGACTTGAATGTCATACAGAATTCAAAAGATTTATTGGTTGATGGATGATTGCCAAAAACAGCAGGATTAAATTAAAAATAATTCTAAATTTTAATTTTAGAATTCTTTTTAATTTAACACTGCGTGTAACATGCATTTTTTGTTGTTTGTTTGTTTTACGTTTTCCGATGCAAGCAATTTTACGTATTTTCTAGTTTTTGAAAATACTTTGAGTAGCAGTTAAATTTCTGATATCAATTTAAAAGACATAGGAAAATTGACTAACGCTTCTGAATTTTCACATCTTACGTATAAATGCTGCATATGAAAATCCTCATATATAGGTACATACATACAATTTTTTTTCTCTGGTCCTGAGCAGAAAGCCAAGATGAAAATTTTTTGGGATGTAGGATTATTCCATCTTAACAACATATAAAAATTTAAAACATGTGTCTGTGATCAGACATGACGAAAAAAATTCATGATGTTTTATAGCAAATGCAGTGCTCATGCATAAACTGTAGAAGATACGCAAATTTCGATAACATTTTTGGAATCAGCGTAAAAAGTTACTCCTAGAAACAAATTTTCACTTCAGTAACTTTTACAGGTAAGGAATTATTTAAGGAATTGAGAAAAAAGTTGGCGCATCTTGCAGAAAACTTAAACATTTGCATAATTAATTTCTCGGTAATTAATGATCGTAGAACCTCCAAAATTGAGATTTGTTGATGTCTTAGCCTATAAATCCTCTATATAAAATTTGAGGAAAATCTAAGTTGGTGTGGTGAACTTTTTCCAGTTTTTTGTTTGATTTGACGTGGAATGACCCATAAGCAATATACAGAAATTCTAATACATTTACTTGGAGCATTTTTTTAGACATCTATTTCATAAAATTATCTTTCTGTCTAATAAGAGATACTCTATTTCTTACTTAAACAAAAAATTCCATTAAATCAATGTTTTACATTTCAAAATTCCCGAATGTATATCAAAAGTAACTAATTTACAGAGGTTTCTTCATAAAAGACGAGACAATTTTTGAGAAGTGGCAGTACACTTCCAAATCATCAGCTGTCATTAGTGAATGTGCCAGGCAGCACAATTTTCTCTGAACGTCTCTTAACTTTCGTTAAAGAGTATTACTGAACGTTATATAGATATTAAGGTAACTTTTTGTGTTGCATGAGGCGTGGTCAGAATTCAAACGCTAAGACGCTAGAGGGAGCCATATGAGTTTTCCACGTATGATCACATTTTCTAAAGTGAAGGTGCATTTAACATATTCTCAAGCAACTTTTATCGGCAAATGTAAATCCACAATCGCAAAACAATCTTTTTCTTTCAACATTTTTTCCTGGTACAATTGGCGACCTCCTATTCGGAGCTTATCTACTGCTATGTCATTTGAAGTGGAAAATTACATCACGTTTGTGTTACAGGTACTGCCAGACATTGGACGACATTCCTCACACTCCCACGGTCATTTGTTTCTAACAGGGTAGAGCACCATTCTATTACGTATAAGAGGAGCTAAACTATCGGGACATAACCTTTCGGAACGATTAGATTGGTCGAAGCGCGTCTGTACCGTGCTCTCCAGATTTTTCATATTTCGATTTACTTTTGTGGGAACAATTTCTTTTGTCCCCTCGTGGAATCTGCAAAATAACTCGCCGCGAAACTTTAGGGCTGGGCCGGGGAAGCATGTGATATAACTGATGAGTTCATGAAAGTTCGTCAATCATGTTTTTGCTGTTGCACTGTGTACATAGCCACTGAGAGACACATATTTGAACACTTATTGGAATTACATATTATATTTGATTTTTTTCTTAATCTCTGTGTGATTTTGTTACGTATAGCAACGTAACCTTCGGCATCTTCTAGTGCCATTGCGCTCTAATTTTGACAATGCATTCTTTGATGAACCTTGTTTGTTTAAATGTGTGCTATCACCTATTAAAGTTTTGTCCATCTTTTATGAGACATTTTCCCCTACAGCATTAGACTATCCACACTGTGACTTCATGTGATAGTATGTGCAGATCTCCGAGAGGTTGTGGCTACGAGCCGCATGGACGTCACTGCAACATCACATGTTTGTCACACTGTGACTAATTACACTGCGGCGTTACTTTGCTAGATCCCATGTTTACACGAAGGGGAACGACAGGCTTGTAATTGAGATCTCATGTGTGATGTAACGTCGCCACTCGGTCACTGCCAACATGATTGATGCTTTAATTGTATGTATTTAGTTACTTATTCATTGGCACTAATATTTGCTGTCGAAACATTTATTATGAGCAAACAGTATCTTAACTAGGATAGAACGTAACTAAGTAAATGCAAAGCAATAATACCAACAATTAAGTGAATGCAAATAGGAGTTTTATTTTTGTCTTCGTAGATCAATTAATGTTCAAAAAGAGCGTAATAGTAATTTAATTGCATACGCCAGAAATATTGATAAATAAACAAATAAATAGCTAAATAAATAAATAAGTATAGACATAGTTTTTTATTTTTTTAAGATGGCATGAAATTTAATGATTTGTAGTGCTATTAAACTTGAGAAAATATCTTAAAATTGTTTAGCAACAGCAAAATATATTTGAAAACTAACAAGACATGTTCCACTTTTTTAACCCTTTTTATTTATTGTCTATATAATTTACAGACGAAAAAACTGAAATATACAGTTGAATTATTTCATTGCTCAAAATAAGTACTGTTTCCTAGTTTGAGTACTTTCAAAGAAATAAACTATATCGCTGTCCCCAGGCTAGACATTTTTATCGATAAAATCAATGAAAAAGAAAAAAATACAGTTACACGATAAACTGATACGACTATTGATAAAGAATATAGACATTTGCTTGAAAAGAATGACTTTTTGCTCGAACGTATACTTTATATAAATTTTTGGCCAAATTTCAAAATAAAAATATTACTTGTATTTGGGAAATATTTTAGGATATTAATATATCTCGAATACAAATTTATTATTCTTCCAGTGCTCTATGGATCATGCAAGTGTATATATATAAGAATGTTCTAATTTTCTGAAGATTACCACTTGTAAATTAAAGCCGTTCAGTTTTTCATACGTCGCGTAACTTTGAAACTTTCAAGAAATTAAAAAACAGATAACCTTGATATATTTTCGTATGTTCATGTTCACTTTTTATATGTTTCTATAGTATAAATCATATTACATTCGTAGAACTACACAAGATCGAAAAATCTTATAAAGTCTAGTGTGAAGTACTTTTTATAAACTTACTTTTATCAAAATATATTTGTTGATGCATATAATTATCGTACGATACATAAATATAAATACTACCTTAATCAATATTTGTATATCGTTTACGAATATACGTATGAACTCTCACGTAACTAACAAAGCGACAGCAAGGCTGATATTAGTTCATATGAATTTTTACAAGTTCATGCATAAAGTATTTTTATCGCGCCAGTTGCTTGCTTATTTGGGCAAAATTAAGTTACTTATAAAATGTTAAAGGACATTTCTTTAAAATAAAGTAAACTTGAGTATTTTTAAGTATGCTTCAAGAAGCTTTGTTTCAGTGAAGTACGCATGTATTACCCTAGTTTGTTAGAAAACACCCATGTTAACAGTTTGTTTGCTATCTCAATAAAATCATAATACGACAAGGTTGTATTTTATATACATATTATTTTTGATTACTTCAACTAAACTCTCCGAATCAATAAATCTCTAATTTACAAAATGAAGATAAGGGGGAAATTTTAAAGTTCATTGTTTCGAATCAGCTGGTATTAATTTTCCACAGCTGCATTTGTTTTCTTAATACTATTAACGGCATAAACATTATCTGAGAAAGTTTATCAACTTTTATAAATGTAGCATTTTTAAAGTTATTACATTAGAAAGTTAAATTTTGTAAATTTTTATTAAAGTAACATTTCTAGGCAACGTGTAGCATTCACAGCTCTGAGATATTCGAAATTATAAGATTTAGTGGAAAAATCTCTTGAAATTGCTCCAAAATTTATTTAAACGTGACAGAGTGATGTAGTTTACAGTGAAATATCGTTGATGGCTATATGTATAGCATCTTTGTTATTATTATTTTTACAGGTCAATTATTTCTAGTAATTGGGTGTTAATTTTTTGGGATTGGGAATTATTTAGAAAGGATTTATTTAGTTTATTAGCTGAGCAAGTTCCATTTTTAGCTCATCTGAAAATATAAAAAGTATGAAAGTATCCTTTATTATTATCCCTTATGTTTTTGATACTTATAAAATATATTTGTAACTACTAAAATGTTCATATAAGATTTTTGTACTCGTAGGTTACTGAAATTACAATATCGTTTTCCATGAAAATTTAGAAAACACGGAGAAACGTACAGGAATTCAAAATGCGGGCATAATAAGTTTTTTGAATCCATTAGCGCGTCATGCTGCGTCAGAAAGTTTATTATTGCAATTTTTTGGAAAATAAAACTTTGGAATAGCATAAATTATACATAAAAAAAGATGAAATTGGTGATGCGTATACTTACCTCAGTCTTAAATGATATAATCCACCAAAATTGACGGGAAATACTGTTTGAATTTTCGCAATTTTCTTTGGATCTTTGGAATCGAACATCTTTGGATGGAACGAGAAAATACTAAAAGTCTTAAATATTGATTTTCAGTGCATTTATCTCTGACTACTATAATTACTATACGGGTTTAAATTCCAAAATGTAGAAACATGCTTATGATAATTTATGTTGAATTAATATCCAATCAGGAAATTGTTATAATGTGCACAATTTTAAATATGCATCTATATTTATCTGGGGGAAGGATAACCATACTTTCGAATTTAGGTCAGCTATACTCATATTTTTTTAAGCTTTCAATATCCAAAAAACATAAATAATCTCGTCGATGTTGATTTAGCTGCCCCCCCCCTTTCTGAATGTTAGACATCCTCAGTTACCTAATTTCTTCCTTTGCTATTGGACCTCATAAAATCCTCTTCTGAATCCCTGTTTTCTTATTGGACCTCGTAAATGCTATTCTGAATTCCCATTTTTACTATATACACCGAGAAAATTTTTACCATTCTCATTCTAGCACTGAGGACTGCATGTCATACATGTCGAAACAGGTCTACTATTTTAATTATATTATTGGTGCACTTATACGTTGTTTTTGTTTTTATTTACAAGCCACGTTTTCGAGCATATTATGCATAAAATAATGTTACTGATACACTGATGATCATTATTACTATTAAAACTAAATGTTAAAAATAATATAAATCACAAAACAATAAACTTAAAAAAATTCAAGCAATTTTACAGATCTGAAACTACTAAAGAAAGTATCTCATTAGAAATTAAAAAATACATAAAAACTTCTAATCGGAACCATTAAGAAAATTCTATGAAATTACACACAGGTAAATGCAATTTTTCAAATATCAATTAGTTACCCACACGGCATTTTACACTATACTAATAAAATTAGTTGCTTGAATTACTTCAGCATATTCTACATAAGTAATTTAAAATTTTGCTTAGTATACTGAATGTTTAATGTTAACACTCCATTTTATAAACTTCCTCCTTTCAGAGCCACTTTTGTTAAAAGATAAAATATAAGTTTTACCTACAACATTGCGGCAACCACCCATTTTCTTTTCCAGTTTTCGACGTACATTATGAACTTTTTTTTTGCCGAGTAAGAAAATAGAAAATTTCTCTTTCAACTCTTTATTTTTAAGGCTGCTCTTGCTCTCAAATTATTAGTTTAGTGCCGGCGAAAAGAACATTTCCCACTTTGCCACTTCATTCCCGTGTAGTTTCCGGTGAAATATAGATACACAAATTTCTTTGTTTCCTCGCCTTGGACTTTACGCTAATGTTTTATAGACACTCGAAGGTCGTAAGAAAGTATTTGAGGGCTTGTACTATTCTTCATTCGCTTGTATTGTTGTTTTTTCTGTGGGTTTTTCAGGTATGATGAGTGAATTGCATATGTGTAATGGATTCTTGTTTATAAATTGTAAACGCCAATTCCTTATCTATTTATTTATTTATTTTTATTTTATATTTTACTTGCAAGACATTTGTTAAGACTAGCCGCTAAAACCTCAGATTTATATATTTGTATACTAGAGTGCCATAACGGCCATTTTAGTTGCAAATGATTTATTTTTTGATTTGTATTTTGATTTAAAGTATTTACTTAATACAACCAATTATACCAGATTATTTTCAATTTGGAAAATCATTTCAAACAATGTGAAATATAAGAAAAACGATCGAATTTTTTGCGTCATTGATTAGTACGTAAAACTAATATTTTAATAATTATCACCAAACTGATGTTTGTGAAGTATATTAAAATATTGCAACTTATTATTGTGAAAGTTCCAAAATTTTGACACCAAAAAATTATTCGCAAGAACTGCTTTTGTAAAAAGTAAGCCATTTTTATTTACTCGCCTTTTGTTTCCACGAGTCGTATATGAGAAGTTTAATGTATGTATTAAACAAACAGATATTGAAAGGTCTTTCTATACGTCTTCTGTGTTTCCTTATTGGCCACGCCATTCATGTTGGGTTTTTGCGCACTCACATAAATAGCAAGTGAAACACTAGCAACCTTGGGCCACAACACAACATTCAGGTAACCACGTACTATTGGTTTGGAGCTAAACTTCTTTTCATTTCTGCTAATAGGAAATAGAAATAAGCACTGAAAATCCTACATCAGGTTGTGGGATCTTTACTCCTAACTTTGAAAATAAATAACTCAAAAAGGTGATTGATTGAAGCACGAAACTAGTGGTATATTTCCAGAAAAAAAAACAAAAAAAACTTACAAATTTGAAACAGAAGCCACAAAATTTCAGTTACAAATTACGCCGATGGATGGCGCTGCAAGTGGTAATACAGATCTAAGAAAAGCCTCATTTGTCGCACACATGACCGCTCCATTTCCGAAAATTACCGTTTAGTCCAATCAATTACAAAGGCATCATTTGAACTTTATTCTTTTGAGAAGCGATGATGACTGTCGGCATATTGCGCGTTTGAAACGTTTGTCGCCACTCAACAACCATTGGATAATCGATCGGACGCGTCATGGTTTATGCAAGATGAGACTCGCCTACACCGTACGCAATGAGTTTTTGACTTTCTGGACGAATAACTTGGTGATCGAGTCGTCAAGTATAGCTGCATGATAAAGGGGTAAAACACCACAAGCTTGGAAGCCGTCTATTTGATTGGTTACTCTTTCAGCTTTATTGCAAGTGAGTACGAAAATTTCCCTAAAGACTGTGATATGATCAATTTTTTCTGCCTCATTTATGCCAAACCTAAGAAATTTCGTAATAGTGATTCTTTAAACAACAAAAGTATGAGCAGTCTAATGGTTGCAAGCTTTGAGTTGTGTCAATAACGAGAATAAATATCACAATGTCGCTTTCCATGGCAACACAGAGAATGTTTTAAGTACTAATGTGGGAACTGTGTTCATGAGGTTGATTAAAATTGGAAACAAGTCTGCTGCTTGTACTACACAGAATATAACATGATCGCCTTCTCTGGAAAATTATTTTTAGTTATTGTTCATTATAAAAATTATCTAAAGACACGTGGTTATCGGCAAGTATGTGAGACCATCGAGGAGTCCCCAACTTATTTAATTCCTAAATAATACTTTGAACACCAAAATACAGCCACTGCCGTTTTATACCTTATCTAATCTCAATGATATTTAATGAGATAAATTGAACGTACAGCTCGCCGTAGAACAAAGTTGCATATACCAATTGTTTACGATTGGAGTAACTTTAATTTGCTATACATAAAATTTGGATAACGTCTCCATATTTAAATTCGCGCAAACCTTTTTTTTCTAATGGCAACATCTGAATTTCACTTCATCTTTCAAAAATTTTGCTTATTTTAATCCTAGATGCCAATTTTCAATACATTTGAACTAAAATGAATGAGTTATGAGCTTAGAAAAGTTCTCTCCCCCTATGTTAAAATATTTTTTTCATATTTCAGCTCATACCTCATTTAATACTGATCCTAAGAAGTTGATTCTTCCCCTTCTATTAGATGTACATATCTCAAATACAATTCAATATTTTTATAATTTTTTAATAAATTAATAATACGAATAATGAATTATGATAATATACGAAAAATAAATGAATTGCGAACTAACAAATTACAGCGGGAATAGATGCAGAGAATAATTTTGCATGGCTGCGCAAAATTTTGAATTTTCACGTTCAGTAGTATAATTTATTTTAATAACAATGTCTTATTTTTATGAGTTAAGGATACTATTATTTTTATGAATAAAAATTATCATTCAATATTTAAATTTTTTAAATGATATTTTTTCTTAAATTTCGTAAGAAAAATGTAAATTAGATTTCTTTTGCACAAAAATAATAAAAGTTAGCAGTATTAAAAATATGACGAATTTTGAAGAAAAGAAATTAGAGGTTTGTACAGTTTAATGGTGATTCTATTCTATAAAGCGTCATAGTTGAGTTCATTACTATTCCCCAAAATAAACTATTTTCCATGTGTAGAATAAGATACAATAGACGTATGCCGCCCAATACAACGCCCAGTATAATGCCTTATTTCACCTTTTGTAATATCTGAAACATCAGATCTTTGGACTCTCTCACACATTCAAAACGACATTTGCTGAATAAATTTGAATCAGTCGATAAATTAAAATACCGCGAAAAGTTTCATAAAAACAATACTGCAGATGATAATATTTAATGAAGAAAGTGAAATAACAAACTCAGTGATAATATTGGGTTGACAAAAAG
The DNA here is from genome assembly GCA_038373885.1 of Cheiracanthium punctorium. NCBI lineage: Eukaryota > Metazoa > Arthropoda > Arachnida > Araneae > Cheiracanthiidae > Cheiracanthium > Cheiracanthium punctorium. Next base: position 78,851 of record JAWZYV010010563.1, read on the forward strand.
TAATTTCGATTTTTACATGAAATTCAAGTAAATAAGTTTTCAAATAAATTTTCGTCATGAAACCATTCTTTAAATTCAATCATAGCTGAGTAACATTTATGCTTGTACTCAGTAAAACAGAGAGCTTCTCACTCTTCGCAACATTTCATCTATCTAAGAGAACCTTCAAACACTCAATAACAATTTCATAATTAGAAAGATTTACAAATCGTAAGCAGTGGTTTTGCATTCATTTAAGTCCTTTATACGGACCTGCGATAAATGTTACATACCAGAGAAATCATGGAGTCAGTGGTCTTTGGACCACTGACTAAATATTCTAATTCCTACCCGTGATGTCTTCGTATAAAAACTTTAAGAATTGAAACAGTATTTTCCTTGTAAATAATATTTATTCCTTTTAACTTTCGCGAGCGAAATTAATGAAAGGCGAATGTTCGGAGTCACATATAGCGCTTTTCAATTTGCAGATAACCCTTTAAAATCGCGCAAAAAAGAATTCGCAATATCTCTGGCATTTTATCATAGAAAATTGGCGAAAATTTATATTTAGGGTAATTTGAAGGTTTTCTTTCGTTTAATAAAGTCAAATATAATAATATAATGTCGCCGTTGAGAAAAACGAAAGTGATGCAGAATTAAATATAAAGACAGCCCCTCATGCAATTTAAATTACTAGTAAATTAAAGTTTATACTTTATTTGCAAACGAATGGTATATATAACTTTGCTGTACGACGAATGGTGACCAAATAAAGAGCAAGGGGCCTTTTTTTTGTGTTATACATTTTTAAATTTTTATCCAATTTCATGTTGCCTGAGATCTTTGTGCGTGTGTGTGTGCTACGACATTGCTAGGATATGAAAATGTAACTTCACATGTGACCATTGTGGCGACACCTGGTGGGTCAAATAAGAATTATGGAGATATGCCCATCTTACTACACGCCCTATCTTAAATAATATTTCAAAAATATATTTTGTCCGTTTGAAAAGTTAATGCGCCTGTGTGCTTGCAGCTGGACAACATGTTCGTATAAATTCCCTACCAGCACTGTGACCCTAAAGTGATAGCCACCGTTCAGTCACGAGTATTCATTCTGACTGTGATGTGTAATCTCTGTTCGGTCGACTGGTTACGTCACAAAGTAACAACTCAGTGACGTCATTATGTCGGGATGTGGGATGTCAGAATGTGCGTGGTTAAGTGCTTGCAAAAATTAGTTTTGGAAATTAAAACTGAAGTGGCGTACTTTATAAACAGAAAAACACTACACTTAACTTAAGATATAAATAACATTTCTAGCAATCTGTTTTTATTTCTCTTTCTCTCTCTCTCTTTTAAATATAATTTTTTAGGAGTCAGAGAGGCTATATTTATCTGCGTGCATGTTGAAAAAAAAAAAGAAAATCTCGTACTTCTAATAAGTTCGACACACGTCACGGAGGCACATTTGCAACTTCACACATTTCAATAGTTTAATAATTTATAATCGAAATTAATTTTCTGGAAATCCTTTCTTTTTAAAACTTTTTTTCCAGAACTCAAAACATTCTTACTTATTTATTCATATATAGTACAAAGGCTGATGATTTCGTATGTATTTTACTAATTATAAAAAAATACCATATTTTTTCCTCTTTCACAGCTGTAATCATATTTTGGGTAAAACGATGACGTCATATTATACTAAATGCATACATGGGATCCTATTCTTACGTACAATGTGTCCACATTGGAGGGACATATCGATGGTGCAGTGACTATACTTAGCTATCACAGTAACTCTTTGTGATTATACTGTGAAGGTTAAGTTACAGTGGCTTTCTGGTCTCGGTGCTTTTAGGTTAGAAACAGTTTATTACTACTACTAGATTAAAATATGGTATGATTGCAAAAATGAGGCTTGGAAATAGAAATTCTGTACGTGCACTTTACAAGCGGAGAAAAAATATCATAACTTGTAAATATAAATTAAATTTTCGGATTTCCTTTTTGATAATTTTTTAGTAGTCATCGTGTATTTTTTGTATTCATTAAAAGTGCTAATAAATTCCAGAACATTTATTTCCCGCTGTTAAGGAATAAACTTATGAAAAGCGGTACATTACACATAAAGGTGCATTTTCAAATTCATGAATTTCAATAATGTATTTTCTTTTAAATTAAATCAAGTATTTACAATTTCCCTAAAATAAAAGTTCGTCGTATTTCCTCGTTAATATTATCAAATCTATGGTTGCAATATGTAAGAGTCCAGTCAGACTTGAAAGTCATAAGTACGATCACTGAGACGTACTTTTCAATCGCAAGAGTCAGCAATCACATTGCGATAGCAACTTTTGGTAACTGGTCACAAAGAAGCATCACAATGACCACACAGTGAAGTCATGTCACTTGCCAATCACAATGTGACTAGTTAGTGACATTCTGTGACGTTACAGCAACTCTTTTGTGACGATATGTGATGTTAAGGTTGGGTATTTTACTATTTTAATTGGTACTATTTAAATAAATTTAAGGAAAAATCATAACATAATATTTAATTTCATTATATTTATGTATATAATAATAGTCACAAAATGCGCCATAGCTCTGTTTATCAAACGTAAAAATTGAACTTGTGAGTTCCGAAAAATCACAAATCCGAAAAATCCGAAAAGTGCCATTTAGTCATCTGCTTCTGTCGTCTATTGTTAGCCTGATACTCCTTTCACATTTCCTATATCAGAAACTTTTGAAATTTTAGTTGGGAACTTCAAAGTTATCTTAACGAATGAAGTTCTTTAATGAGGCGTTATTATTGAATAGGACGTTATTATTAGAAAACGCAATTTAAACTATATATGAAGCCTCTTAACAAGGCCACTGATGAAAGTTCTGTTAAAAATCTTTAAAATTGTTCGTTAAAATTAAAAAGTTTGTCGGGCTTCATTAAGATATATGGTATCTTTTAAGATGGAGGCTTTAAAAGTGCAGTAAAGAATTTTAAGGAGATCGAGTAAAGGAATATTTAGTGTAATTTTTATATTCCATTTAGTAATACTGTCGGCTCTAATTTGATTTAAGAATAAATTAAAAATAGGAAATAATCAATAGTTACTTGCAATGATGAAATATTGATGAAAACTGTGTCAATATCTTAATCGGATGAGGACTTCTTTCATAACACTTAGCAGCAGTTTTAATACACTCTATTTACAAAGCAAGCCTAATAGCCCACACACACTGGTGCGATTTGCACGTGATGTACTGCTATCCAAATCTTCACACTGCTCTAAACTTGAAAAAAAAACATTATTTTGTAGCTGTAAAATTTGGTAGCTGCGTCAAAAGAAGTTCTATTGCTCTGTTTCACGCGATCGGTGATTCCGTGGACCGCAAGTTGCTCGTTGTTACACTTAGCGATGACGAAAGCTGCACTTTTTCATCTTTAGACAATAAATCTAGTTGTTCTATGTCGATGTGAAAATGGTTGCATCTCAAAGATTAACTCCTTAGCCCTATAACCTATGTAACTATTATATAGTAACTTCACAACCCATGGAGGATTCAGTTAACTACTGATGTGTGATTCCGATGACTAATATAACGTGAGGAAAATTGTAATAGCAGTTTTAGGGATGTATTGTAATCTATTATGCTTTAAACAAAACGAAGAAATAAAATGGTAGTCCTCTGCTGAAACATAGCTAGTATTTTATGCAGGGAGGGCAAAAAGTCCATAAAAATCATAAAAATTCTTTAAAAAAGAATAAATAATGATAAAATATTGCGGTTTTTTGATGGGATTAGAGTTAGATCGGATTTTTTCTAATGACAAGAAAGGCTGTAGTTTTAAATGTTATTGATCTGTGGTGCTGACATGCACAGAGCGCAGAAAGTTTCCCAATAGCAAAAATCTAAAATCTCTCTAGTCTTATCCGTGCAAACCACAATTTTGTATCGTTATTTTTCTTTTCCTATGAATATTTAAACTTTGATGAACCCAGAATACGTCAAAAGCTCGTGAAAACTTCAAAAATTCATTAAAAAAGAAAATTATGATACAAAATCGCAGTTAGATAACTTTCATATTTTTAAAAAATAGAGACTTGCTTCACATTGTGCATACCAGCGCCACCTATCGGTTCACATTTAGAACTACAAACCTTCATGGCATTAGAAAAAATCCGATCACCCTCTAATCCTATTTATGCCCATTTACGATTATACACATTTACGAGGTAAAGATGTTTAATACTGTTCAGGCTTGGCCTGAATAAACTGTAAGACGCATTATTTATAACGTTACTGCTGTATTTTGAAATTGTTTTACAGAGATCAAAAAATAATTACCTTAATCAGGTAATTTCTTGCTCTGTGAAGTTCAAAATTTACAAACACAGATTACAGAAACATATTTGAGTCGCCACTCCTCACAAAGCGATCTCATTATGTTACTTTATGTGGACTTCATGACCCAACAGCAGAATCTTATGAATTGCCTGGACAACTGTTGCTATTTATGATTGCTTCGAAGAAATATCGAGCTTGTCATGTTAACCCACTTTCCCTTACTATGAACCACGCTATCACTTATTCCACGATGTATCAGCCACACGAACCTTGAACCCTCAAACTGTTCTAGATATTGTTCTTTATCATATTTATCTTCTGGCAGCCTGTTCAAACTATCGGCCATCTCTTATGATCTTTGATGTATGTTTCAGTGAGATGCACAGAAAAAAAGAAAGTTTATTAACTTAATAACCTAACGCATTTTACCTCGCTATAAAATAATACTGACTCAACTCGTAAAAGAAGAAAAGAATCAGACGCTGTCACATCAGATTTTTCGGTTTGACTTGATTTTCAAAGACGCAAAGTAATGCAATATTTAGCCGGAAAGCTGGAGGTTAGGTCTACTGCCACATATTTCACTTAGATATATCTCACGAGACAAAGTGTATTTTCCTCTCCTTTTTAGCGCTTCCCACTTTCACTTGATATCTACAGCCTTAGGGCATGATTTTTTGAAAGTGTCAGGCAGGCGCGAGATTGTTTTACCACATGAATTATTTTCAGCACTTTGAAAAAAAGCAATGAAAGGTCTACGATTTAAAACTTTTAAAGGGATGTAACATTTAAAAAAAGATATTTTTCTAACGCACAATGATGAACAATTCAGAATTACAACAACAACGATATAATCCAGATATTGTTTTTTCATTATAAAGCCTTAAACCCATATTGTAACATTATATATAAACTACAGTATATTAGAGTATTTCTAGATAACGCATATCTTTAAATTGCATCATTTTAAAGGTTTTTACAGAATTCGAATATTGTAAATACAGGTTAATATTAATATCGGATTTTATGAGACGAAAATCGATGATTCTAAACAATCAGGATGAATGATCAAATTGATTTAAAATGCATCTATCAATTTACTGAGAAGTTTTATTTAAAATACTCTGTTTCTTGGAAATCATTATGCTTCTCGTATAAAATTATAAAAAAAATACCGAATTTGTTTTCAAAATATTTCTCGTGAAATTATTACTATAAACTAATACATATTCTTATAGCTTCTACTGAATCGATATTTCAGTAGAAACGTAATTGTTAAAAATATTTCGGCATGTTAATTTTAAAATTTTGCAGTTACTTAGCATGCGTACTTATTTAATGAGGGGTTATTAGAGAATGTGAACTTGCTATTATATGGTGTATTTCGAAGAAGACGCACAAGTCTTGGTAAACTTTCCTTGTAAAGTTTTGTGCGTAAATATTGCATTTTTAATTCATGGGTGGGGGAGGGGGTGTATGATCGAAAGATGATTTCATATAATTAGCAGTAGATACTTTCGAAAACAAAGTATTTTCTGTGGATATAAATTTTATAAATTGGTATACAGTATTTTAAAATGTTGTGTTTCGAAAGTTCTTATAATTTGTAAATTTCGTATTCATAAAGCCATGCTTTTTAAAAAGTAGGTTTTGAGTTTTTATAATAATAATAATAATCCTCTTGTCGCAAAAATATATTTGTATTTTTCTAAAAATGTTTTAAATGAAGTATAGTATTATAGTAGACTCTTATGTGCAATTAAATAATTTAAAAGAATTGTTGAAATTCGAGATGGATTTTTAAATTATTTGCGAAAGAATTTTTGAATTTTCTATTATTGTCTTTTATTGTATTCTTGATTGAACAATAGAATAAGATTTAAAGTTTGAAAATATAGAGAATATATCTCAGTAATGTTACTCAGTGGTATGCATGTCTTAATGCAAGCTGAGATGTCTGTTACATCCTACCCTTTTTTTCCTTTATTAGCTTTATCTCCTTCCCGAGAAAATACTAAATTTAGAATTTAATTTCCATTCATTACTACGAAACACAAGTGTGTCTGTAATCATGTTCCTCATTATCATCGCTTTTATTTAAACTAGATAATTTTCTCTATTTACCGTAGAGAACAAAAGAAAATGCCATACAGGTGGTATAGTGGCTAATGAACCTCTTTCATACATTTGGTCCGTGTTCGATTCACGTCTTGAGCAAGGGTGTTAACTTGTCCTTCCCTTCATAGGAGGTAACGTTGTCTGCCTATTGGATTCCCTCATAATAAAATTCCTGATACTCTGGGCAGTAGTTGTGGCTAATGCCAGATGGGCATGCGCCTGCCCTTGAAAAAAAAATAAAGGAAGATTTTTCTGATTTGCCAATTTTTGTAGTATATGTCATTATGTGTGCAGCGGAACTATGAATTTTATTTAATGCCAGACTTCAGGATCCGGATTAAAAGGAAACATTACTTTTGTATAATTTTATATTTTGGCGTTTTGTAGATTTCTTTTCAGCTGTATTGAAGAATCTTTTTTAAAAATCTATCAAAAACAGACATTTTAACTCTTTCTAGCAAAGTTGAAAATTGTTTATGGTATTATCTGTCTATCTGTCTTTCTGTTGCAAACATGCATCGATTACCATGAAGTATATAATCCTACATAATGTGCCGTGCACTCTTTTGAAAACGATGTGTTTAGCATTTATAATTCTTTTACAGGAGAACCCAAAATAATTATAATAATATAAACTGATATATGCTATTAAGGATTACAAAATAATATTCTCCGTTGAGAAAAGTGACTGTAGAATATCAAGTTTCACACAAAATCACTAAAAGTAACCATGAAAAATAATTCCAATGTATTATGATATATGACGGCTTAGAGAAATTCATCGATTTGAGGCACAACTCAATGCGTATTACAGCGGGTAAAACAGTGTAACCTTCTTTTAAAGGATAGCGAAAACATTTAAAGTTTTTTGCATACTCGGGAATTTACATTAATAGTGATATACAGCTTTTCTGAGGTCATCCCCAAATCCTGTTACATTTGACGCCTGTATATCGCCAAATTTGGTGCAAGGAATACTTGCATTAAAACGCTTTTATAACAAATGCTATCTGCATGATTCATCTTTCTCGTGAAATAACCTGGCCATCTTGTGAAGTTTTCAATTATATAATTTGTACAGCATTACACGTCTAAATAGAATTCTTCCAATAGTAGGTTTTATAACATATGTTAAGCACTACCTTTCCTGCTTATTCAGATGTATAGTCTTTCATGTACAGAAATATGACTTTGATTTACTAAATAAAATATGTTTTTAGATGGGAATTACACTTGCTAAATTTGCTATGTTTCTCGGCGTCATCTAGTAATATGACCTAAAGTGGGCAGCCATAATGCCAGGTAAAATGATCCATCGTCTGAAGAAATTCCAGTACCCGGTCCTAGACATCATGACCCTTCAACCGTTTTCAAAATACGTGTCTCCTCATTACATTATTTAATTTATTTCTGGATTTATTGATGGCCTTAAATTTGTAACTATAATTTTGAAATATTCCATTTTATTGTTTGTGACACTTTTTTATTTTAAAATTTTCATAAAATAAACTATGAATACTATGTGATTGTTAAATTTATTTTATTTCATTATGCGTTCGTTACTTTATCTTTTATTTTGCCGTTAAAAAACAATTTACAGTTACTTTCAAATGTAGGCTTAATTTACCCTTTAGTTGAAGATGTTCCTTTGGACACTTTCTCAAAATTGTAATTCTATTTTTTGTATTTTTTCATTACTCAATATGCTTTTAGAATATTAATAAAATATGTTTATGTTTTTAATAAAGATGTAAAATATGTAAAATATGATAGCAAATGACAACAGTTTAATTTAAACATTTATGGTATTTGATACAATTTCCCCCCTTAAAGGGATACAATGCTTATGAAATATTGTACGCGGCCTTCGCCTACAATATTTCATAGGCATTGTCTTCCTCAGACGCTTCATATGTTTACTTAACACATGTTTTGTGTAGCAAATCTAATTATTATTTAGATGGATTTTTAGCTAAATTTGGTTTTGATAGTAAGAGCTATTATATTAATCAAAAAGCTTTACCACTAAAAGTGGAACTTCGATACGCGAATCTGAAGAGAAAAACTAGATTATTCCGCACATTCTCTGCATTATGTGGTCAGATTTATGATAGTCGGAACACATCTATTGATCATATGTCAGATAGCCATCAGTAAAGCAGGTCTATCCATCATCGGATGTCGATTCGTATCGGAGTTTCTGTCAATGAAATAAAATTTCTGCAAAACGTGGTATGAATTACTTAAAATGTCCCATTATATTAAAAAAATATAAAGAAAATTAATAGTGTTTTTGTAGCTTTCATTATATTCATTTATAACGAAGAACGAAAGTGTTATATACTGCAAGCCATGGCAGTAAAATTTAAATTAACTCTTTAACGCACAGTGTTCCCGCTCTGGGAACACCAAACTCTGACGTTTTGAATGTTGCAAGTCACTAAGAATAGATTTGAGTTCTGTAAAAATAGTCGCGGGTGCCATAGCTCCACGAGAATCCTTTACTTTTTAGCACGTCATTTCCAGTGACAAAAATTGTCACGATTATTTTTAAACAGCACTGGCATCTGCTGAAAAATGGAAGAATGCGAGAACAGCTGGATAGATTTGACTGACTGTGCCGGCACAGCCAGTCTGCGTCAAAAAAGGGTCTCTAGATCTGCGGCACGCGATAAACGTTTCGATCGTCCGCCATCTTGCTGGTAGTTAAGTCGAGCGATGGCAATGGCTGCCCTTTTTTCAGCACTGGGAAAGGGTTGCGCCTCAAAGGGTTAACTGTACCAAAGCCATCTCAATAAATTTTTTATCGGGTATTCGAGCTCGACATTATTTTATTTACAATTCAAACCATGGTATTCTTAAACTTTTTTTTTTCAGTCTCGATAGAACATTGCAATTATTACATGGGGTGACATTATTCTGTCGATATTTATCGAAGAGTTTTGATAAAACATTACAGTGGCTAATTCAGGTAGCATTATTACTTTTATATTTTAATTAAGTGTTTTAAGGAGGAGGCTTGATAGAAAATTGCAGTGGTTAAAGTGGCAGTGTGCCGACCAGATTGTATGGTAGGTAAAGCACTGTACTACGGTTTCGGGTACAACTCCCGACGATCGGGAGATGTCGGGAGGCGTGGATTTCATCGAGTGTGTCATAGGGGGCAGCGTTGGTTCACCTATGTGCCCCTATAATGAAGTGACCAACAAATAAGACCTAAGTTACGGCCAATGCCTACAAGGCATGGTTAAGGCCCGTCATTTGAAAAAAAAAGGCAGTGGTGACACTTTTACGTTGATGTGGTGAACACTGTGACACTAGTCGTTTATGTACAGGGTGGCCATAATTAAACTGCAAGTGTTCAAGGAGTGCTGGAGAGAAAACTACCGGGAATATTCCGGTGAAATTTCGTATCTACACGTTTCAGAACATGCGCAAGTGAAATATGCAAGAAAAGAAAATTGTCATTTTCTCCCGATAGATGGCTCTGTACCGTATTTCAAAGTTCACGGATGGCACATACAACTTCCAAAACCGATGGACAGAGCTTAATGACATTCTAAGAGGCATATAAACAATAAAAGCATCATTTACACTTTATCAAAATTCCATACAATTCGCTTCAGTAATTAAATTTTTACAGTAACATGTAATCAAAAAGTAACATAAATTAAGCTCACAAATTAAAGAATTCATAAAGACGCTTTGGAAACAATTAAACCATTATTTATTCAATGAAATTATCACATGATGTGCTCAATATGTGAAACACCAGATGCAACCACATGCTGAAAACGTAAAACAGCATGGTCCACCGTCGCATATAAAATCTCTGGTGTAACACACCTCCCCTGGGATTTTGATAAACTGTGAATGATGTTTTTATTGTTTATATGCCTCTTAGGCTGTCATTATGCTCTGTCTATCGGTTTTGGAAGTTGTATGACACCGGTGAGCTTTGAAATACGGTACAACGCCAATACTTTCTTTACATGGTACTTGTTCTGAAAGTAAAAATAAAGGTTTACTATCTAAAACTTTTAATATTAGTTTGATGCAAATGTTAAGATGAATCATGCTTCGTATGCCTTCCCAGTTATCCCCGGAAAATAGATCATAGCTCAGAAATATTAAGTGTCGAATTAATGTATTTTCTTTCTGATAAATTTTAAATGAAATCGTAAATAAAATATATTTCTCCCTTTTCAAAAATATCTAAAATGTGTTAAAATAAATAAATAAACAAAATTTGTTATATGTGTACAAGTATGCTATAATCTTATCTCTCTAATTTCATAACTAAAAGGTAGATTATTTATCAAAACATAACAACAAGAACAGAAGATTTAACACGCCTTTACAGTAAAACTTATCTGGGAAACAATAAACTCAGCATCCAAAAAGAAAAAATCAGAAAATAAACTGTTTAACCAATTGAATTCTTTACAACCATTGAATGCAGAGCATGCCTTACCACATTCATTCTTTTTTAGGTACCATTTGCTAAGCCTTTAAAGCTGAAGTTTCATTATGTAGCATCCAACCCTTTGGCTTACCTTCACCAAGTCGACAAACAATCATGTTGATAATAATACGTCATGGCATCAGTTTCCGGAATGATCATCTACGTTGAGGGATTTAGGGAGTGATTAAAAGTTACTGCTGAACGACTTTTGATTAATTATAGGCACTGGGAGCTCTCCTTAATGCGTGCTATTGCTTCTGACATAATAAGGTGCAGCTTTATGACTTTGGATTCATTTTGTGAAGCCTCCATTTACAAAATATCCGATTAATTCATCCTTATAAATGTGAGCTCAAATTTTATGTCAGCTGTGACCTTTCGGAATGTATAATGATTATGACCATTTTAGCGCCTCATTGTATTAACGTATTAATAACAGCTAGCTGTTTTGCCGAAGATTTAATACAGTGAGCTTTATGTATGAAGAATTAAAAGCAAGTGTAAGAGTAGACCATGATATGTATAAGGTAATTCTGGGGAAGTTTTAGCGAATTAGTATTTTTTAGCTTTCATACTTTAGTACATTCAGAATAAAGATTATATGTAGACGAAAATAATATGCAACGCTTTTTACTATAATTATTTTACTTGCAAATTCCTATCGATGAATATATACTATTGAGAAATTTAATGCTGAATAAACTCATGTAGCTGTGGCAACTTTCTTCATACGTAAGAGGAAGTTGCAGTAAGTAAATGAGACGAAAAATAAAATATGATGCAAAGGAGAAAAAAAAAGAAAAACATAAATATTGGGAAAGTATCTGTGAAATAAAAATAAATATGGAGAAACAGACAAATACAGAAACTGAATCCAAATTCGAAGTGACACAATGTCTCTCCTAAAAGAGTTAGTGGTTGCCAACCGTCTGTATTTTAAAACACTGTGTTAAACTTGCGCATTTCCTCTAATTCACTTCTTTCTGCGAATTAACTTGGTCTTTGAATACTAAGCACTGTTTAAAATGTTTCATGAGCTTATCAAAATTTCAATAATTCATTAAGTTATTAAAGTTCACATTAAAAGATCACAAGGAATCAGCATGCACATATAAAACCTTTTTCAACTTTATATTTGATTTGCCATACAGGCACCTGTGTTTGTTTTGGTAAAATGAAATATTATAACTTTGCTAAAGAAATAAAATGTAATGAGCGAGTAATAGGAAAAACGTATTTTTTCAACGTTCTTTCTGATATTTATGTTGAAATTCTACCCTATTAGTTTCATTCCGGGCAAAACCAGCGTGAACTTAAATATTTATTTTTGGAACTATCGCATGAGCTTAAATATTTATTTATTTAAGCTTTAATATTTATTTATTTGTTTATTTATTTTTGTAACTATTGCTGAATGCCTTTTTTGACTTACTAATTATCCATATTTTAAAGTAAAGAGTACCTTATTTAAGCACATCTTAGTCAGAATTTTAAAATTTTGAATTAAATATTTTATAGCCTAATTTTTATTTCCACATAAAAATAAATTCTAAAAAATTTGTATACCTCTGTATGAAGATTCGCACTCAGTTTTATTTATAAGTAAAGAAAATCGCCGAATTAGGCTTTTCTCAATCCCAAAACATACGTAATTCTAGGAAAATCTATGAGGGTATATATGTCTTTCCCCTACAAATAAGAGGATTTAAGGGGTCTTTCTTTCTCAAAACAGGCCATTTTATTGCGTTTCAATTTTCAATACTTACTCTATGCAAACTTATTTACTTACTCTATGCATAAACATCACAAAAATTTCATCGATGCTAATGAATTAAATAGTATACTTAGGTAGATTAAAAACAAAATAATTTTTTCGTACAATCATTATGATTTCCAACTGGCACAATCGAACCCGCTAAATTGAATAGATATCTTACCACGAAAATTTATTCTAATAAGTGGGATATCATATTATCCGCGATCGCACTGACTATTAAGTTTGGCACATTGGAAATTTATTAAAATAAGCAGGATATTCCTTTAATCGATATTCCATTAATCGAGTTCGACAGTATGCCTTATACTATAACGGGCGCAACCTCTGAATTCCATCGAAATTCCATTCACATGTGAAAATTATTTTGTCTAAAGCTATCTCAAGGAAATATTTACAGCTTAGCTTACATCATTGAGATTAATTTAAAAATTGGACAAAAGTATATTTGTGCTATTTTCATTCATAACACAGTTTATGGTTTTAATAGACCTCTGGTCTTCTGAAATAATCAAACATAAAGATACGTATACCAGCATTGATTTCCAACACTATCGTTACGGTTGCAGGTTTTCAAAGTAAGGAAAAATGAACTGCTAGCAAGTTTTGATTAATTATTGATACAGAGAATTTATTTAAATGTGTATGTCACTCTCTCTCGCGTAACGAGTAGCTAAGTTATGAATCTAGATATATTCTGTAGAATTCTCTCTCTGTGTGACAAAATGAAAGATTAATCATGCTTTATTGCTACTTACGTAAAATGAATAATAACTTTAAGGTATTTGCAGAATGTTTGAAACTTTAAATGCTGCTAGTAAAGGTGGTGAGATGAAAGTTGGAAGCATGAAGTCTCACCATGTTGATTCTTTACAATATCTAAAAATAAATATCTTAAGCGAATTCATCCAATTTATTTAACCTTGGATGCAAAAAATGCCCTTATATCTATCTCATTGAAAGACATCGTATTATTGAAAGGGAAACTGAAGTCAATATTTTCATACTAAAGCACTTCATATTGACAATCCTACTAATATTAAAAATGTGAAGTTTGTTTTTCTTCTGTTACTCTTTCGCGCTGTGGCTGGACAAATTTGGATGAGATTTGGTACAGACGAAGCTTATATCCTGATTTAACCTGTATTTTGTCTTTTATTTCGAAAAAAGAAATCGAGTAATTTTTTTCATATTTTTAAACTTTGTGGCATATTCCAAAACCTGACATAAAACCAAATATAATGCAGGGGAAGCCGTGGTTAAATATGTTGTGAATGATATAATGAATTCAATAATTAGTTAAAAGTTTACTCAAAATGCTTAAGTAAGCATAGCGTTATACTGCAAAATTGTATAGAGTTAAAAATGGGGAAATGCATAGATATTAAAATAAAGTGCACTTATGTAAAACAAAACAGATCATATCATAAGTAATTGGAATAAGCTTTTTTTCTTCTTCTTTACAAATTAGGCCCTACACAGACAGCACATAAGCTTAAATCAAGCTTGGTATTTCTTTGAATTTGACGTATTAATACAAGCTTGACAGTTCATTTCATTTTAAGCTGGCAGCAAGCTTGCAGGAGTCGAATTGAATTGTCAAGCTTAAATACAGCTTGATTTAAGCTTGACAATTAATACTCGCTTGATTTTTCCTGAAAGCGAGCGTTGATGGCACCATCTGTGAAAGAGAATGGACATTAATTGTCTTAGCGTTTATCAAATTTGCTCAATAAAGAAAAGTTCGTAAAAGTTTTTATTTTATTTTATTATAACACGAGGGGAGTTTTAGTTTTTTTACATCTAATTAACATTAGTAATTCCATTAACTAATTAATTAGCCCTAAAACTAAATTTTAATATAATTAACACAATTTAGTTAGTTAATATACTTCACTATGGGTGGTAGAATAAGGCGTAATCCGGCCTCCACAAAATAATTAATCAGTCATAAATGTACTTGACCATAGAATTAAAAAAAAAGATTCTATATTTCCAAATATGGAAATTCTTCAAGATAAAATACAATTATACTACGAAATTGATTTCAAAATCAGTCATTTGTCTCGATTTTGGCCAGCAGTATTGCTCAACGATGAGTTTTGCGATATTGAAAGTTTTAAAACGTGTCCTGCTTTTAAGTTTATATTATGCTTATTTCCCTATTAGTAGAGTCTATAAATCACACATAACATTATTTAAATTTTGATTTATCCCATGAAAAAATAAAAGAAACTTATCAGCATCGCCCATACTTAGCGATCTGGCTTGACAACAGCCACTTCAAACTTTAGTCATAGCTTCCCGAGGCATAATGGCCGAGTGGTTAGCACGCGTTCCTTCCAGCCTAAAGTTCCTGGAATCGAACCAAGCCGCCGACGTTTGATGGAACAGATTAAAATAACTTAAAATTTCAGCATAGAGGGGGGAATTGCGCGGAAAAATAAAGTATGTAAGGCGCGGGCGCACCGTGTATTCAGAAAAATTTATTAAGCTTGCTATGTCAAGCTTAATCCAAGCTGGGCAAGTGTAAACTAGAACACTTGATTCAAGCTTGCATTAAGCTTACAGGCTTGAAATTTTCAAGCTTAATTCAAGTTTATTGACTTGATAAATCAAGCTTGCTGCAAGTTTGATGCAAGTTTGCTGTGCTGTCTGGGTAACATTTAACACACCCGGGCAAAACAGCTTTCTTGCGGAAACTATACCTCTAGCCGTGCCAGCCCGACTTCAGATCTCCCATTTGAAATTTCTTTTTTAAATTAGAATATCCCGTAAGGGATGAATTTGTCCAACCTATGTGGTACCCCATAGTAAAGAGGTCAAAACTTTCATCACGCAATTTATTTTTATATTTTTAAAGATACCTTCATGCAATTTATCGAAATATCCAAAATGAAGATTCATGGTGTATATATATATATATATATATATATATATATATATATATATATATATATATATATATATATATATATATATATATAGAGAGAGAGAGAGAGAGAGAGAGAGAGAGATAGATAGATTTTTTTTCCGTAACCATATCTCATATGCAGATACACAACAGAATAATGAAGAATTTCTGTTATCCAGCTGTGTGTCAACTCCATATAGAAATGCAGGTGACCGCTAACAATACATGACAGGGGCATTATTTTTATGGACACGAAATTGACAGATAAAAACGTCCGGCATCTTAATATTTCTGTCAGCAAGCATTTCCCTCCAACAGGAAAATGTCACGCGCCGGATTCGTTGAAACACTGTGATTGGAAACCGAAGTGTGCTGGTGATGTTTGTATACCCGTGCCACAGAGAATGTATGAGGAATTTATTATTCACGTCAAGGAATCAGATAATATAATGCTTTGGAGATCTCTTCACTGAGTTTTCTCAGCTCGTGATTTCAGCATAATTTGCATCATAAACAGTACGATGTAATTTCAAATTTCAATTAATGCTTCGACAGACGATTATTTTAATGAAAAAAAGTAAGCCATGTTACCAGGAAAAACTATTTTAAACGAATTGAAATCCCCATTGTGTGACGTCATTTTCACTTCAAAAAGGGAATTTTGTCACACAAGTGATTCACCCTTTTTTTTTTTTTTTTTTTTACTCTCGGAAATGAAATGGTGATGAAAAGAGCGAAAAATCGCCTAAAAATGAGGGAACGGACTGATTTTCAGATTTTTAAAGTAGCTCAGATTGTTTTGTATACTTTTATACATGACTACGAAAAATTGCAAGCGGATCGTACAAACGGTGTGAATTTTATTAGAGTTTTAGGCCATTTTTTAATCTGTGTGGATTAAGGACGGTAAAGGTTTTGTTTTGAAGTGGTCGGATCGGAGTTGTTACAGAGTGAGTGAAACAGGGATCAGCGTAACTATATAGTAAGATACCACTCATTTTGGAAATATTATTACATCAATTTGTGGGTTATTTTTAGAATCATTAACTTACTGTATACTTCAAAAGTTTATTCTTTGAAGACTTTTCATATTATTATGTTATAATACAGTAAAAATTACATTAATTTATAGCACCCTTATGATGTATTATAATAATATACTATATACACTGGCCCAACGAAAACTTGTTTGCCAATCTACGTCTTCGAGACCATTGGCTGTAGGTATGCGGAAGCACATTGCCCAGGGCACATGGGCAGCCTAACGCGGGACTCCCAGTATTTAGTCCCCAAGCAAGCTTAGTAGTCATTTATTGACCCGCTCAAGAAGTGAACGGCTGACTGAGTCTTACCCAGCCCGGGAACCCTATACCGAACCTGTGGCATGATACTGAAATGCATTAATAGTGCGCTATCGGGCTTCATAATACAGTAGAACCTCGATCCATCGTTTTTCATGGGGAGAGTAGGAGAAAACGAAGAATGCGGGAAAACGACAAATGCGGGTTAAAGTCAAAATACGATGACAGTAATGCTTATACATACACGCAAAGACTGTACACCAACAAGTACTAATTCCTACCAAATTGTAAAACAAATAAATCGAAGATGAAAATTATAAGTTATGTTTATTTTTAAAAATCAGTAATTTTATGTTAAGTTTTTCACCATTTTTTAAATTAAACAGCAAATCTTCAAGATTTACAATACTTTTCAGGTCCTTTTCTGCGATTACATGTTTGTATGAAAAAGTCAATAAAGTTTCAAATACCGTTATTTCTTCAGAGATGCTTCGTACTAATGTGGCTCAGCCTCATCGGCATGAACAATATCCTCTGCGTCGCCATTATTTTCATTTTTTTGCATGATCACGCATTTCTTCCATGTTTAGGATACCTCATGCCGCAACGTCTTGAGTAATGGAAATATAATCATTAAATTTCACAGTATCCATTACCTCTGCTACATGCTACCACTATTCATCTGATTATCATCAAACCAAGAAATCTACCAAGAAGCAATTAAAGTTTGTATGCCATATGGAAACACTTAATCTTCCAATTCATTTTGGTCAGGTAAAAAATTTTACAACGATGAACGCGGGAAAGTCACTTTTTGACGAACGATAAATGCGGGATTCCTTAACATTATATAAATACAATTTTTTCAGGGACCATAGAAATAAAACGATCAATACGGGAAAACGACGATAGATCGGGGTTCCACTGTAGCATAATAATAATAATATCTTCGTAATTAAAGTTCTCATATTATTGCTATACTTAACGAAGAATACGTAAAGAATATGGCAACACATCCATAGATGTTTGGGATTTTTTCCTTTAATATACCATGCTCAGCTAAGTAATTTTTAGAATTTCAGTCATTCCTCTGCAACAAATTGAATTTCGCTTACATATTCGCGTTCTCCTAATAATATTGCGATTATTTTAATCATCACAAGCATCTGTTGTTAATGACCCGTAGCTTCGAATGTGCAATGTAATGAAAAATCGATAAAAGAGATAAACGAGTTAATGATTAATTAATTGTGGGTTGTATGATTTCTGCTAGATTAAGTATAATTACCTTCTGTTAGGAATAATATTTCAGAAAGCTTCTCATTCTTTTTTATTTACCGCCTGTACAGTAACTATCACAGATTTTCCACTGTTTGTTTGACGTTCTTAGGCACGGCTATGGATAATCGATAACGAAGCTGTTTGCTGTCCAAATGAACTATGAATACGTGTTTTGTGTAGTCTCTACAAATGAATTCGATAATGTTCAAAACCTTCTTTCAAAATCTCCGTATGCTTATTTAAGGGATAATTGGTTCAATTTCTGCGAAATGTGCTTCAAACAATACTTTTGAATAGATATTTTGCAACATTTAGATCATGTAATTCTATTCTTCATACGCGTTTTAAAACACCTTTAGTTTAGAAAAATACAGTAAGGTTCGAAAATGCATGCCGCAGCTTGCCAAATCTTTTCATCTTAAAAAATTTTCTAAAATATAAAATTAATTTAGAAAAAACATTTGGTATAATTGGTGCCGTCATATACTTTGAAGACCAAAATAAAGAAAGACGGGAGCATGCCTGATTTTTTTTTTCTAGAAAATCAACATGATTTTATTCATTTTTTACAGTAATGGACAATATATGATTTGTGTATTTTACTTTTTAAGATTGTTTCACAATATACAGACAATAGATACATTTAGTTTTAGAAACCTTTTTTAATGCACAAAGCTTACGTAAGATCCCTCTTGAAAACTAAAATGTGTCCTAGCATCGCTTCATTTTTAACCTAACAGTAAACTGCATTCTTGCATGCAATCACAATGCACTTTGTCTAATAAAATGCAAAGTACTGCGCTTACAAGAAATTGAAATTAAAAACATTTATTCACATACACATTTTCTGAAACAAGAGTATTTTCCTCTTGATCATCTACTGTATCAATAATAGAAATTTCACAGAATGCTGAATGTTACTTCGACATGTCCAATAATGCCCCATCCCTCAGAGCTTAGTATAATAGCAATTCTTCCAATGCATTCAATTATACCAGTAAAAAATGACGGACGCTTAAAAATTTACTTAAATATGCTTAATTCATAGCACGCAACTACGAGGGTAGTTTAGAAATTAACGTAAGAAGTTGCTTAAATAAAAGTAAAGTAAGAAATAAGTAAGAAATAAAAGTAAGAAATAAAATAAAATAAAATATTCACGAAATCGAAGTGATACGCAGACATATCGAGGCATTTGGTACAGATTTTTTTTTCAGCATATAGTCATCAAAGCATTTGTTCCATCTTTATAACAGTTTGTTGAAATTGGCGTTGAAGAAATCAGAGCTCGGCTCACTGAGCAACTTTCTGACTGCATCCTGAACTGCGCAATCCGTTTGGATCGGTCTGAAGACATTGGAATCACTTGGGGCTAAATCCGGGCTGTAGAGAGGGCGGTCAATCTTTCTGGAATTCATTCCACCAAACGAAAACCTGATTTGTTCACTTTAAACCGTACGTTTTCACTAGTTGATTATAAATCTCTGCTCAGGACTTTTTCTCTCTGAACACAAAAATTCGGATTATATTTCCCTCTTCAATAACTGATCATGCGTATGCCAACGGCTCTATCTTCTTTATCTCAGGGTTTCAGTCAGAGCTTTACTGCAATTCCAGCTCCATCTAGTGACAGTGATCATATGTTGTACTTTGACATGAAATTTCATTCGCCTGGAGAATATGTGCATTGGTGGGAGATTTTGTTACCGTACTTTTTGAAACAGTTATGCTTGTATACAAAGGAAGTTCTAAAAATCATATTTCATATACGGGGGAAAATGTTTTTTTTTAACTGAACAAAATTTTCTTTAATCAGCAAAAATTTGGTTGGCAATATTTCAACCTAATAATTTTGTTGTTTTTAACAACATTTTTGTTAAATTAACCAAGTATGTCGTTAAATTAACAAAAATTTTGCTAATTCAACAAAAATATTTCTTTCAAATAGAGGCAATTGAAATTTTGTTAAATCAGCAAAACTTTAAGTATATTAATTTTATTATTTTTTATATGATTGTGACACTATTTTTTTAAACTCCAAAATTTTATTTTATAAAAAATGAAATTTAAAAAAATATTCAATTCTAAACGAATTCTTAAAATAAAACTACAAGTTCATTGCAAATACTTCTTAAAATAACTATTACTTTCCTATTTAAATGTCAAATTTAAACACGTTAAATATCATTAACGTCTAAAATTTACGATAATTAATGAAGAATTTCTTGCAATTGCAGTGGTTATGAATGAGTATGCATTACCATAAGCAAGCAAAATGAAGTAACCAATTTTTCTGATTATTAGTTTTATGGAAACGCGAGAGAAAGATTCAATTGCAACCAGCATCTGTTGTTGATTAGGCACACATTTTTCGCTTCCCAAAATACTGCATATCCACGTAGTGAAATATGGCAGATCAGATGCAGAGGCCAATACATTCGTGCGTTCCTAATTGATTATCCGCTCCATCTGTGGTTGAAACTTAAGAAAGGGATTTAGGTTGCCGAAAAAGATATCTTGTTTGTCGGGATAAATCAAAAGGAGCGGTTTCAATGAAGAGTAAACACTGTATTCAGAAATGTGAGTTGTGATTTCGTTTGTGGCAAGTTGCATGTTCGAAATCGACCACGGAATTCTTCAGATTCTTTGAAAGAAAATTCATTTAATTTAAATTTATTTTTATCTATATGACTGAACATATATAGTACATATACAGGGGTGATTCGCTATCAGACTGACAAACTTGCAGGGGGTGTGTAGGAGGTACAGAGGCGGTTCAGAATCACATAGCAATGCGGGATTGGAAACGTCGTCTTCATGTACATGTTAATAACTTCAAGTTATTAACATGTACATGAAGAAGTATTCAAGTGATAGTAAACTTTCCTACCATGGTTTTTCAAAAACGAATCCCTCTTTCACCGATTGCACTTGTAAAAAATTTTAATTCAGAATTGCTCCTTTCATTGCATTTATGAAACTAACTGAGGAAAGACCATTGTTTATGATACTTGGTTAAAAAATTAGACGTACACTTCAACACTTCTTTCAAAGTGTTTATTAACAGGTATATGAAGACGACGTTTCCGCCCCCGCATTGATATGTGATTCTGAACCGTCTGAATAGATAGATAGATAGATTAGATAGATTAGATAGATAGATAGATAGATAGATAGATAGATAGATTAGATAGATAGATTAGATAGATAGATAGATAGATAGACAGACAGACAGACAGACAGATAAATAGATAGATAGATAGATAGATCCCAATCATAGTCCCAAATCATTTTTAAAGATATCTTTGCGGTGTTTTATGATAAAAGGCTCAAATTTGCCAAATACCCTCATTTGTTTATAGGGCAGATTTTACTAATAGGAAAGAGAGGCATTTTTTCTTATCGCAGTCTTATTCTCGACCTTTTTTTCAATTTTTTTTTTTCAATTTGTACTGCTCACTTATCTCTAATAGAAAAAGAATTAAATCCCGTTACCACCTTTTTGAGACCCACTGTATATATTTGTGTGTGTGTGTGTGTGCTTCTTTGTATGCAGTATATATAGATTTATATGAAATTTTGTTACTGTTTTCTGCACATATCGTTCGTTTGGAAGAAAACCGCCACAACTCTAAAAAGATAAGTTAAATTAAATTTTGTGAAAACATCTTAGAATAATGTCGTGAACTCACAGTACTTATTATAAACTTTAGCTTTAAATGTATGTGTAAATGGATTCAACATAAATATTCACCATTTTGAAAGGTTGTTAAGAGACAGACACGAGAAACGCGGTTTTTGAGTTGTGACAGTTTTCCTTCCAAATGAGCCTTTTAAGAAAGAGCTTCCTGTCAAATCATCATTATATTTTTTATTCTAATAAACATAGCTTAATTTTTGAGTGTATTCTATGTGCGTGGAAAGTGCACAACTAGTCTAGAATGGAATTATTACTATTTGGATTTAAATTAAACAAACGAAGACTTTCTTTCACATTATTAGTACTTTATTTAGTATATCAATCATACTTAAATACGTTAATATAGTTTTAAAGGTATTATATGTACGTCTAATAGTGCATAATTAGTAAGTATACAATTATTACTACTTGAATTTAAATTAATGAAGGAAAATTAGTTCCCTCTACATAATAAAATGTGGTTTATATTTAATTTTCCATCGCCAAAATATATCAAGATACTTATGTGCTTAATTAGTACCAACAAATTTGCAAATTGACGTGTGATATAAATGTGAGTGTGGAATTTATAAGGGCACATTCTATACTTAAAAGCTCCGTTGGAAAACTTAACTATCCCGAAAGAACCCAACTGTACACTGCAACCACAGATCCAAACATAGTCAGATATAATACTTGATTAGTGTAATCGTTTGCCAAGTACATTAGTTGACAGATCCTAGCAGCATTTGACCCTTTAAGACATGATTATATAATTTCTCTTTTAATAATAGATATTAAATTTGCAATTAAGAAAACAAAATGAAAAATCCAGATTATTAAATTTTTGAGAAAATTGTTTTATATGTACATGCTGATTCAAAATTCACTATCAATATTTGGTAGGGGTGTAGGGTATAGGAAAATAAGACTATTTCACACAGGAAAACGTGGGTTCAAAAGAACACATGGCGGTGTACGGGTAATTTGTGTCCACAACTTCTATTCACACACAGTATGACAGCTCAGTTAAAGTAAACCTTATTGGAAACAGGGGTTTCGTCAACCCCATACAAAAAAGTCGACAGGAGATAAATCCGGTGACCGTTGCCTTACCAGAAAATTTGGAGATCAATGAATCGTTACCAGTGAACCGGTTTATAGGCCTCCGCGGCCACCGGATTTATCTCCATTCAACTTATTTGTATGGAGTGTGATGAAAAACATGATGCACGAAACCCCTGTTGTCAGTGAAGTTTATTTTGACTGAGCCATCGTACAGCGCGTGAAAGGGAGTTCTGGACACAAAGCGACCCCTACAGCGCGACGCGTTCGTTTGCACCTATGCTTTTTTGTAAGACATAGTCTTCTTTTCCTATTCCCTACCTCCCTGTGAAATATTGATGATGAATTTTGGATTACCCTGTATATAAGCACAAATTAAGATAGATATCCTGTACGATGGTATAGATAAATTTCGGGACCTCAATTTAGGAAGCAAGTTCTAAAAGGGTTAAACTGAATAATTCAAAGCCGCTTTAAATACATTATTATGTTACTTCTTAGTCGCTTTTATATTTTAAACAGAATATGTATCAAATTAAAATATTACTTCGTTTTACATTCCTCTACTGTACATCTAAGCGTACTCACTCCATAAGTAATCCATTTTTGGATTACATACCGTACAACCCAGATTAATTTTCACATTAATGTAACTGTAGTGAACAGAAATTCCTCAAAATGCTTTAGGCATCAGAATGTCCCATCTTCTGGATATCTATCATAAAAGTCAGATATCATTTCACAGAGAGAGATCTATCCATCATTTTTGGTCGATACTAACTACAGATAATATCGGCAAGACATGTATCAGAACACATTTAATGTTAACCCAAGCAATCGGAGAGCGTCCGATTTCCGCGGTTATTTTAAGTTCAATCAATCATGTCTTTTATGTTGCAATATCACCTTAATCAATATTGTTATTTTAACAGTATGTGGAGCAATGTTACGAAGGGAAAACTAAAATTAATGAGTTTGAAAATATTTTAGACTACTTTACTTCACACATATTATTGGATATATTTAAATATTTTCAATGAAAATGTATAACGTTATCTTTTGGTTTATTTTAAGTACGAAGGAATGCCGTTTCGTTATAATTGCCTTTGAAATTGGATTTATATGAAAAGAGTATGCAGAATAAGCAGTACCCAGCAAACACACGCAGGTTCTCTTAACGTCTATTAACGTTCAGAAGACGTTCAGAAGACGTTCAGAAAACGTCTTCTGAACGTTAATACATGTTCAGAGAACCTGTGTGTGTTTGTTGGGTAGGGTGTATCGAAAAAAATCCTTCTTTTTTTTGGAATTCCCTAATCCTTAGGGCTATTTTTCGTCCAAATTGGATCAGTAAAATGTGTGAAAATTTCGACTCGATTCGTTAAGGTCTTCAGTTGCCGCTTTGGAATTAAATTTTGGAAGAAAAAAAGAAAAAAAAACAACTTTTTAAAAAATCATAAAAAAAAATTATATTTTTTATAAAAAATTATTGTCCCTAGCAATCACGTTTACCTTAATTGACTCAATAATAAGTGTGTAAATTTTTTCTTTGATCGATTAATATGTTCAGCTGCCACAATGAGCCTAAAGTTTGAGAAAAAGTGCAAAAAAAGTAAATTTCGCTGACACTCTTTAGAGAAATTTCATTCCTTTTATATTAATATTTTGTGTTTACATCAAGTCTCAATAACGTAAGAAAGGTGTTTGCAATAGCCGTTAAGAAATGGCGCTGTAATCGCAAGCTTCCGTATTCTCTCCATCTGGCTCCTTGTGACTGCTTTCTGAGGGCACACTTAAGGACTGTGTCTACCGGAACCATCCAAAAAAATTATTATACTTATAAATAATGATCGTCGATCAATTTTGTCTTGCAGCTCTATCTGTTGCCCGTCGCGTACGTGAGGGGGGTGATGTGTTGAGGTTTTTAGTCCCACTTGTCGAATATTTTTCAGCATAAAATCTTTACATTTATAATTTTTAACGTAAACATTTCTGCTTTAAGATTACATCTATGACCCTACCCCCCCCCTCTCCTTAAAGAATCTCTGTGTAAGCATTTATCTCCGGATTGAAAGATACTGTCTACCTGTACTCTCTCAATAATCTAATGTCGCTTGAATTGTCGAATCGTGCGGCATATGAATCCGTTCCCACTCAGACATTACAAGATGTGATGACTAATTTTATTTTCCTTTGTGCTGTGTGGTAATTTGTACAGTAGCTACTTGAAGAAAACGAATATACTGATGCAGGGTAATACGAGCTTTACGATCTGCAGCGCCAATGTTAGCATCTATTGTAACTACTATTTCAAATATTCCGTATCAATTTTTTAAAGTTTATGTAACATAATAAGCATATCGTTTGCTGCATACTTCTATTGAACTTTGTTTTTGGTATTTTTAATTTTAAAATCAAGGTTTTAATTTACTGAGCGTGCCCTGTTTTTTCGATACATCCTAGTGTCCAGCAAATTTTTCAAAATGTCCATTGTTTGGCAAAGAGAGATATCACAAGCAAAAGTAAAATGAAATTAGTCATCACATCCTGTAATGCCTCAGTAGGAACAGATTCATATGCAGCAGCAATAGACAATTCAAACTGTATAGCGTATTGGGAGAAATCAGGTAGACAGTGTGTTTCAATCCGGAGACAAATACATACACAGAGTTTCTTTAAGGACAGGGAGCTCGTTGATGTAATCTTAATGTTAAAAGGAGAAATGTTTGCGTCAAAAGATTATAAATGTATAGATTTTATGCTGGCAAAAATTTCGACAAGGGGGACTGGAACCCCTAACACCCCACCCCCTCCTGTGCGCAACGTGAAGCAGATAGAGCTGCAAGACAAAATCGATTGACAATCATTATTTATAAGTATAATCATTCTTCTGGATGGTTCCGGTAGACATAGTCCTTAAGTGTGCCCCCAGAAAGCAGTCACAAGAAATCAGATCGGGCGAATACGGAGGCTTGCGATTACGGTGCCATTTGTTAACGGCTATTGCAACCATATTTTTTACGTCATTTACGTTATTGAGACTTGATGTCAACACAAAATATATATACTAAATGAATGAAATGTCTCTAAAGAGTGTCAGCGAAATTTACTTTGTTTTCTCTTTTTCTCAAACTTTAGGCTCATTGCGGCAACTGAATATATTAATGGATCGACTTGAAAATTTACACAGTTATTATTGAGTCAGTTAAGATAAACTTCATTGCTAGGGACAAGAACTTTTAAAAAATATATATATCTTTAGAAATTTTTCAAAAAGTTTCCTTTTTTTTCATTTTTTTTTTCAAAATTTAATTCCAAAGCGGCACTTGAAGACCTTATTCAATAGTTGAAATTTGCCCCCCCCCCAAAAAAAAAATAGCACAAAAGGCAAGCTAATTTCGAAAACAAATTTTTTTTCGATACACCCTAATAAACAGATGTTGCTTTAGAAGTATGAAATCCTTTAATGAATTACAACTTCATGTTGTATTTACGTATACTGAAATAATAATTCCAGTATAATATACAGGGCAGTACAGGGGTATACAAGGTGATATATAGTATGCAGGGTGTCCCAAGGATATTGTGAAATAGGTTTCCATTCCTTAAATATTAGTTTTAGACATGTACAATCAATTACAAAATTATGTAAGCGTACAGAATTTTATGTTATCGATTAAAATTTGCCAAAGAATAAATCTAAACAAATGCAAAATTGAAATTTTTATATAGCACTTGTACACAAAATTCCCAATTAGTAGAATTTGTCCCAATCATTAATTAGGTGATGCATTAAATTTCATATGTCATCCTAAAAAAAAGACGATGTGATAGAAAAAGAGATATGAAATTAAATATGTGTCCACTTAAACCACTTTTCTACGTCCCTCGAAAAAACGAAATCACATCCGGAGATTGCGTTCCAGGGACTGCACCCAAACTTCGAAAGAAAACTATGATTACATAAATACATCACACGTTTGCTATGAGGTTTATTCTATAACAATCCCTTACCAATTTACTACACATTTTTTTATGCTGAAAAGTTAAAATCTTCTAATTAAAGTATGGGCTTATTTTACTGCTTCGGAACTTTTTGGTACGGGGTCGTGACATAGTTAAATTTCGCATCCATATAAATTTAATCTCCTGAAAAATTTAGAAGTAGTATAAGATTTTGTATCTTTACGTAACTTAAGAAAAATCACAGTTAACGCCATTGGAAGAAGTGTTTCAGAATACGCAATCGCATGCTGCCCATAAACTTAATGAATCAGTGATTTCGTACTTTCTCAAGGCACCGAGCAATGGAATATTTGAAAACATAAAATAGAATGCTGAACGAGAGATGATTATTTATTGAGTTAATATAAAGCTGAAAAAATTAATACGTGTAAGAATGAAAAATAAAAATTTGCATAGATCTGTACATTTTTTTATAAAAAATGACATAAAAAGCAAACGATAATTTTTATCACATGTTACAAAAATCGAGCGTTTTTAGTTTATTTGTTTAAATATATTTCTGTTCAACAAAAGGAATCTATATTTTTGTCGCCATTTTCTATAGCTCTGTTATGCAAATGCAAAAAGCATAATTGAGGCTTTGCATGCTTATAAAAAGCTAATTACTTACAGCACAACATTTCCGATTTAGAAATAAAATACTCCGCACTATTAAATAATGTTTAAATGCGAAAACGCGAAACACTACCACGAAGGCAACATCTTGAATCGGAGAATTTATTCAGCCGTAAGTGGGAAGACATATTTGAAATTCTGATTTCATCTTCATGCTGTTTCTTTTAATGGTTATTTAATATGTTTCCCGAGATTTATTTAAATATCTTGTATTAAAAGTTTATTTTCCCCAGCGTCTGTCAGCGAGAAATGAAAGGAATCGATAAACTTATTTTCTGTGTACCGTTTATGTTTTGCATGTGATTATTTCCCATATAATTATCAATTTGGTTGTCTTTTTATGAGCATCACTTAAAGAAAATTAGGATAATAAATACACCGTTGTGCGTTTATAAATAGATTCATAAAAATGCGATATATATACAGGTTGTTCCAAAAACATTGGCCTTGTCTTTTATTTCTGAAAAAATTGATCGTATACAATATATTACAAAGCTAAGTAAAGAAAAGGTGCAGTATTTTTTGGCATTGTTGAAATTTGCAGAAGACTCAATTTAAATAAATAAAAAATATGATATTTATGTCAGAGCTTTCCAGCAAATTCCATACAATTCCATTTCTGAAATGACTCTCAGAAAAGGTGAACCTTGTCCGAATAATATTAATGCTATTACTTAACCTATGCAGGAAAGCAAACATTACAGGCCCCAATAACAAAATCGCGCCAAATGTCGCAAACCTTAGTGAGTTTCGACAAAGTTGGTGCCAAGATTAAGTCCTCAAAACTGAATTCAGTTAAACGATATCGCCAATTACAATGTTCAATAATGAGGAAACCCAAAACTCTCTACCTCAAGTTCTAATTAACAGATTTTCATGCAACAAAAATGCAATATTCAATTTATATGATGCGAAAAATATGAATTTTAGCCCAACTTTAACCGTTTATAAGCAGATCACCCAAGATATTTAAAACAGTATATAATATAAATTTGTATACTTCATCTCTGATACAATGGTTCAAAATTTTATTAATGAGAGGATATTACCACTTCACTCAAAATCATATATCGGAATTTTGAATCTCGATAAAAGTGATATTTATTCTTATTACTACATTAATAACGTTAAATTTTTAAAAAGAGCTCTAGGAACTGAACTTTTCATGTGTAATTTTTTTAACCTTTATAGTTTAAAAAACACCAACACCTTGAAGTCCGCTGAAAATATTTATAAAACTTTCTTCAAGACTCAAAATAATTGATTACATAAACGAATTACATAACGATATACTTTATTCAATGTTTACGATGATTCAATACATAGTTTCGGAATAAACTATTTTCGTTTATGTTAAAACTACACAAGCTCTCTTCTTAATTCAATACCAAGTATTTTTTGGTTAATCATCTAACGAAAATATTTTGTTTAGGAAACCTTTCGAAAGGTGCATAAAATTCTCGTATACGTCTCTATACGGAGTAATCACATATATCGACCTTGATCTCTTGTTCTAGCAATTTTATCTCTTATTTCTTTGTGTTAAAAGTTATTTTTATTTATATGCCCCGCTAAAGATCTCGAAAGTCTTGTTTGCAGTTTATTTTGGTGACGCCCAATACTTGTTCCTTCTTTACTTCTCTTCACTTCGTCTAAAATTTCAGATTCAGAACATCCAAGAGCGCCATTTTCTTTTTTGCAGACATGTGTATGCATTATAAATACCTTAATAAAATACGACACTTATTTATTTATTAATATTTGTTTCTTTTAAGTAGTTTTTTTTCGTTAATGAAAGAAGAATGCATCAGTCTCGATTTATGGCCGATCTATATA
The DNA here is from genome assembly GCA_038373885.1 of Cheiracanthium punctorium. Classification (NCBI taxonomy): domain Eukaryota; kingdom Metazoa; phylum Arthropoda; class Arachnida; order Araneae; family Cheiracanthiidae; genus Cheiracanthium; species Cheiracanthium punctorium. The sequence goes on from JAWZYV010010563.1 coordinate 108,263, forward strand.
TTTAAGTGTACAACCTGCCAAATTTGCAGATGATAAATTGCTAAAGCTATTTATTAAAATTTTACCTTAGTAATTTAAACAATTTGCATGTATTATATCAATAATTTTCCGTTACTGTACAAAATGTATACAAAAAAGCTATTGTTAATTTCAGTGATTATAATATTTGTTTTGAATAAAATACCTAGCCTATAGTATTAAAAAAATTCAAATAAGATATTTATGATTTTGTTAGTGGTCTTCAAAATATCTGTACTTTTAGAAAATGTTAGATGCTCAAGAGCAACATAATTTTAAAAATTGTGTTTAAGGGCAGTCATAAAAATATTCAATTAACATCCAAGTGTTTTTGCGTGTTTATTTAATTCCTAAAATTTCAATTTTATTCAGATTAATTAAACTTTTAAAAGATTTGTAGTATGTAGAGATATATTTTAAAACATCAGAATATTTACTATCACACTGGCTAAATATTTTTGACATAAATATAAAAGGGTGCTAAAGATTTCAATTTCATTTATATCCGTTTCTCTTAAATAAGGACTAATATGACAAAAGCTTTCGAATTAATATCACTTTATCTCCGAAAAAGCAAAATTTAAAGGAGACTGGAGCAGTAGGAGCAGACTACAGAATCATGCATGTAAGGCAAAACTCCACAACCATTATGCTCACTCAGAAATATTCTTTCCCAGTTCCTAAGTTAGTTAATTCATAAGTTAGTGAATGAATTATTTTAATGATATTCTCCACAGCCAGTCTCTAAACGAAACAAAACTAAATATGATGAGGAAATTTAAATAAGAAAAATTCAAAATAAAAAAGTCTATATTTTTTTATTGTTTCAGTCAAAATCCCCCCCGCTTTATGCTCATTTATTTTCCATAGACTTCCTAAAAATACTAATAGTATAAGGTACTGCGTAGTTTCGTTTCTTTGATTTATGACAGTATGTCTTGTTTTGCAGTATTTAATTTGCTACTTATAGGTACTTATATACTCTACGTAATACAATGTAACAATACAAAATGTAATTATATATGTGTAAGTATATATATATATATATATTTATATATTTTCCATTCCATATCTGAATCATGTAGTTACATGTGGTTAGACTTAAAGCCCACCTGGTCTCATTTGGCGCATTATATTCAAATTTTCCAAACTTTCATTGGCTTTGAAGGCTCTATTTTTACACTTTTTCGGTTTAAGCTTGTTAATTGGCAACATGTGCTATCTGTTTTTTTTTTTTTTTTTACTTTATCAATGGATTATCTTGGGATTCCACATTTCAAATACATTTTCATATACACATTATATTTAATGGCATTTCGTAATATTTGCAAAATATAAGCAATCTCAGTATAGTGTATACAGGGTGTCCCACAAAAACGGTAACACACTTTATTCCTTTATGAAATAGTGATAAGTGGGCAATGCAAATTTAAAAAAAAATGTTCAAAAGAGCGTAGGAAAATACTACCCAGAAAAAATCTCCTTAATTTCCAAAAAGTGATAATTTTAAATTTGTTTGCGGAGCCCGTACGAAGGAATTCCCTCGTATAAAAATGAGTTCTTTTCACTAACGAAATGGCTTGCAAAAATTTGAGAAGTATACTCAAAATGTATGAAGATAAACATACGCTAGCGTAAACGAGTTTTGAATGACTGTCAAAGGATAAAAAAATCTCGTTGGATGATTTTTTTTAATCATTCCTTGTTCAAGAAGTTGACTTCAGAAATTTATCGATTATTGCTGGTATTAGCAAAAATCGTAGAAAGTCGCAAAAATACCTGGGCACAAATGGGTGATAGATATCTTTCAAAACGTCATAATGAAAGTCTGAAATTTTGTCCATCACTTCATCAGTGTATGGAATACTTTTTCAATGATCGGGAATTCATATGTACAAGGATCGTATACAAATTTTTAAAAATGTCATTTTTTGAAAATTAAAGAAAGTGTTTTTTATTAAAGTAATCTTTTTTCTAACTTAGTCTTAACATTTTTTTAAGTTTTACTTTGACCATTTATCTCTAACTGATAAAGAATTAAAGTATGTTAGTATCTTTCTGAGAACACTGCATAATGCTATAATGCCGTATATAATGCTAAGTATTCCTTCTCAAACTTGGAGCACACCAAAATGATTGCGGAAGAAATGAGATTTTTCTCTCATTTTAGACCATCGTAAATCTCAGTAAATCTCATTTTAGACCATAAATCTGAACCAGTCTATTTTAAATAAAGAACTTTCTGTTTAATACGCTTTTGCATAAAATTCATCAATTCAAATCTCATTTTAGACCATAAATCTGAACCAGTCTATTTTAAATAATAAAACTTTCTGTTTAATACACTTTTGCATAAAATTCATTTCTCTTTACCAACTTTTCCCAAAAGTAAATCTGAAATGAGATGAAGGCAAAATCACTATCTACGCAATCACAGAAATAAACTGTGTATTTTTTGTATGCCTTCAAGTACAATCCTAGCTCTCTTTGTAATAGGTAATTAAACATACATACATAATGATATGTATTGTTTTAATAAGTTTTTTCTTGGACTAACATATCTCATTTAAAAAAGAAAAATCAAGGAAAAAAAAGAAAAGAAAAGAATAAATGACCAGAAAAAATCATGTAACAAAGAATTATCTATGCATCATTAAACTGTGTTCCTCTTTTATATTCTCAAACAATAGGTTTTTTTTTTTTTCGTTTTTTTTTTTAATTTACTTTTATCATGATATACTTTCCAGAGGTAAAGAAAAAATTCAGGAGTCTAGAGCTGAACTGTCGCCTTTTCTGTTTGCCAAAAACAAAAGAAAATTTAATTGTATGCTTAAGGGTACCTTGAAAGTTGATTCATTCTCTCGGAAATTCTATTTTTGTTATAAAAACGAAGGTTTTATTTGATCTTCCTCAAAGCAGATATATTCATTGCATTCAATTTAATGCTCAAAAAGTTATTATTATTTTTTTTTTTTATGTTGGGAAAAAAAGATGTTAATTTGGGCAGACAGGCATTTATTTAAAATCTTATTCTTCGCTGCCTAATTTCTGTCTTTGAAATTTACGCGATCGCTGTTTGAAAATTTATGATATTTGGTTATTCTAAACGAATAAAAAGAGTCAAAGATAAATAAATCACTTTACTTACGATGCAACGCGCTTAAGTTAATAAAGTCTTTTGAAGAATGTAATTAAATTATACTTGTTTTTCTATGCACATCTAAGTATTATGGTTCATATTATCAGTATAAAAGTATCAAAAGTACTAATAATTTGAGAAAACTATCTAATTTTAATTTAATCAGTATATTTACAGATTTTTTCGTTTTTATATTAAGCAAAATTATCAAAAACCAGGGATTTTGAGTATATATACTCTTCGAGTCAAAAACTACCTTATTACCTAGCTGTTCGCAATTTTCAAATATTTAATGATCCGTATTATAGTTATTTTTATTTTTATTTGTATCTATTTTTATTTTTTCTATCTTGGTAACAGATAGATTAATTTATCTAACGTTAAATATTCATGTTTATCTGGTGAACAATTATCTAGATCAGTATTACGAAAGATTTCTACATCAAAGCCGTACACGGAAAACATTTTTTTTTTTTTTTATAAGCAAAATATATATTATTTCCGTTTGGAAGACAAAATTTAAATAAAGGAATAGTAAAATATTGGGAATAACTATATACTTATACCGGGTGACTCAAAATACATGTTTGAGCTATTATCTTATAAACAGACAGTTATCGAAATAGGGTTCCACCTAGAAAAGTTCGTCAAATTAAGAGTAGCTTTCAGATATAGCAGTGTTTTACTAGGTACTGTATACACATTAAAATACAAAAATTTAATTTTTATGCTGTCCCTCCTTTCCTATCACTTATATTTAGAAAAATGCTGCTCTTCGTCTAAGAAAATTAATTAAAATAACACTATGTCTCTAACTGAAATAGTTAGCGAGAAATTTAATATTAAAAAATGATGACTTGCACGCTTTACCTCCTGTGTTGGCATCGGTTTTTAGAAGAAAAAATCTTTACTTTAGGGGACCAACTATGATTTGATAAAAGTTAAATAATGATCCTATTAAAGTAAATAAAAAAACTTTGTAAAAAACACACATAAGATGTTATAGGTAAGAGGATACGCACGTTTCAAAAAAAATTGTTTTGGCCTTCTTCAGTCCAAGCCCTTCGTTGCAAGCAACACAGGGAACTGAAAAGAGAAAAACAAGCAAGATGTTGCCACAAGGGGCAAAGAAAAGTCGAACAAAACCACGGAGAGGGGAGAAAAAAAATATAAAAAAAGGGGGAAAAGAAAGAAGCACAAAAATACAGAAATAAAAAAAGAATAAATAAATAAATAAATAATAAAAAAGGAACACACGAATACAAACACACACACACAAAAAGAGAAAACAGGACAAAACAAAACAAAACAAACAGAACACTTTTTTTTTTGCATTAAAAACCACGAACAGGACAGCACAAAATATATATAAATCATTTTTTTTAAATATATATATATATATATATATATATATATATATATATATATATATATATATATATGTATATATATATATATATAAACGTAAAGGAAGACAGTAACACACGTGCACACACAATAAATAAATAAATAAATAAATAAAGGGGGGGGATTAGACGAAGAAAGAGAAAAGAAACTTACAACAGCAGCTTCCAAGCAGAATGAACGAAAGGAACGGAAGAACCATCGTTCACAAGACGTTCTAAGTGCTGGGTAATGGAAAAACCTTCCAAAAAATCCAGATGGGACAAAGACTGAGGAGTGCACAAAATCTTAGCCTTAGAAAACTGAAAACGATGATTGGAATTCCAACAATGCGAGGCAATAGAAGATTTGGAAAGTTCGTGCTTAGAAACGTATCTCTCATGCTCTTTGAGCCTAAATTTGAGAGCTCTTCTGGTCTGACCAATATAGCCCAAATCACAAGATCCACAAGTAATATAATAAACACCCCAACGGTTCTCAGTAGGAATAGGATCTTTAAGGGAAGAAAATTTAAGTTTATTAACAGGTTTGAAAATGACTTTGAAACCGAAATTTTTGAGAAGTTTAGAAATTTTGTAGCATAAAGGTGAAAAGAAAGGTAGTACAATTAAATCGTTGTGAAAATTAATAGTATTAGTAGAAGTATTAGTCTTATTAAATTTACAAACAGCTTTATCAATAATAGAGGGGCTACAACCACGAGAAACAGCTAAGGATTTTAAGTAACTAATTTCATTATTAAGAGATGAAGAATCAGAGCAAATTTTGATAGCACGAAACACGTAAGTGTAAAAAGCAGAAAGTTTTTGCTGGTAAGGATGATTAGATAGGGCATGAGGAGGTAAAGATATAGAAAAGGTTTTGCGGAAAACAGAACATCTGGATTTTTTGGAAGGTTTTTCCATTACCCAGCACTTAGAACGTCTTGTGAACGATGGTTCTTCCGTTCCTTTCGTTCATTCTGCTTGGAAGCTGCTGTTGTAAGTTTCTTTTCACTTTCTTCGTCTACTCCCCCCCTTTATTTATTTATTTATTTATTTATTGTGTGTGCACGTGTGTTACTGTCTTCCTTTACGTTTATTTATATATATATATATATATATATATATATATTTAAAAAAAAAGAAATGATTTATATATATTTTGTGCTGTCCTGTTCGTGGTTTAAAAAAAAAAAAAAAAAAAAAAAAAAAAAAAATGTGTTCTGTTTGTTTTGTTTTGTTTTGTCCTGTTTTCTCTTTTTGTGTGTGTGTGTTTGTATTCGTGTGTTCCTTTTTTATTATTTATTTATTCCTTTTTTATTTCTGTATTTTTGTGCTTCTTTCTTTCCCCCCTTTTTATTTATTTATATTTTTTTTCTCCCTCTCCGTGGTTTTGTTCGACTTTTCTTTGCCCCTTGTGGCAACATCTTGCTTGTTTTTCTCTTTTCAGTTCCCTGTGTTGCTTGCAACGAAGGGCTTGGACTGAAGAAGGCCAAAACAATTTTTGGTTGAAACGTGCGTATCCTCTTACCTATAACATCTTATGTGTGTTTTTTACAAAGTTTTTTTATTTACTTTATTGTTTAACACCAGTATTTTGAGTGTTTTTTCCAATGATCCTATTGTTGAGAAGACAATTAAACGTGTGAAATTAACAGGTACAGTTTTACCTGAATTGATTGGTACTGGCTTATGAAATAGCGATGATTTAGCCTGTTGGGGGGGGGGGTCATCCACTAATTCCGTCGCACTTCTAGAGAAGGAATTTTAGAGTGTAACAGATGAGAACAAAATAATGGTGTGGTAACTTTCACTAGAAACTGTCAAACAAACGTTATAGGAAAATTCTAGCTAAATTAGGATTTGAGAAGCCAGCTGTGTCTATCGAGAGACTATTGACATAAATTAACCTCATTTGAAAAGTAATTACATATTTCTCGTTTTTGAGACAGCTCCTTAGTGCTTGGTGACAAATGCCGAAATTTTCAAATTGCAATATCTCAGAAACTATTTCACTTAGAGGCATGGGATTCTTTTAATTTACCTTCGTAGACACTGACCAATATATGTATTTTTTCTATATATAAGCGATGGGAAAGGATGGAACGTATAAAAAATTAAATTTCGTATTTTAATATGTATACAGTCCATGGTAAAAAATTTGCAGTAACTGAAAGCTACTCTTAATTGGACGAGCTTTTCTGATTAAAAGTTTGTTTCGATCAGTTACGGTTTAAAAGATAATCGCTTTAACATATATTTTGAATTATTCAGTATATAACATTCGTATTCGTTATAATAAATGAGAAGGTTGAAAATATTTGAGTTGAAACGATAAATAAAATATAATAACAAATCAAAGTTAAATTGACTCAGGTGTTATTTGTGAAGGATCGCTGAAATGAAAACGGGCAGTAAGCTGTTTATTTCACCAGGCCCCACGTAATTCTTCTTCACTGCAATAGGTACGCATAGACTACTTTGGGATTCACTGATCTAAGTTCTTATTCGTGATTGAAGGATCAAATAGACCAAAATATGCCGGACTGTACCTCGTGACTTCCCACTTTTGAAACAATACCGGTTTACATAGGTCATACAAGAATTCTTTACGTATACCTGTTTTTAAATAAACTCTCGCAAAAACGAATATCAAATACTGAAATCTGCATTTATTCAACTGCTAGTTCTATGCCCTATTAAATTTCACATACGGTCGAAATCACTAAATGGAATAGCCAATATGCCGTTAAAATTTATTCTAATAAGCGGGCTACTCCACTATCTGCAATCAAGTTGATTGATTATTCTAGTTTGGTACATTGAAAATTTATCGCAATGAGCGGGGCATTCCTTAAGCTGATATTTCACTAAGCGGGTTTGACTGTGTAGCTTTCTCTTTATTTTCATATGCTCATTTCTCCAGTATTTGCATAAATAAAATAGGACTAATGTGAGTAGTCATGTGAATTAATTAGTCAGGATGTCAAAACTATTGATTCATCATTCATTTTTTTAATCCGTTTTGACAATTTAAAAAATATGGTGATGTCCCTAATAGTATGTGTTCATGAAATGTCCAACTACCTCAAAGACTTGTGATATCGATCTCTAAATGTTCGGTGCTTGGGTTTTCACAGAATTAGCAGTTCATGTAGTTGTGCCGCGAATAAATATATGAAGATTTTTAAAAAAATCAAAAAATAAGGAAGAATATTTTAACTAACGATATGCAGTTGTTGCCATTCATTTGAATTCTCTATATTTTATCGGAACGCAAAGCTGTAATACAGTTGTTCTCCCCCTTGTAATTTTTTAAAAAGGCTTGGAATATCTACTGATAAATGCAAATCGTAAACTTAAAACATACAAAATATCTTTTATTTTCCTAGAAATAGTTAACACTTAATTCCGCAATTTATGTTTAATACCTCTTTCTTCTGATAAACTCATAGTCATGATTTCTTGAATTTACGTCGTCTACTTCCTGCATTTGAATCAAAACATATTTAATATTCAATTTTTTCCAGAAATTTATGTTTTAACTAAATATTCCTCACGGGAAACACCTGAAAAATATGACCTGAACCCCTGATTGTAATGAAGATATTTCTTGCCTTTTAAAAAATTCGAAGTTGCAATGAATTGAAATATTTTTATAATTTTTCCTTTGAAAAATATTCGCCCGTCAACGAATTATAAATAGCGTGTTGAATGCGAGAAATTGTGAGCAAAGAAATCACAATTCATCGTTCTTTCGCCAACTTATTGAATCATTATCTACGATTTCTAAATAATTTTATTAATTTTGCATTTTGTTAAAATAAATGGAAGCAACATAAGTTTTAATATTCCAGTGATAATGAATCATGTTTTTAGTCAGTGGGGATTTACGAAGGAAACAAATCGTATGATAATATTATTTATTATTTTTACTCCTTTGTTATTACTTTTATTTATAAAGCTAAAAAACTTTCCTCTTTTTTTCGCTTTTATAAAGAAAAATAAGCGAAAAAAACGAATGTAAAAATACATTCTAAAGTTCAAAAAAGAATATTTTTTATTGAACTTTTAAAAAGAATTTGCAGAAATTTATGTTATACTTTTTCTAAAGGTTAAAGGCACAAAAAACGGAATGGATTCAAAGAGGTATAAAAAATGTGTTTGCTAATATTGAAAAAATGAATGGTGATTGTATGCTAATTCACACCTTAAGAGGAAATATTTTCTACTGCTTTTCTTTTAAGTTAAATACTGACTAATTTTTAATTGGTGCATATTTATCTTGATTTTTTTATCGTATGCAGATTTAGGAATTAAAATGTGTAAATGAAGAATTAAATGTATATGCACAACCACTAAAAAAAGTATTCGAAATACGTAGGTTTCGCATATTTAAATAAATCTGATGTGGACACCACATGATTTCCTTGTACGTTTATTAAATCATGAATATGATCGGTGCACTTCATTTAAACTTTTTTTTTCTTTCAAAGAGATGAAGTACTGCAATAATTCTAAGGTTTAGTGATTTCTAACAAAATATTTGAGATATTGCCAAGCTGAGTTCAATTAGAAAGATTTGTTTTTGACACTTAATTCGGCGATATATCGCCAAAAGCCGACAAGTTTGAGATAGTTTGCGAGACTTTAGTTATAGCCAAAATAGGAATCACAGACTTGAATCGAAGGTATAATGAATTGAAGGTATCCATAGACCTTAATACTTTCTTAAATTCTTTTGGGTTAAACTGCAAATAACTTATTCAGTTGATTGCAATAAAAAAAGATGCACAGTTACATGTTACAATAGTTCTAAATGCAAACTTTCAACACGATACGCTTAAAACTTTTATAGTTATGTGAAATGCGTAATTATTTCTGGCGTTAAATGTGGCAATATATTGGCAAAACTCGCCATCGTCGACAGCAAAAGAAGCTATTTGGACATGGACCAAGCAACGACTGACTACAGACATAATACATTGAAAATGTCCATAGACATTAATGTATTGAAATTCTTTTGGGTGGTACTGTGAATAAACTCTCCAATAGACTGGTCCTCAAAAATTGAGCCAAAAGTCCCAAGCGTGGAGACTTTTCGCGCAATTTTTGCAGGAGGCACATGGCCGTCGTCAGACCATTATTTAGCTATATGACAGGATGGTATTGTACTCGAAATAAATGAATGTCTCTAAAACTGTCATTAATCGCAATCTGATGAAATTTTTGAGTGCTCCCATAGAAAAACTATACGTGATAAACACAAGTATTTGCGATGAAGATTATTCATTTTTAATCCTTAATAGCATATATCTCATTTGATTTGTTTAAAATGACTTTATACAACTAAAATACGCTTTGATGAACTTATGCCCATAAAATGTAATGTATTTAAAATATTTTGGGTGCCCCAGTCAATAAACTATCCAGTCGATTGGAACCAAAAGGGAGGCTCGAAACTAGATGTTACAACAATCCTAAATATAAATTTTCAACGTGGTCTAGTGCTCTGTCAAAATGGATTGTACATACATTTACATGAACACTCATGAGTACATGAACACTCATGAGTACATGAGTACGATGAGATGTCTCTCAAAAACTCTTAAAACTAAATTTAGAGGTAGTCAAATATCGATTTTTTCGTCAAAATCTGGATACCGAAATTCTTCACGATCATGTTACCTCCTGTACGAAGTACAAGGAAATAATTACACTCTAAAAAAATTTCGAAAAATTTCATGAAATTATCTGAAATCTATCAGATATACAACAGAAATTGTTGTAAAATTGCAATATCATTGTTTTACCGGAAACTTTTCAGACACAAATCTAAAACGTCTTTTTTCCACAAAACCTATCATAAATGTTTCTCACGCTTTGTGAGAAACAATTACGAAAAAAGTTGCCTTACAGTTAGCTGAAACGTTTCTGAATTTTTTTACAGTGTACTTATCATAAAATATGAATTAGGCTGTGTATAATAATTATTTTTCTTGTTTCTGCCGAGATATGCGCTTTTCAAAAACTTATCAGTTATTTGCAAATCTATTGAAATAATAGAAAATTTTGTTTATACTTGAATAATTTTTTGACAAAGAAACTTTCCCCTATTCAGATCAGACGGGCAATTTTCACTTCCTGATTTGCAGATAAATACAGCAGTGGGTCTGTGAGAAAGTACTGACAGCGTGTGCGAGTGGCCTTTTCGACAACATTTCCACAGAGATCTTCAATAGTCTAAAAGAGACACTTCTATAGAATGTTTTATTTTATTAATTACTGATCGTGAATGAAGCAAAAAGCTGTACTTTTAAATCAAAATTGCCACTAGCTTTCAATTTTCTCATCTGTATATTATGACCTGCGGACTGTTCTCTGGATAAATACAGGGGGCGCATGGACGCCCATAGAAATTTTTCTAGGGTGGGGGGACACTGAAAATAATTTTTGAGGAGGGGTTAGGGGGCAAATTTCGAATTTGTAACAATTGTAGTTCCTTTTGTTTTATCCTACTGTCAAGTACAGTCAAGTGATCATAGTCCTTCGCAAGTAACCCACTACAAATTGCCTCTGTTAACCCAGCTGTCAATTTCAAAATGAAAATTAGACAAATAAGGACATTAAAACATGATTAAAGTTCAATGACTCCCCAGTAGAACAGGACGGACAGTCAAGTGAGTCTTGCAACATCAATGCAATGTAAATGTGTTAAAAAGTTTAGTCCCGAATTTGCTATGCTATGCAAATTTATTTACATCATAAAACAATATGCTAAAATTCTGAGAAGGGCGAAGCTCCCTACCTTGCCCCTCCTAATGGGCACCCATGTCTGGGTAATAACAATAACAATTGAATCTATTAATGGATGTTTAATTTTTACCAAATTTCTGTGAAAATCTAGTTTTTTAAAAAATCAGATAAAAATATATCTCCCCCCCCCCGCTTTCTTAAAAATTTCAGCAAAAAACTGCGAGGACATAAATAAAAATATTTAAGAATTTAATGTATGAATTTGGGGGCTTCTTTTGGACTAGGGGCCTTGGGCAAAGACCCGAATCGCCCTCGATAAGGCTTTGTATATTTTATTAAATTTTATATGGCCGAATGGATAAGACTCTGGCTTAAAACGCGGCTGTCGATCTAACGACTGGAGTTTTGGGCGTTTTTCCCCATATGTGACCTGAATTTACTTTAGAAACACTTAAACAATTCTTCCGCCAAAGCCCCATATGCAACGTGATCATAGACAGACGCCCTTCGTTTGCATTTGACTTATTAAAATACTAAAATGCACAGAAATTTTAGATATTTCCTCTTATGACTATGGCTTACAAATTATTGAATTGGCAAGGTGGTGTAGGTGTAAAATGTGATGTATTTTATTTTATCCAAAATATAAATGTATTTTTTAAATGATTTTTCTTTTTTCGCCTATAAGTCAAATTGGTATACTTGCCCCTTTTGTGTGATAAGAGGAACACCAGCCAATATTTTTTTTATGGACGAATGATGTAATGCGAGGGACAGGAATGGTCAAAGGTATATTAGATACTTTTGTGATACCCAGGAAAATAAAATCATTGGTTTATCCGAAATTGTTTTTTAGTAGCGACTTACTTTGCAATGCAAATCCAATTGCAGAAAACGCCTTTATTTTTAAAATCGTTTATTTATTTATTTTATTATTACTTTTTGCTTAAGTACATTAACACTACAGTTTCGTTTTATTTTATGTCATGAAATATTTGAACATAAAAAGTAACATTTGTGAATGTTATTTAAGCTTACAGTTACACGAAAAAAAAATGAAGCCTCTGATGATTTATCTAGACAAAGATTTACAATAAATAATTTTAAATTTCTTTATGGTTTAGAGAATTTTTACTAGATACTCATAGTAAAATTTACTGCCAATTTAATTTTGTATTGAAAGTGGACCCCTCCTGTGAGAAAGCTATAATCATCATGCCTGTGGAAGGAGATAAAGCTTACTAGCCTTTCTCTTGGATCCGCTGCTACGTATGCTAATAATAATTTAAGCAAGATTATTAAGAAAAATAATCTCATGTATGAACAGCAGAGAAAAGCTCTTGAAAGGAAGCTTAGTTTTTAAAATAACGAAAGGAGGATTAAAATATCCAGCTGTGCAGTCCTTAGAAAAAAATGGCCCTTTACATTCCTAAAAATATTCACCAAATTAAATTAATCAATCATGAAGAATAATTTGCTGATTTTGGTGTTATGTATGAGTGATTTTTAAAAAAAGTCACTTTATCGATCAAGCTGAAATTTAATCTTTTTATCGACCATCGATGACAATCCAGAGACAAAATGATTGGGATTTATACTAAACTCTTTGTTCCCCTGATTTTCATGGTCAAAGACACTTTGGGAAGACACCCTTTGCTTTTGACGAGTTGACATGTCCAAGAATTTGTGTACATTTTGCAGAGCTTACAAAATGATTGCATGTGGGAAAAAAATAAATGAATTTAAAAAAAAAAACAAAAAAACGTTAAAAGAAATTTTTTTTGTTTCATTTACAAAAATACTTCTTGAAAATAAATATAGAAAAGTGATTGGTTTGCCACCAACGTCGTTCCCGCCTTTCTTTTTTCTGCGAAGATCCCCGCAACTACTGCTGCTGTCGCGGCAAGAGATGAGACGGGCTCAGCCCGAGCCCGCCCGGGCCCAAACCTTGCTCGGGCTCTGCAATTCAAGATTGCGTTCGGGCTCGGGCTCGTGAAAAATTTCTCCTTTATTGAGCAGACTCCTTGAAACAAATTTTAAAAAGTGATTCATGAGGAAAATAAAAGTACTTATAAAAAATAAAATAGCGGCACGGGCGCCTAGAAGGTGCGTGAAGCTCTTTGGGTATTTCAGAACGGCAGCTTACATTGCTTACTCATGAGATCGGACATTATTTGATAAACATGGATATAAAGAATTAGAAAGTGCATTGAGAGTTTGCAACTATATCTGTCTTTAATTTGCACAAACGGCAAAATTTATTGTATTCTATCAATGAAGTAATTAAATTTTGTTTAATCTTTAGCTAAAATTTCGAGCTCGGGATCCGACTTAAATAGTACTTCTCAGGCTCGGGCTCGGATTAAAAGTCCTCGGGCTCGGGCTTCAAAAATTGAGCCCGAACTCATCTCTAGTCTCGAGCTCCCTCGCGAACGGGGCGGAACAAGCAATGCTTGGAGTCCGTGTCTCAAGTTTAAACAGCAGTACGAGTAAGCGTCGTGTGCAGTCGCCTTTAGTCTCGCTCGGCAGTGCAGCATACTTACCTTTATCCCCATTTTGATGCGCATTCTAAAGAACCATGAAAATGAATTTGAAACATTTGTGTTCAACATACTTGATACGTAGAACGGTTTGGATCCTTACACCCGTTTGAGTACGAATATTAAGAAACCCCGAAAATGATTTTTTAGGTATTTGTGTTAGTTGCATGTTTGGGAGCGAATTCTAAAATACCCTGAAATTGATTTTTAGGTATTTGTGTTAGTTATACTTTAAAGCAAGAATTTTACGACTGTCTTTTTTTTTTCCCTCTGAGATGTGAACGGATATATGAAAAGAACGTTATAGAACGTTTTAGCCCTTACGTCCGTTTGGGTGGGAATTCCAAAAAACACTGAAATTGGTTTTTAGGTATTTATGTTTGTTGTATTTTACAGCTAATATTTTACAGCTGTCTTTTGTTTTCTCGGAGATATGAAGGCAAATAAGAAAGAACGTTAAAGAACATTTTGGACATTTGCGTCCGTTTGGCTGCGAATTAAAAAAAATCCTGAAAATGACTTTTGGGAATTTGTATTATGTACACTTTAAAGCAAAAATTGTATACATGTTGCGTGACGGTTACCTATAATATAGGCACCCAATTTGAACTTGTTGGAATGCACTATTTAGACACTAACTCATTTTAAAGGACTTGTGTCCATAGGCCGTAATGTATAAGAATTATTTTTTGCAATCCCGTGAACAAACTATCAACTCTACATACACCAAAATCTATGCAGATAATCTGACCGTGACCTTTTATATGCATGCCCAATGAGCTTAATAAACCGTTTATTCGCTAGCGCACTTTCAAGAATTTCCGTCTATTGGCCATAATGTAAAAGAAATATTTTTGTAGCCCTGTAAAAAAACTATAAATCCTATGCACACCAAAATCAATACCGGCCTTGCGAAGGTGGTCTGTAACATATATACCAAATTTGAGCTCAATGAAATGCATCGTTGAAATGCTAGCGCACTTTCAAGGAATTCCGTCCATAGGCCATAATGTAAAAGAAAACCTTTTTCCTAACCCTGTAAAACCTCTAAGTCCTATACGCACCAAAATCGATACCGGTCTTGCGATGGTAGTTTTTAATATATATATATCAAATTTGAGCTCAATGGAATGCACCGTTTAGAAGCTATCATGTTCACTCACATATACCCACACACACGTACATAAATCTCGTAAAAATCGCTTAAATGAATTCAGAAGACCTCAAACGCGTAAATGTACACCCACTTAAGTCGAATATTTTCATGATTACAATGCTTTCCTTAGACAGTACATGTTCGGAAAGTAAAAAAAGCAAATCAAGAGTAGGGGAAGTAGGGTCAAGACTAACATTTCATATTTAATTGTGATATAGTTCTTATAGCAGTTAAGTGATGGCACTATTTTATGGCACCCTCATTCAAGGATAGAAAATGCAATAAAATCAGTTTAAATGTCTGCGTGCTATGATAGATAGTTTGGTTTTTTGCTCCTGAGTGAGAAAGTTCTTCCGTTAAGTTTTTACTCCTTATGCATTGTCTTTCTATTATGTAACTCGTTGAATAATATCGTTTTTGTCTAGTATGCTACCCTTAAGAAATATCGTGAGAAATGTTCTGTGAAATATGTTTGACCTATCAGTAATGAAAACGTAGCTAATTCCATCATGAAGCTGTTACAATTCACTCACCTTGTGCAGGTGAAATAGTTATTAAAATTATCAAAATTTTATTCACGTCTCAACTGTTATGCGAAGATTGAATTTATGCAAATGCTTACAAAAGTTCTGAGATATCTACCTCAAATTTGAATTGCGGTTTTACATTTTTATGTAACTGTCGATAGAAAGTTGTAAAATATTACAACTGATTCAAGTCTTCCCTACGTACATATTTTCATAATTTTGAAATTTTATATTTATGCTACATTTATTATTTTTCATAATATAACTATATCATAAAACATAAATCAAGTTTTCGTACTCGTCAGAGAAATCATACCCGCACGTGTACTTCCAACCGACATAAACAACACTGTCCTTAAGCTGAACAGTAGCCACATTTTCGTGATTAGATTTTACAGATTCATTCCCCTTAAAACGTTAAGTATACCTGACTACACTACACGTCGACCTATAAAATCCTGGGTTTTTCCAATCTTCGAAACCATCCTTAGGCAACAAGATTACAAATGAGATGGGAAGCCAAAATACACGTTGGCGATGCCTCTACTTTATGTAAAAATGCTTCCAGCGCTCTTCCAAAAAGAGGTTTAAGGAGCTGGGAGAGTGAAAAAAAAGTAAAGTTATATCCGTTTCAAGTGTGACTTCAAAAGATAAGTAATAAAATTTCATTTCTCTCGGAAATTTTGTGGTACCGATTCGTGACTCGAATTTAATCTTTCACTTAAGATGAAATATTGCTATTACTATGATATATACATCATTTCAAAAGTCAGAAATCACGTTTTTGGTGAATGGAGACAGTTTACCTATAAAATATGTGATTACATTTTTCTTTTCTGGAATCCTGAATTGAATACGTAAATGAGTTTTTCAAATATGACTTTTTAGATCTCGTAGACACACACACAAAAAAAGAAAAAGAAAAAAATGGAATTATTTTGTTTGTTCTGAACATATCTTGAAGAATATTTGCGCTGATAAGTTTCCACATTGAACGAAAGAAACATGCTTGCTTAATTAAAATCAGCACAGGACCGTATCATTCCTTGAAGGAGTAAATATTTCTGATTCGTAATAAATGATTCGTCAAAGTTTTATTTTATTTATTTATTTTTTACAGTAAAATAAACTACTTTCTCGAATGTAACATTTTCTTCATAGATTTAACTTCAATGTTTATCTTCGAATCAACCTGCAAGTTATATTCGAGCATAGTGTTACAAAACTGTAATGTTGTTTTCCATCGAATATGTGTATTGCGGGAAAGTGCATTGTACAGGCATTGTTACAACTGAAATAAACATATAGCCCCTTGACCTTGGCGGCAGACTCGGCGACAAATTTGCCGAATTCGGTAATAAAAAATGGTGGAATTTTCACTCTGTCTCAATTAGAGGAGGAGATCCTGGAAAAGCCCAGAAAGTGATGTCATATCCTACGTGACGTCACAACCGCTGGAAAATTTATTAATAAAGATGTCGCTCTCACTGTCAGTTAGTGTGTGATAGACTGCTAAGTGAGATGCGTATTATCGTTGTGTTATTTTAATGATCCGTTGTGTTATGTATTGAAATTGCTGTATTTATTGTGAGTTATTAGATCTCCCATTCGGTGAATAATTTGTTATATTTCTTTTTCGGACTTTTTGTGCTATTTTATCGTTTACCCACTACCACATTTCGTGACTATATGCTGGGCCCATATCTAAAGTTAAGAAGTCAACAATTATCTGAGTGTATTCACTGTATTAAGGCCAGCGCAGACTAGAGTCGGATCTCGTATTCTAGAAAAACAATTCAATGTATTTTTCAGTCTCTCCTCGACAGATTGCGCAGAAAATTGTCCCCATTGTGGGTAAGGCGTGCTTTTGTGGCTGCACGGGGTATCCTTTGTCGGCGAAACCAGACTGGTCATTGAAATCCTATATATTTTTCGAACCCTGCACTGTTTCCCCCCTTTTACAAAGCATGCACGTACAAATTGACCATTATAAAAATCTCCCCTCATACCCTGCAGCGTATGGCAAACGGACTCAAGTCAGCGTTGGCCTTTATGTGGCCAGCGAAGCCTCTGATCCTCAATCTCATAGAGTACTTTTACATGCTATTAATGAGCCACTGAATGTCGACAACCAGGTGTTAAAATCGGCACTTTCTGAAGGATGGGAATTACTCCCAAAATCGTTGATCAATAGCCCCATTAACAAATATTATTAGAGCTCGATATGACGGTAGTATAGAGATACAAGGTGACCACACCTCTTATTAGAAGAAGCAATAAATCATTATGACTTATCCCATTTTGGTCAATGTTGCTTTCATCAGCAAATCAGCCTATATTCAACGCCCGTCCGAATGTTTTTGCCATCATTTCGTGCCTTATAACATGGCATATTAGTATACCAAATTACCATGCTTTAAACTTATTTTTGTCGAAAAAAAATATTTTTTATGTTTCTAACTTTAATTCCGGACATCACCGTATTAGAACACTAAACACGCTATCTTTCGTGGTTTTCGGAGATATGGTATATTTTTCCGAATGAAATATTATTAAAACTGAAGTGGAAAAACAAACATTAAATACACAATAAAAAAAGTTATGAAAATTTAAGAAGTAGCTGAATCCAGTAAATTTAAATTAAGACATGGAGAAGAGGGAGGAAAAAAGATGCCAAAAACGCTGCAAGAGGGAAATGAATAAAGAAAATTATCAAAAAGAAAAGTTCTTTTTAAAATGAAATTTTCCCATTCAAAAATCTTTAAAAATATCTATTATTCATGTTTTTCAGCAATTAAAATAAAAATATAAACTCAAAACTTAAAATTAAGTATTTCTTATAGGAAGAGTTTTATTGTTAATCAAATTCCATGCAAGTATTTTTTTCTTAGTAGAATTAAAAATGCTATTTTTTAAATCTCATCGGAATAAACACAACAATTTTCGCCTTGTCTTATTATGCTCTAAAATGTTTTTCTACACTTTTTTGATTTCTTTTTTTCAGATAAAGTTCAAAGCGTAAAATGTAAAACACTTTTAGATAAACTGAGCATAATTGCCGTATTTTTTTTTTCCTTGCGTTTCTATGTTTGCCCTCTGTTCTCGGCATACATAGCGCTAAAGTAAATATATATATGTATATATATGCGTACTTATTTTAAACATAACCATTAAAAGTTTACTTTTTTACAGGAAATAAAATTGAAAATAACAGGAGATTTACAGCTAAAGAACTCAAATATATGTAAAGGTTAGAGAACAATTTTCAGTCTAAAATAAATTTGCCATGCATATATATGTGAGTGAGTGTGTGTATGTGTGTGTGTGTGTGTGTGTGTGTACGTGTTACGTGTGTGTACAGGGTGATACAGAAAAAACCGTTTACAAAACGACACGATAAATCAGGAACACAGGGAGATAAAAATTCACCTTGAAACATAGGGTCGCAAATGACCATAGAGGACGCCCTCTAGTGCATCCGGAGAGCATTTGTGACTCCAATTTCCTATGAGATTTTTTTTTCGCCTGATTTGCCGTGTCGTTTGATAAACTATTTTTCGAATCACCTTGTGTATACAGGGTGGTCCTAAACTATACTTAAAAAATGTAAAGGTTGGTAGAGAGGACAAAGAAATTTCAGAATCACATGCCAATGTGGGTTCGAAAATGTCGCTTCATGTACCTTTTAATAATCACTTTGGAAGAAGTGTTGAAGTAACAGTGAAGTCCCCGACCATCGTTTGTTAAAAACGAAAGCATTTTTATAGAAAGCACTTATCTAAAACTGATAGCTTACAAATTATATTTCGTTCCATTGATGAAAGTCTCTGAGAAATGCTCAGTGTTTATGAAACTTGATTAAGAATTTAGACCCACTGGTCTTCCAAAGTGATTATTAACAGGTACATATGGAGACGATATTTCCGACCCCACATTGTTATGTGATTCTGAATTGGGGTTGCCAGCCACCCAGCGAAATGGGACAGAGCGTTTCATGGGCTTCCGTTTCCCGCGAAAGATGTGTGCGGGACTTTTTCCATGCCGTTTGGCCGTACGTACGTGTTGTAGTTCCTATTAGGATTGATTGTGTTAAAGAATGTAGGGAGTTTTGTTCTTAGATGGCAAAGTTAAAGAAAAGCATGAATAACATATATTTAATTCAAAACAGCGCTGCACAAACATATTACACTCTTTTCCGTCACCATATTTTCAGAACACAACCGTTTTCGGATTCTTTTTTCCTCTTACCAACGTTGCCACTCTCGAACAGAGAAGCTTGTCTCTCATGGAGTTTGATCGTGACGTAACACTTGTGTATGTACGTACGTATGTATGTATCTAACTCGCATATCTCAAAAACTATTGGTCGTTGAATCTTGAAATTTCGTATTTAGGATTGTTGTAACATCTAGTTGTGCACATCCCCTTAAATATATATATATATACTTACTTATTAGTCATATTCTATTCAAGGACGTACCCAGGGGGGTGGTCCAGGGGTCCGGACCCCCCCTCCCGAAATTTCAGCTTTTGTTAACAAAATAAGAATGATGAAGTCTTTTTGTAAAAAATTCTGCCTTTTCCACCGTTTGGACCCCCTCCGAAATTTTTTTCTGGGTACGTCCCTGATTCTATTCTGTTATTAGTTATATTATATCTACTTACTTATTAGTTATATTCTATTCTGTTTATCATAGCTACATTTGCGCGTTACAAATAGGATATCTTCTCAATACTTAATTACGGATGCTTGATTTGAATCTATATGCCATTTTTGCATTGTGAAATTATTTTTTAAATGTTCTTACAAGCTATATTTTGCTGCAAAAGCGCATTTATAGTTTTGTAATTTTCTAGTTACTACTTTCAGTTACTCCTTTTCAATCAGCATCCTAATTTATCTTTATTCATTTTGAATACATTCTAAAATACAGTTGTTTATTTTGACTATCTCCATTCTACTTTTTATCTGATTTCCTACCACTATCTGCAATAACGTTCAGACTTTATTTGGCTCAGCTTCATTTTTATTTTTTTTTCCACTTGTGGTTTAATTTCTTGTTTCTGATGCTATATTTTTTAATGCGAGGTATGTCATATTTGCAGTATTTATTGTGTTTTACTTATTAGTTATACACTCTCACACACATAAATATATCTCTCTATATATATATATATATATAACAGACAGAAACAGTGTTCAAATTAGAAAAACTATCACAGTAATACACAGTTTCTTTCCGAAGCACAAACTCATTACAGTAATATAGCCTTTGTGATAATCGAATATCTTTGAATGAACCTAAAACTTTTTTTAATAAAAGGTAGTTTCTGTGAAGAAATAAACTAAAATTCCTAATATCTGCTTGAAGATATAACCGGTTAGTGACTTTTGATACATCTATCATTCCTTAATAAAATAACTTGCACAGTAGCTAAGGTGTAAATTTTGTGAAGGATCATTATTACAGGACTTTTGAACAGCTTTAATAACAAACAAAAGATGTTAGACACTCGAAAAAATTAATAAAGCTTCCTAACAAAATTCAGTATGGACTGACACTAACAGTCAAACTGTATGTCTCAGGCAACTTTCAGAAAAATTTCATTAGCACAAAAGGCGCTTTCGAAAAGCATTATCTGCGTAAGGAAATATTGCAAATTTGAAATATTTATTATTTTTTCTGAACGTTTCATAATCCTCATTGTTTGTAACAGCTCACAATACATACATCTTGTAAAGAGACATTCTAAATTTTCATGAGTCTAGCGCAATTAAACTCTTTAAAAAGCTGTTTAAAAGTGGCATGATTTCCCAAGAGAACAGCTTTAACTACACAAATCCTGGTTAAAATAACATTTATATATTCGTACAATCGAAACAAATAACTATATTGATTCAACAACTGGAATTAATTTCATTTTCTTTCATATTGAAAGTTTATCTAAGTTAGAACAATAAAATATTTATCGTTGCCCTTAAAATCGATTGCAAATTCTGAAACTGAACAACACCATCGCTTTTAATACCAGTCTCTCATAAGTTATGTCTGACGTTAACAAATGAACAAAGTTTTGCTCTTTTTAACTCGTTGCTCCCTCTAGGTAATTCATTAATTGAATCTTCATAGGGAGCCGGCGGAAAACGCATTTCCGCTGTAGAAAATATTTTTACTTTGTTTTCTAAAGCAGCACAAAAGTTTGCGTTACTAAAGTATAGATTGATTAATCAATTTGAAAGTCAATGTTCATTTTGAAGTGGTTTTCAGGGCGAAATTTATATTTCCGTAAACTTCCTCATTGAAAAATATTTTAATAGTAATTAATACAACTCTTTGCAAGTTTTCGATTTCCAAATATTTTCACTAATAATATTTTATTCGAGGGCATATCGAAGATTGTTTTCACTGTTTTAGTGCAAAATATCATTAATTCATAATTGAAATCACTAGATACTTTGAAGTATACGTGACTGGTCATACAAAACGTACTGCAGATTTGCATGTATCCGTTCTAAGCTCATTTAAATTTAAAATTTCCGGTTGTAATGAGTCTAAATTACGCTAATTAAAAGTATCGTGATCACAAAAGCAGGGGTAGTTGGCCCAAAATGATCCTACGGGCAAAACTATCCACATATAATTTCTTCCATACAGGCAGTGCTATCTACCTGGTAACGCATAAACTAGTTTTAAAAGTCCAAAAGAAGCAATGGCGGTATTTAAGAGATTGGTGTATTACATGGCTGAGTAGAATTCTTCAAAAAACTGGGTTTTATCGTATGTCTTATAAGGTAATCACTAACTTTCTTATTTATTTAGAAATAAAGTCTTAGAAATAAAGGCTGTACAGAAATATCACTTGGTTTACTGAATATAGTATGCTTTTAGATGTGAATCACACTAGTGATTTATTATGATTGATTGATTGTGAGTATAGATGTGATTTCGAAGCACAGGAGAACGTATCTCGCGTTAATTTCGGGCAAAGTGAAGGTGTCACAGCTGTTAACTTTTATTTTAAGAGCTTAAAATTTTATTTAAACTGCATTTAAAACACTAAAGTTACGTTTAGGGCTATAAAACACGAACTAAACACAAATATGCCTTTGTTACTAAACATAGCTTTGAGTGCTTAAAATGCAGTTTAAATAACCTTTTAAGCTCTGAAAATAAAAGTAAACAACTTTGACACTCTCATTTAGTCTGAAATTAATGCAAAATGGGGTGCTCGATTGTGATATTCCAATACGATGCGATATTTGAAAAGTGGGATACGCTCTCCTGTGCTTCAAAATCAATGGCAGAATGTTAATATTGTTGCGGAATTACTCTGCTACTCCTGGGGTTCGTCGTTCTAAAGTCCAGTGGGTGTAAAAAGTTCAAGTAAGAAAGTCGCTTGTCAGGGTGGAACACAAACTTTATTGCTTCTAGAACTTCGTAGAACAATCAGCTGTACACAATTCACAAGCACAATCTAGCAGTAACGTGCTTTTAGCAATCCGCTTAGATCAGAAGCTCTCACAAATGCTGTATTTCTCACACAAAATAAGTCACTTTCACAGGCAAAAACTCAGTGGAAATATTCAAGGGATATCGTACACAATCCCTTAAGACACAGCAATGAAGAATTTGCACACAGCACTTTAAAAACAGCTTCATAAAAGCAAGCCAAAACACAGCTGCTATAGCACTATCAAGTCACAAAGCAAGCGTACTCGCTGAGAGAGCTTTCACAATACGCGCTCTCTCACACTGGGCGTTCAACTCGCACTGAACTGTCGGGGCAGCGCGCTGGTGGAATTTATAGAGTAGGCAGAAGCTGCGAGCAGTTTCTAGAAAAGTATATTCCTCGAAGATTCCGGATAAAGCAGGACTTCTGATTACGTCATAGAAGAGAAATGTTAGGTTATTATGCGTTTTTAATGCAGGAAAAACAACTTCCAGGCCCCATTGGGAAAATCGCGCCAAATGACCAAAAAGTCGCCAAGATAGGCGACTTTTGGCGAAATATCGCCAAATTTGGCGCCAAAAATAAGTCCCCAAATGTGAAGAGATCGAAGCCCTAGGACTAATATTTCTCGAGATTTCTAGAAGCCCCATAGAAAAACATATCGAAAAACGAAACCTCCGTATCTCTGGTTCTAATTGGCCGATTTTGATGCAACAAAAAGCAAAATTTATCTATTTGAAGCGTAGACTACGAATTTTAAACCATTTTAAGTCCCAGAGCAGCGGGTTGCCCCGAAAATTCGTAACAATATGCTAGCGGCTACTAGGCTTTATAGCAGCTCTTCAACCATTTTCAAAATACGTGACTCCTCATTGCATTAATTAATTTATTTATTCGATAATTTTAGGCCATCATTTTTTATTATAATTGTAAACTATCCCATTTCATCGTTTGTGACACTTTTTATTTAAAATTTTCATAAAATAAATCATGCATACTATGTGATTGTAAATCTTGTTTTATTATGTATAGCCACATTTATTTTTATTTCTTTTATTTTGCGGATAAAAAAAAATAAAATTATTTTCAAATAAAAGATCATTTTGTCCTTCGGTTGAGGGTAAAATGATTCTTTAGACACTTTCTAAAAATTGTATTTTTTTATTAATCGCTGTGCTTTTAAAATGCTATTAAAATATGTTTATAATGCAAAATGCGGTGTAAAATAGGGTAGCAAACATCCAATGTTATATTTAGACTTATGTTACTTTATACATGTTTAAACCTTAAGAGGATTACATTAGGGAAACCTTAAGGAACCCATTTTCTTTTAGCTATATATCACTAAACCCATACGTAGCAACTAACAAATTCTTTAGGATACCTTTTGATACTGTCTGATCATGGGCGTACTCTACCAGAGCAATGAGTAATTACGAAAAAACATGTATTTTCACATACGAATGGCGTTTCAGACGATACTTTTTGACACTGTCTGCGCATGCGCGTATTCTGGACCCTAGCTCACTCACAGTTCGCTGAACGAATGATTAACGAGTAGAACCTGTCTCCAAACATGGATTGCGGCAGGATTTTGCAACTGATTCTTTTAACGCACTATCTTAATCTTATATTTAACACTTGTGTTTTTGAGTAAGTGGTAAGTAAACCATGTCAGTTTTGGAAACGAAGAGTAGAAGCATCTCCGAATTCGAAAAAAAAAAATTGTGTGCAGTTCACTTATTATTCACTTATTCATGCAGTTCACTTATTATTTGAGATAATTCTTATGGCATTATACGATTTCTGATGATCAGGATTATAAACAGATAATGTCAACAAATGGGTCATACAGGTGTTAATAATGATTCGAATGCACTCAACCTCTGTGGTGGACTAGGAAATGAATGCATGTTTTCTGTTTTGTTTGTACATACAGGGGCGTAGCCAGAAATTTTTCATGGGGGGGTTACGACTACTGCAACTCATATATATGTATACATATGTGTGATAATGTAGTGAAGAATATACATTTTGTATGGCAAAAAATTTCTCATGGGGGGGGGGTTATGACCCCCCTACCCCCCCCCCCTTGGCTACGCCCCTGTGTATATAGATGTGTTAACTAGTGCGGGTGCCAAAATGTGAGTGGTAAAAAAAATTAATTTAATTTAAATTTAACTGAATTTCAGTGAGAATACTGGTAAATCAAAAGGTAAAATTCCAACATGAGAAATAATAAGTACTAAATTACTTCCAGATAAAAAGTGCAGATTATGGAAAGCCCTGGCCAAACTGAGGAACCTAAGTTTAACCTGTTCAAAATATTTCTTCAAGAATTTTCTACAATGATACTCAAAGTTCAGAAATACCCATATTCTACACCAAATTAAGGTACCCACACAGTGGTAATATCATTGCGTTGTGAAAAATAAACAATTTTAATTTATACAATAGCCAAGCAATCTAGAGGAACTCACCTGGAATTAAGATTAAAGGTTTGTCATTTTCTCCACTGTCTCCAGTTGTAAATTAAATAGCATGCAGGGAGACAAAAATTACTGATTCATTTTGGTACCAACTTTCTTTATTAGAGGGTATTTGAAAAATAATTTTCTAGATTAAATAATTTACACCAATTCAGTATTCATCTAATTTACCTTTAAAATTTTACTAAGACATAGAAACATTTTCAAGTACCTTACATGGAGCACACCATATTTTCGCTCCTCATCGAAAAACTTAGGAATAATATTATTAAAATTTATTATCATTTTCAAACAAAATGCATGGATTCAAAGTAATTTGCATAACTTAACTCAAACCAATATTTTTAAGTAAATGCTTAGTATTTAATCTAATATGATGTATATGCTTTACAGAATCAGCCGAGATTTAAGTTCTCAGCACATAGAATAAAATGTCAATTGAAAGCCCCTGTTTTACACTGTAAAAAAAATTTTCAACAATGTTTTGAAACTAATTAATTGCTGATGAAAATTAACCATTGCAATTTAATTATCATGCTGATTTTTGCAGTTATTATTACTAAAAACAATAATCTCAATTGACATATTATTACACTACCATATTCTATTCAATTCAGATTTCTATACATTTTCATAACAATATTTCACATGTTAATCTTCAAATTTAAATTTTACTGGAATCACTTCAGGATTTTTGTTTGAAGGAGAATAAAATAGCATTTATAAAGTTCTACATTACCACAGATACTCTTGATAGTAATTCAAGTCTTTAGCAAGTATGCACACCTTAGCTGGAGAAAACAGTTCTTTAGAGTCACTTGTCAAAGGGAAGTCAAACAAATCATAGTGCATACGCACACAACACTGATTGGAGAAAAAACTTCTTTAAAGTCACATGGATAATTTCTCCGGCAGAAATAAAGCGACATCAAATCTGTCATATTTCTTTATGTTGAGTCAACACTGATTAAGATTTTTGCTTCACAGTAGAATTTTTGTAGCACAAGTGACCGATGATTAGATATGAAGAATGTAGAGCCTAAGCCGCTTCTGAGTAGGACACAAATTTTTACGAAAAACACATCTATATTCGTATAACTTGATGAATTTTTCCAGCAGTATTTAACATCTCTTCATTTTCGTGATCATATATAAAAAAAATCTTTTTAAATAGAAAAAGAAAGCGTAGAAAATAGCAGCGAGGCGGGTGATGCCCTGTTCGTGCAGTGCTTAGGCCTGCCAACGAACTCTCGAAGAAAGAAAATGGGCATTCGGATAACTTGATGAATCTTTCCAGTAGTATTTAACTTCTCTTCGTCTTCATGATTTTATATAAAAAAGTATTTTTAAATAGAAAAAGAAAGCGTAGAAAATTGCAGCGAGGCGGGGGATGCCCTGTTCGTGCAGTCTTAGGCCTGCCAACGAACTTTCGAAGAAAGAAGTGGGCATCCCCGCCTAAAAAAACACACACCGTCACTCTACCTTTCAAACAGTACAACTGCCTCAACGAACTTTTTTCGGTCACTTTTTTTGAAGGCCGTTGCCACTGAGAGTGGAGGAAAAATTTTTCATTTTCCGCTGAGTCATTCCCCTGACCTGAGTGATCGGTGAATAGAGCCAGTTTCGCGGCGTCGTGACGTAATTCGTCTTGCTCTGAGATGAAGAGGAAGTTAGAAAAAGTTCACGCAGGAATTTATTGTGATTCTAGTGGCAACCAGATAGCTTTGTTTACAAACAATTCTACGGACGTGCGTAGTTGTTGTGATTTTACTTGGATGGGACTATATTCCGTATACGTTGCATTGTTTACATATCGATGTTTTTTTTTACAAATCTTTGGCGAACACTCTGACGCTAGAGTGAGCGATGCACCGCCAAAGTGAAGTTACCTGCCGGGGGTATTTGTGACTGGCAACCATAAAGAATACGTGTTTCGTCAGGTTTGGAAATTTGAAATGGTTTCTGTTATTGACGGAAGGGAATGAAATGTGTTATTTTAATATATGAAACGAATTTGTGCGTGTTTGTTAGAAAGATAGTGTGAATATAACAGCTAAATAAAAGAAATCATGCTGGTGTTACGTTATAAGCCGGTGGGTGTTGGGGACATTTCTGAGCGGTTATTTAAAAAAATATAAAGGTAAGTGCTCATTTTTAACGAATCTTTGCAATGTTTAAGGTTTTTAATGTGAATTTTAAATTGATATTTGATGTGTTTATGTTTTCGTAAGTACTATTTACGTGCTACCCTAATCATACTGACTTTATAAGAGGTGTACAACTAGGTTGTTTATCAACCGATGTTTTTTTTTTGAGTTGAAAACGGGCCAGTGTTTGCCCAGTTTACATAGCTGTACAACTAGGTTGCTGAATCCACTGAGGTTTTTTTTTAGTTAAAAACGATCCACTGGTTGCATAGTTTAAATAACTGTACAACTAGGTTGCTGAATCCACTGAGGTTTTTTTTAGTTAAAAACGGTCCACTGGTTGCATAGTTTACATAGCTGTACAACTAGGTTGCTGAATCCACTGAGGTTTTTTTAGTTAAAAACGATCCACTGGTTGCATAGTTTACATAACTGTACAACTAGGTTGCTTAATCCACTGTATTTTTTTTAGTTAAAAACGGTCCACTGTTTGCTGATTTTAAATTGCCTGTTACTGAATTTGCAGACGTTCTTTTGGTTAAATATGGACGTTGTATTTTGTTTTAATGCTTTTGTAAGTGGAATATATGTGCAATTTTAATATGTTAAAATACTTTGCTGATCGTGCAAAATGGTTGGCGACAGTCGCTGGAGCTTGGCGGTTGCCAAGCTCCAGCGGCTGTCGCCGTGTTTACATGGGGTGCGCACCGGCTTGTATGATTTTACCCTTGGATGTAATATGCTTCCCATTATTTGTTTGTTACACTACAGTGTAACAAGATGTTTTAAAAATTGGGTTTTCAATAGTTTTTTCACTTTCAATTTATTTTCTGCACATCACATACATTTCTTAGCTTGACATATAACTGGTTTGTATCGAAACCTGTTTCTGCGCTGAAAGATTCTTTTAGCAACTCAACCTTATCCTTCCCTTTTTCATGGTTAAAGCTCCGACATAATTTAGGTTAAAGAAAGAAAAGGGCTAGTTGAGCGCTTGATCTGACCAGCGGACATCAGCTAACAGTGATATAGTTAGTAGAGAGTGGTATGTGATGGTCTATTTGAGTTACAACTTTTATTGGACACTTAAAATCCAATTACGTATGTTTTCTTGATTACGAAAGTCACTTGTATTCTTAAACTTACTTGCTTTTCCTTTGTGAAGTACAGTTCAATGGCCGAGAATTTATTTATTTATTTTTAATAAGAAAGCGGCGCTTAAAAAAGAGGTTTAACTTGATAATTTTATGCACTAAAATGTAATTTATATTGAAAATGTGTATTTTGTGCACATCTAGACCGATTTGTTAAAATTTGTGAAATTAAACTTTTATGGTTACAAACGTATTACTTAAAAATAGCAATACTGTAATTCGAAATAGATTAAAACTAGTATCATTTACTTTAAAAATCTTAATTTTTCCAAATTGCAATTTAATATACTTAATTTAAAATTTCTTAATATTTGACAGAAAAATGTACTATAATATGTAAATCATTGGAATTCATTTTGCCATCAAACTCAAGAAAATTTCAATTACTTTTGAAAGTGTTCTGTAAATAATAAATGTACTCCATATCTTTCTACGTACCCGTTATTACATAAAATTACTCTTAAAAGGAGTTTCATATTGCTATTTTATCTACCCAGAGGAGATATATTTAATAATGTATCTCTGATATTTTACATAATCATTCATTATATCTGTAAACATACTAACTTATTTATCCCCAGTTATTTTAACTATTTTATTATTTTAAGTTAATTTTCTTTATTTCTTATTATTAAACTAAGACATAATTATGTTTCCATTAATTTCTCTTATGTTTCCAATAATTTCACTTATGTTTCCCTTAATTTCATGCAGTTGCACAAATCTTTAATTGATATTTCGCCGGTATTTGCAATGATTTTACACTGTAATATTAAATAACTCCAACCATCATTTAATTAAATAGATGGACTTCTCAAAAAATAAAGCTGTATCTTTTGCAGTGCCATACTACTTGAAGTCAGAGGTAAGTAAGCAATGTAAATTGAAATATATATTCAAAATAACGTTGGAAAAAGGACAGCGTTAAGAAAATAATCTTCTCTTTAACGTTGAAAAGTGACGCATTTTTAATGTGTATATGACCCCCGTTCAAAAAATTTTCCAATTTGTAAAGTGTGCCCCAAACACTAACAAAATAAATCGCAAAAATGGAGAAAAAATCTTTAAAAAATGTTAGAGTTATGAAGATTATTATATGCTGACTTAAACCACTTTTAAATTGCCCTAGAATGGAAAAATTCAAGTTGGATGATGGCGTATCAGGAATTGTACTGAAATTACAAAAGAAAAAATATTTTATAGCATTCCAGCAATAAGCGTCTATATACAAATTTATGAACAGTCCCTAATCATATTTGTTTAAAGATATCTCTGAGACGTTTTATGATGAAAGGCTGAAATTTTGTACCTCATTAGTGAATGGGATACAGGATACATCTTACTATTTGGATTTTTATTCTTTTGCTATAGTTCTCGTATACAAATTTTAAAAGGGTCAGTTTTTTAAACTGAATGAAAGGGAATTGTGTTAACATAGTTTTTTTCCTGCTTTATTTGCGTTTTTGGATTATATAGTCTATGAGCCAGCGACCGCCAGACCTTCGTCATAGTATAAAAGCTGAAACTTTCTCTGCGCATACCCCCCAACAGAGGTAGGAACAATCGGCCACTATAAAGTTTGGATGATCGTGGCTTTGGCAGGTAACAGGTGGCAAAGGTGTATAAAATTGCAGAAAATTTTCGTCATTTTATAAAGCTTCATTTTTTTATATGTTCTTCTACGCAGTACTAGAAATCATTTGATCCCTTGCCAGACACTTTTCCATCGTGGCAAACCCCCGCCAGACAACCTCAAAGTGATGGAAAACGTGATTCTATTTTCGTCATTTCATAAAGCGAGATTTTTTTATATGTTCTTCGGCCCAGTACTAGAAGTCACTTTATCCCTTGCCAGACTTTTTTCCATCGTGGCAAACCCCCGCCAGACAACCTCAAAGTCATGGAAAACGCAATTTTTTTTCGTCATTTCATAAAGCTCGATCTTTTTTATATGTTCTTCTTCGCAGTACTAGAAGTCTCTTTATCCCTTGCCAGACACTTTTGCATCGTGGCAAACCCCCGCCAGACAATCTCAAAGTTATGGAAAACGTGATTCTCTTTTCGTTATTTCATAAAGCGTGATTTTTTTATATGTTCTTTTGGAAAGTATTAGAAGTCACTTTATCCCTTGCCAGACACTTTTGCATCGTGGCAAACCCCCGCAAGACAACCTCAAAGTCATGGAAAACGTGATTCTATTTTCGTCATTTCATAAAGATTGATTTTTCTATATGTTCTTCTGCAAAGTACTGGAAGTCACTTTATCCCTTGCCAGACACTTTTCCATCGTGGCAAACCCCCGCCAGACAATCTCAATGTCGTGGAAAACGTAATTTTTTTCGTCATTTCATAAAGCGTGATTTTTTTATATGTTCTTCGGCCCAGTACTAGAAGTCACTTTATCCCTTGCCAGACACTTTTCCATCGTGGCAAACCCCCGCCTGAAAACCTCAAAGTCATGGAAAACATGATTCTATTTTCGTCATTTCATAAAGCGTGATTTTTTTATATGTTCTTCGGCCCAGTACTAGAAGTCACTTTATCTGTTGCCAGACAGTTTTCCATGGTGGCAAACCCCGCCAGACAATCTCAAAGTCATGGAAAACTTGATTCTATTTTCGTCATTTCATAAAGCGTGATTTTTTTTATATGTTTTTTATATTAAATTTTTACTTTTGCAATTCGCAAAAAAGCTTAACTAATGATTTATAATACTATTTTAAAGATACTTAAAAAAAAATTCTTAAACACACGTTAGGTTGTGATCATAATAATTTTGTCATTTTTTCAAAGAATAAAACGTAATGAAATAAATATTCAAATCAGTCAAATACTTTCTTTATGAAAAACTATCCAGTCAAACAGACTTTTCAAATAAATAAACCCCATTTAACGCTATAATTTTAAACCTCATCAAATATAAAAATACAACGCTAAATCATACACAACGACTAGAATACTACATGGCCACGCATCTGTATTCGCAAATCGTATCATTCAGCAAATCTAGCATTTATCTACAATTCAAAGCTTAACTTTAAGTGTTGCTGGGAATGATACGTAATCGCCATGATTTGGCATGGACAACACTTCTGCATTTCATTTCAAGCGGAAAAAGTGCCGTACCCTCGAGTACCCCAATTCTGTAGAGCTCATATTCATATTCAGCGGCATGCCCCTATAATGCAGAGTCGGTAGTGCATTCTGTTAAAAGAATGATAATTAGTTTGATGGTCATTCACAGTAGAAGACATGGGCGCCAATATTAGTATTTTTTGTAGGGATATGGAGGAAATGTCAAGAGTCCTACCCGAAAAAGATACCAGACTTTTTAGTGCAAAAATACTTTTACGTTACACGAATACGTTAATCATAACGCTAATTTGGGAAATAGAGAAGCATGGCCCCTTTCTGCCCACATATATGAGTGCCCGGGGTAGAAGACCCAAAATCTGTACGCCTAAGAGCGGTTCGAGGCGAAACGAGTCTTGATTGGTCAATCTGCCGAAATCGGTTTATGTGTGGAAATCGCAATAGCAATTTATGTATGTTCATATCAATGCATATGCAATTTGGACTGACCACAAGTCCATTTTGAGCAGTTTTCACCTGACGTCTGTACGTATGTGCGTATGTATGTAACTCGTATATTAAAAAACTACTAGTTGTAGAATGTTCAAATTTTATATTTAAGACTGTTGTAACATTTAGTTGCGCACCTCCTCTTTTGGTTCCAATCGACTGGATAGTTAATTTACGGAGCCACCGAAGAGATTTTCTATACATTACGATCTATGGGCAGAAATTCATTAAAGTATAACTTAGAGGTATTAGGTTATTTCAAACGAATCAAAAGTGATATACGTTATTAAGGGTTACAAAATGAATTTATCCATCGAAAATAGTGTCTATATCATTTATAGTTCTGCTACAGGAACACTCCAAAGAATTTGAACACAATACGCTAAAAGGAAGTTTTAGGGACATTCATCCATTTCAAGCACAATACTGTTACGAATTTTCGGGGCAACCCGCTGTTCTGGGGATTAAAATGGTTTAAAATTCGTATTCTACGCTTCAAATAGTTATATTTTGCTTTTTGTTGCATCAAAATCGGTCAACTAGAACCGGGGATACGGAGGTTTCGATTTCCCCATTGTTTTTCTACGGGTTTCTAAAAATCTGGAGAAATATTGGTCCTAGGGTTTTGATCTCTTCACTTTTGGAGACTTCGGCCGTTTGCCCCTTCAAAAACTGCGCCAAAAGTCGCGAAGTTTGGCGACTTTATATGTATGTAACTTGCATATCTAATAAACAATTAGACGTAGACTGTTAAGATTTCATATCTAAGATTGTTGTAACATCTAGTTGTGCACCTGGATTTTTTTTCTAATGTACTTCAAAGTTTATTTACAGAACCACTCAAAAGAATTTCAATACATTAATGTCTATGGACATCTTCAATATACAGTAAAAATTCGATACAAAGATACTTAATATACCCAATAAAATT
This sequence comes from Cheiracanthium punctorium, assembly GCA_038373885.1. NCBI lineage: Eukaryota > Metazoa > Arthropoda > Arachnida > Araneae > Cheiracanthiidae > Cheiracanthium > Cheiracanthium punctorium. The sequence continues at coordinate 141,539 of JAWZYV010010563.1, forward strand.
ATCGTTCTAGAGGGATGTATCGTTATCTCGAGGGGAGAACATATTGCATTGTAATTCCGTGGGACTACAAAATTTTATCATTATAGAGATTTATTGTGGTATCGAGTTTCGTTATAGCGAGGTTTTAGAGTATAATGTCTGTACTCAGTCACTGTTTGGTCTATGCCAAAAATCTTATCATTTGTCATCGACCTTGACGTGTTTTGCAGGAATATCGCAAAATTTAACTCCAAAAACAGCTACATATTTCGCAGAACTCTAAAACTGTTTACCGTAGAATGTTGAAATTTTGTATTTAGAACTATTATAACAGCTAACTGCTTATCTCTTTTTTGATTTCAATCAACCGAGTGATTTCTTTACAGGGTTACCCAAGACATTAAATACATTAAGGTCTAAGGACACTTCAAGTTCATTATAATGAGACTGACGACACTAGTCATAGCCGAAATAGTAATTCATCGTGATGAATCACCATTTCGGCTATGACCAAAATGTAGCTAACTATCTCAAGACTTCGGCTTTTGGTGGTAGTATGAACCAATGAAGTGTCAAAAACAAATCTTTCAAATTGAATCCAGGATGAAGATATCGGAAATATTTCGCTAGAAATCGATAAACCTTATTATTACTGCAGTATTTTATCTCGTTACAAACAAAATAAGTTTAGATGAAATGCACCGAAAATATTTATGATATAACAGACGTACAAGAAAGTCATGTGGTGTCCACATCAGATTTCTGATTAATGTATTAAGATGGAAATTATAGTGAATAATTTTTTGATTTTTTTTTGACTCATAAATATTTCTATTTAAAGAAATTATCCGATAAATCCAACTCCATGACTTTTAGGTTGTCTGGCGGGGGTTTGCCACAATGGAAAAGTGTCTGGCAAGGGATAAAGTGACTTCTAGTACTGGGCAGAAGAACATATAAAAAATCACGCTTTATGAAATGACGAAAATAGAATCACGTTTTCCATGACATTGAGATTGTCTGGCGGGGGTTTTCCACGATGGAAAAGTGTCTGGCAAGGGATCAAATGATTTCTAGTACTTCGTAGAAGAACATATAAAAAAATTAAGCTTTATAAAATGACGAAAATTTTCTGCAATTTTATACACCTTTGTCACCTGTTACCTGCCAAAGCCACTATCATCCAAACTTTATAGCCGCCGATTGTTCCTATTGTCTAAGAGCCAGCGACCGCCAGACCTTCGTCATAGTATAAAAGCTGATACTTTCTCTGCGCATACCCCCCAACAGAGGTAGGAACAATCGGCCACTATAAAGTTTGGATGATCGTGGCTTTGTCAGGTAACAGGTGGCAAAGGTGTATAAAATTGCAGAAAATATCGTCATTTCATAAAGCTTCATTTTTTTATATGTTCTTCTTCGCAGTACTAGAAATCACTTTATCCCTTGCCAGACACTTTTCCATCGTGGCAAACCCCCGCCAGACAATCTCAAAGTCATGGAAAACTATTGTGTTCGTAAACTCCCGCGACGAAGTACGTCAAGCTGTCACAAAGTGCAAGCACATTTTATACTGCTACTTCTGAACTTTCTTACACGCGAACTTTCTTGCGGCGCGCTCGTAATAGAATTACGTTTTTCAAGATTTTGAGGTTGTCTGGCGGGGGTTAGCCACGATGGAAAAGTGTCTGGCAAGGGATAAAGTGATTTCTAGTACTGCGAAGAAGAACCTATAAAAAAATGAAGCTTTATGAAGTGACGAAATTTTCGGCAATTTTATACACCTTTGCCACCTGTTACCTGACAAAGCCACGATCATCCAAACTTTATTGTGGCCGATTGTTCCTACCTCTGTTAGGGGGTATCCGCAGACAAAGTTTCAGCTTTTATACTATGACGAAGGTCTGGCGGTCGCTAGCTCTTACTCTACTACCTGTATTGGGGAATGTGCGCAGAGAAATTTTCAGCTTTTATACTATGACGAAGGTCTGGCTCTCGCTCTAATAGGGGTTTAGGCACTTTTGTGTTAAAGCATTTTGTACCAACTCCAAATCCAGATTAGAATTGAAATTCTGCCAAGGGTGTTGATTTCTACCGCAGACTCTCAAGCAGCTCATTTCTAGATGATACCTCATTCAGGAGCCGATAGATGGCAGCACTGCCGATCGTAAACTCAGATTCTTAATTTTGAAGGAAATACTAAACAGAAGACCTCCAAGGATTAGTTTTGCCAGCCCACGAGGTATCGTTATGTATTGGATATTGATATCACGACGTATTTAACGTGCCCCAGTCGCCATTAGCGAGCACGGCGGTCTTTGGTTGGTCCAGGATCGAACTCACAACATTTCAGCTGCAAGACAGACGCCCCTCCCAACTAGGCTACCGCGGCCGTAACTTTCCTGCCTTAATTTGAATATTTTTTCAATTTACATTTCCCAGTTATCTTAATGGATTAAGCGCTGAAGCGGCCTATCATTTTTGGAACACTCAAATCAAGATAAAATAAGTGTATGTAGAGAACATTTTACGTTTGCTACGACGAACGAGGAAGATACAAAAACTCTGCACATTTCGTCTGGAAAAATACGAATGTGTGGCTATTTCTCTATTTCTCTCATTTATGTTTAGATAAATAAAATACAAAATCCCCCCCCTAAAACCCAGAGAAAATATGGTAAAACAAAGAGACTTTCGCATTTTCATTGAATTAAACTTTCATACATGCATACAAACATATATATATATATATTGCGCACCGGTTATAACGGATCTGGGATATAACGTACCTAGAAGCTAGGTCCCGATTGAAGACCTATATTTATAATATCATTTAACTTCGGTTAAAACATACTTAACAAAAAGTACGTATTTCGGCTATAACGCACTTTTTATACCAAAGCCAAGAAAAAAATTCTGCTTTTGTTAAGCACTTTATCTCCTTTTTCACGTAAATTTTAGTGTGTTCAAAGTCACTCGTTGTCAGTCTTCAGATTCTCTGGCGAGATGAACTGTGTGTGAATGAAGGGAGCGATCTTTTATTTTTTTTCCTCTCTTAGGCAGGGCTAAAACAAGATCAAGTTTTTTCTTTGGCATTCATCAATGTAAATGCCTTCTAAAAAGCCCTATCTATAATGATTCTCATGATAGTGAAGGAGAAACAGAGGAGCCTATACCAGGCATACCCGACGCATTAAATGCTGCAAAAACAGCATCACGATTTTTTGAATGCCGCAGGGATGATGCAGGGACTCTGCAGAAAACGGTATTTTTAAAGTAGCATCTGCTCATTTAAAACAAAAGAAAATTACAGATTATTTATCACCATAAAAATTGTGACTGATAAAGAATTATCAGTGGTTTATTTAATTTAAATTTTAAAAAATCAGACCTGTTTAAAACACATATTACAGTGAAATTATGAGCCCAATTTCTTTTTTGTGTAATATTGAATCTTACCGGTGGTATTGCTTATAACGTACTACTTCTTTAGGTCCCGTGAGAGTACGTTATAACCGGTGTCTACAGTATATATATATATATATATATGCCTATATATATATATATATAGGCCGATAAGTAAGTAATGTATTTTTCTTCAAATAAAAAGGACGGATACTTTTCAGACAGGCCTCGTATGTAACTAATAGCTTTGTATATACGGTATAGCATTTCTCACTTAAATTTTATTTGTAGTAAATGTATTATACTATATGCTGCAGTACAACCTCTAAGAGACTACAACTTACTGAGAAGCAATTTTTTTCCTTTTCTTAAGTAACTAGTCCAACCATAAAGTAATCAGGAAAAAAAGTTAAATCCAGTTTCTCTTAAAAGTACTAACAGTGAGCAGTGGGGAAAAAAAAATCTAATTGCCTTAAAGAAAGAAAAAACAATGCTTCTTCAGATTTTCGGGTGACAATCTGACAACATCTTTTGTTGAACACAAAAGCTGATTTCAACATTCTTGGCAGTAATCTGGCAGGGGAAATTCAATTATGTCCTCAGGTAGACTTTTACTTGTCTCTAACCGTGATGGAAGACCAGTAAATAGGAGCTTTATGGATTAAGAAGGCCGTTTATTAAAAAGGAATTCGCTGAAAAGTTTAATCCTTGAATTTCAAGTAAAACACGTCTCTTTTCTCAACTTCTGATGATGTAAAAGAAATTGCGAGAATTATTTGTAAAGCCTATAAAATGCAAATGTATTAAGTAGTAAATCCCGCTGCATTACAGACTTTGTTTTGAAGAAAACACATTAAAATTTCATTTGTACGTCACTTAAGTTTTTCACATCGTCCGAGAAAAATTCATGTTTACAAATTCTAAGGAAATGATGTAGAGATATTAAATTAGTAAAAGCTTCTATCACCGTCGCATTTAAAGTACAATTTGTAACAATTATATCTTAGTTAATTTCTACCTTCTATGTTTATAAAGATAGTATGCTATTTAACTTAATGAAATGTAACTATAAATCCTTTTGTTTTCTTCTGTAGGACGACGCGAAAAATTTAAAATTAAAAAGTTGTTATTTATTTATTATTTAAATATCAATGGTAAAATGAAACAATATATCTTTATTTTATAACATTTAAAATCCTTAAGAAAGTAACATAAGTACCACTTTAAGGTAACTTTATCAAACCTTCATTGAGCAGACCAGGCGGTGTAGTGTCTAGCGTACCATTCAACCACACCTCAGTCCGTATTCGATTCCCGTCGATGGCTTGGGTATTCGTGATGTTCTCGTTAGGACTAATGGTGGACAACTATTGGGTGACCCTTCACAAGCATGCGCCACATTCAGCAACTCCCCTCCCCCCGCCCCCGACCAAGGCTTCATGTCCAGAGCAGACCTACTGTGAAATAAATTGAATCGAATTTTTCCATGAAAAGTATTTTGATAAAAAGTATTTCTTTTCACTGTGCCCCTATGTTTCTCAGAACGTCAATACACAACCACTGTGGTATGCGTGCAAGCCCCCTTTAGCACTAGAGTTTTTCCAGTTTTTCGTTCTCGGTGGGTTTTTCTGTCTCCATATTTTTGTGGTCCAATTTTTGTGGGCATATTTTTGTGGTCCGATTTTTGTGGGCATATTTTTGTGCACCAATTAGTGTGGACACGCTTTCGTTGCATTATTCAATAGTGTTGCCAAATAGCGCGGTGGGGGATAATAAAATGCTGAAAGTTGCTGAGGTTTGTAATTTTTTAGGATTTACTGCCAAGTTTGGCTTCAAAAATAAGTCCCCAACATTGAAATTAGCTTGGCGATATATTTCCATGTTTGGCGAGAAAACGGCAAACGCCGTAGTTCATTACAAAGGCGAAGTCTAGTTACAACATCCTTGACTGAAATTGTAAAACAGTTTTAGTAGACGATTTTAATATAGGCTTCGATTCCAAAGAAGTGTTACGGAAGAAAATTACTGAAAAATCATGAATAATGATACACTTTCTAACTTATTGGAATAAGAACGGAAAATAAGGTCTACAAATGAGATGTGATAAGCATTAAATTAACAGCACTTTATCACGTACTTAAAATATGACACCGTTTCAGTATTTTTCTTTTCCTCTAGACAGTTTACAATATCTGAAGAGTGGCATTTTTTACATTAAAACTGTAACGGTGAGCAAATGCATGCTAGAAAACGATCTATAATTCCAACGGAACAGTTCGAACGACAAAAGTGACTGCAGATTCTCGGAGTTAATACAATACGAAAGCTACAAACAAAGGGGAAAAAAGCCTAGCGAAACAGAAAACGACTGACCAAAGCAAAACACCCAATCTCTAAAACGAGGGAAAAAGAATACAGATGGAAAGATAAAAGAAAACTGGCCAGGGGTTGACAAAGCTAAGCATTTGGGGGGGAAATAAGAGATGGGAAAGATAAGAAAGTGGCATATAAAAATATAATATGGACTGTGGACCATGTATTTTCTTTTTTATTTGCGTTTCTTACTTTTGTTACAGTATATAAATTATTTCTTGTCATCATTCTCAAGATCATTTTCAGGTGGTTTGAATATTTAAAAGTAGATGATGAGTAGGTGTTTGGGTGATATAAATATTTGTACGATGTAAGTATTTATTAATTTATTTTTTTTAAATGGCAACTATCCAACTACTAAAGAAAAATAATGATATTCATATTTTATGAACTTTCAGATTAACTAAATATTTCTCCACGTTTAAAAATTCTTCTTAACTCGAGATTTTTTTTTAAATTTTTCTTTTGACAATGTCCTTATATACAACATACTAGCTGCTACCCGCGACTTCGTCTGCGTCGGCTTTAGAATTAGGTCCCAAAAGAAATGAAGCATGTGTGAATAACACATATGCTTGTGACAAAAGAAACTGCATTTAAATATTATTTGCTTTTTACTTATTTTATATGAAGTATATAGCGTGGCAGTATACTTCATTTAAAATAAGAGAGTAAGCAGAGTTACTAAATTTAGATTTTTTTCAGGCATTTGGCGAATACATTTACGACAGTATTTGTTAACTGTTTTTGTTTTTCTTGTGAAAGAAATATTTATGCTATAGCATGAATTTTAGCCTACGTTAATTAGGAATAGTGCAGCTTTTTCTTAGCGAAAAACGTTTAGAATCGGTTCTATAGTTACGGAGATACCCAGAGAGCGTAATGTATTAGAATTATTTTGAGTGTTCCTGTAAAGGAACTATTTGCACTACATGTATGAATTTTAGCCTATAATACTCAAGAATAGTGTAGCTTACTAACAGTGAAAAAAGTTTTGGAATCGGTTCAGTACTTATAGAGATACACATAGAGTGTAATGTAATTCTTATGAGTATCCCTGTAAAAGAACTATTTATGATATATGCATAAAAAGTAGCCTATAACACCCAGGGTCCCACCAGTGTCTAAGAAGTTCTACTCTCAAAACTGGAAGGTTGGAAGTGCCAGGTTCAACCCCTGGTCGAGCCTGTCGACCTAGCCGCTCGCAGTTTTTCGCGGTTTTCTCCAAAACCTCGCGTAAATACGGGCTAGGATCCCTTAGAAAGTTCCCCACAGAGGAATAACTCATATAGGCCCAGGACCCTAGTGCAGTCAATCAGTCTTAATCCACAAACAAACAAACAATAATAATCAGGAATAGTGTAACTAAGTTTTAGAATTGGTTTAGTAGCTATAAAATTTCCATAGAGCGCAATACATTAGAATTATTTTGAATGTTTTTGTAAAAGAATTATTTATGCTACATGCTTGAAAGGTTGCCTGTATGTTAATCCAGGGCATAAGCTATCTTCATTACGAATTTTTCCAAATCCGTTCAGCAATTTGTGTGTGATTCAGTTAAAAACATCTAAACACACAGACGTACACATTTTTTAATGACTATTTCATTTTATCTCTCAATACCCGTATTGAAAAATGTGTCCCAAAAATGCGACATAATAAAGCGACATAATTTTACATGTATTTAAATACTATTAGTTCACAACAGCTTTAATATCGAGATTAAAGCAATCTTTAGTCTCGATATTGTTACGTAAGCTGTAGAATATGCTCCACATGTATTTTTTACATGTATTCAAATATTATTAGTTCACAACAGCTTTAATCTATTGTTACAATATTTCGTAAGCTGTAGAATATGCTCCACATGTATTTTTCTATAAATAGGTTACACTCATAAAAATTTCAACATAGGGTTACCAGGCGAAATACGCGAAAGGATAGGGGGAGGGTAGTTTGTGAGATGTGGGAGTTTAAGAGGAAGGTTTGGTTGGGGATGTTAAATGAAGAGAAAAGGAAAAGTTGTGTGGTTTGGGGGTTTGAATATGGTGGAGGGAGGTTTTAGGATCGAAGAATAGTTGAGGGTATTTGTGAATAGATTAGTATGAGGTGGGATAGTAGTTGAGGGGTGTGTTATGAGAATTGAGGGTGGATTGATGGTGAATAGATTTTTTTTTAGGTAGAAGGTTTGTTGTAGGGAAAAGGTATAGAAGATAGAAAGAATAGGGATTAATGAGTTTTTGAATGGTGGTTATTGAGAATGTGTTTTGATCGAAATGTTTGCGATGGAGTTGGATTGATTTAGTGGATATGGTTTTTTAATTCTGATACGGAAGATTCAGACTTTGACGGCTTCACATAATGTAAATTTTGATTTCTCTTAGCAAAAAGTAAAATTTGAAATTTTCATCTTTCATTCATTTTGTTTTTTTCTTCGTTGGATCCTTTTTCACAGTAACATAGTATCAGTGTTACGTATATATGGACTTCTTTAACGGATAATTATCAAAATTCATGAACGTAAGTACACTTTCATATTTCTTACTTAATAATTTATTTTTTATAGTATGATTTTATTTCATTTTTTTTCTCTTAAATGAAATGCCATACATCATGACACAGAGCAAAATTTTTCCAACTGTGAGGTTCAAGGTCATGTGGCATGCAATTTAATTTAGTGCCGGCGTTTTACGCCAATGCGGCGTTTCTGTACAGTTTTAATTTTTCTTGGCCTGTTTTCTTCGAGTGCGGCGTTTCTTCCAGAAATTACGGTATATAGATTACATACAGGTTACATCGATGAACACATTCAGTTGATAAATGCCAGCTGATAATATTCTTAACACTTATTCAGTCGCATTAGGAGTGAAAGCACTTGTAAAATTCAACAAGTATTATTGATTGAGAAACGTATTATAAAACAAAACAGAATATTATCCATATTTTACTATAATCAATCTTATGCTTTTATTTACAGCCTAACCAACTATAGGGAACGTTTAAGCTCTCTCAACAAACAAACATGGCTTAAAATTATACTGTGCAAATTTAAAAAACATTTCATCTAACATTGAGCAAATTTCAGTAAATATAAGGTTTTTTTTTATAGCTGCAATTTTCAAAATCTTATAAATGTTTCTATTTTTCCCCCCTTTAAAGGAAACATTCTAGCAAAATATCTATTTAAAGGAATTAAATATAGAAGTCCAAGCGGTACAGTGGCTAGTTCACTATTCTACCACACTTTGGGTCAGAGTTTGATTCCCGGCATGGGCTTGAATGTTTGCAATGTTCTTGTTAGGGGTAATGATGACCGAAGATGGCAGACGGGGCATTTATCTCATTTGCCTCTCCCTAATTGCCGCCCTGATGATTGGCCATCTATTGTGTGCCCCATCACAAATGGCCATCATGTTTGACAACCCGTCGGCGAAGGCTTGATGAGACAGTGAAAAGCAAAGAACAAAATGTAACAAATTAGAAATCAACATATTTTGCAGCCAAAATTACTAATTTTCTCCAAGGACTAAAAAGTGTTTACTAACAAGAATTCTAGATAGTTTTATAAATACTGAAAATGTTAATCTACCTATGCTTAGAATCAAATTATGTTTACAACACATGAATATACACATAACTTCTGCTTAAGCTCATTTTGTAAAAATTAAAAATGAATAAATGTTTAATTTCTATAAGTGTAATATTTAAATATTTTATTTTAAAATTTACTTTGCTTTTCCTAGATTTTAATTTCTACAGTCTTCCTTTTGCAGATATCATACTCCTCCCCTTCTCCATTTTTATGCACAACGGTTTCTTCAATCCAAATGGTAACTGTTTGTTTTATCTTTTATTTACCTTAGCTGTGTACCTTCCTGTCTTTATACAGGTTGGTGATTTTACTACTCAAGAAGACTGGACTTTTTGTATCTTTTGAATTATATGTGCGGATTATATTTACTCCTTATTTCTATATTTAAACAAAATTTATTGATAACACCGGTGTTTTCAAATGTTTACGTAATTTTGCATAATTTTGTTTGGAATTAACAAAACACTTATAAGCCACAAAATGATTTTGAGAAACTTTCTGATGCATATAAACGACAAAAATCACCTTATAGCTAAAATAAATAAAAACTTTGTGTAAAAAAACACATATAAAATGATGAGTTTTACACACAAAGTTTTTATTTATTTCATGTTTTTAACACCAGTATTTTGAGTGTTTTTTTCTGCACCTTATAGCTAGTTTGGAAGCTCTGACATAATATGCACAGCAAATTTGAACAAAGAAATTTTGGCTTATGTTCATAAAGTGGGCACACAGTTATTTAAAATATTATCGAAACTTTCCTGATATTTCAGTTATTTCCCTGCATTTTTTATGTCACTGCAGATCAAAATGCACAACATCCAGGCTAGTATTTGCAAATTGACTGTTATTTGTGCTTGTTTGAATTTATCTTTCATTTAAACAGGAAAATAACTATAAACTGGAATAACCCAGGAATTCATTAGACTTCAAATGTATTTGGATTTGGAAACAACAACTCAACTCTTTTTGTTTGTAAATATATATAATAATAACTAAATGAAAAGTATTTTTAAAAGTAAAATAAAATTATAATTAGAATAAAATCAAGCGAAAGAAAAATATGATAGTTGAAACACAATGATAGATTTTAAAATCTGAAAAATCTTTTTGATGCCATAAAAAGAAAAAAAAAATTAGTAAGTATCCTACCAATAAAATAAACTACTACATAAATTTCAATATGAACAAAAGATCTTTTACATTGAAGTTAAAAATGTAGTTGGCTCAATTCCCAGTTTTTAACTAAATTCCATGACATTTGACCAATATTTCCAGAAACTGCAAATTCTCAGTTTCCTTGATAATCCCCTTGTCAGTGGTCATTCTGTTTTATTCTGATAAATAATAGCCATTTCGAAAATTTCTTGTTTCAATTATGGTAAGTATTTAAAAGAATGTGACCTTCATGAAAAATCAGAACAATTAACTCTTTAAAGAAATCTGTAGTAGAAATAGAGTTAAAGCAGGTAATATTCTACTACTCTGCTTCTATTTTACAAGATAATATATACCAAAATATTTGATTTTCAGATAGCACATAACTCAGAGCTTACTGCACGCTTCTAGTTACACAACCAGCATGCATACCATATAACCATATTTTAAAAATATCTACTCAACATAATTTGTAACAAAATTTAAAAAGAAATTTTAACTTTGTGTTTTTGTTCATATTGATTATTACATACAAGGAAGCACACACACGCACACACATAAAACAAAGACAAAGCATTCTTTTTTATAATTATATACAAACACATATGTGAGTATGTGTGGGTGTGTAATTATAATAGTTTGACAATGCACATGTGATCGACACATCAATAAATATAATTCTCATCTAATATGTAACAAGAGTGGAGCATTTTTTAAAAACTAGAAATTTCAAACCAACAACACTTTCAAGAAGTAAAAATCTTTTCTCATTTTCATTACTTAAAAAAAGCTACAACTTTCGATATAGCCTACATTTCTCGTAATGCCTTTTTCTTGGAGAATATTTTTTAACGTCCTCCTTTTTTTTCCAAATTATATTTTTACCAGTTCAGAATGAAGCAAGAAGTAAATAGGCACTCTTATAAACTACTGGATTCAGGAGTTCGAAGGTCATAGCAGCCAGTGGAGGACAATTTGTACAAGGATGAGCACTGCCATGAGCGTGTAATCATTGCGAGTGGTCAGCTGCGATTGTATACGCCTCTGCGTGCCCATGACAGACTCTAAGTTATGTTGCATAGAGCGGAGAGATTGGTTGCTTTCTTCATGGAGTTTCTGAAGGGCTTGAAGAGATTGCTGCACGGTGGACAGAGTAATGCTGCATTTGGCAGAATGAAACTTCTTCCGAGGACCTAGATTAAAAAAAAAAAAAAAATGTATTAAACTCTGGCATAAGGGCAATAAAAATTACAACTTTACAGTCATTCTTTCATGTCAAACGACAGTTGATAATTTCAACTCTAATATATTTAGGTTGTTCTAAATCAAGATTTCTTAAAACTTTTTTGTGGGGACCCCATTATATTTACAAAAATTTTGTGGGACCCCATAAAACAATGCAAAAATCCGACACACATGTAAGTGATAGAGCCAGTTTCTTCATTTGTACTGTAATATAATATTGCAGTTTTAGGTCTTTAAGACATAGAAAAGTGAAATTTAAAAAAAGTAACAAACTTAAAAATATAATATAAAAATAAATTAAATATTACTTGGGTAAATTCAAACATTAACTATAATCTGTTCATTAAGTGTAGTCACTTGGAAGGTCACTACTGAGAAAACACATTTAACCCTTTCCCAATGCTGAAAAAAGGGCAGCTGTTGCCATCGCTCAACTTAACTGCCAGCAAGATGGCAGACGATTGAAACGTTCATCGCGTGCCACAGATCTAGAGACTCTTTTTTGATGACAGCTGGCTGTGCCGGCACAGCCAGCTGTCGCATATTATCAAATCTTGGCAAAACAACCAGCACTGCAGGATGAGGCACTTCAATATTCTTTACAATTTGACAGACACTTTGACTTTATGATGATTAATGAGAAAAATGTTTTTAAAAATGAAAATATCGTAAAATTACTATAAGTTTATATCAAGTTTTTGGCAACCCTTGCTGCAGTCCCCCTGATCATAATAGGGGGTCGTTACATACAGTTTAAGAAACTTTTCTCTAAATTATAATTTTATATTATATAAGCACTATCAAGAGAGGCTACTTTTTCATGTTTTCACTAACATTTCTGTTACTACAAAACATAATATACAGCTTTTCAATGTCCAAATTGAGTTTTAACTATTTAACATGGAATAAGGATGCAAATATTAAAAGGTTAAAATACACACTAAAATCCGACGGTAGCAGCTTTCGGTGGTGGCCACCACCTTCTTCAGCCTCTGCTGCCTTCAGTCTGCTCTGATCTCTTCCTCAAAGCTTCGCTCCATCCCAAATCGATTTGCGCATGCGTCATAATATGACACATGCACAGATCGATCCGGGATGAAGTGAAGCTTTGCATCTGCCGAAGGGAGTGACTAGGGCAAAGGACTTTATTGCAAGGACCAAAGTAGTCCTGGTTGATGGTATTGGTTTAAAAATTGTATGGCTCCTTCATACACAAAAACTTCTTGTTTTAAGTACCAATGCAGAATCTTGCATACAAAAATGTCATTCTGTCACACAAAAAATTACGAAAAAGGAAAAAAAAAAATTAAGAAAGAAACTAGTATAACCTATATCAGCCTGAATTTTTTTTTAGAAAAATAGTTTGAGTTTAAAGCATGTTTTAAAGAATAATATCACATACTTCAATTAATTTGTAGACACATTTATATGTATTATTTGTCTGCCAGTGGTCAAAATTCGACCATAAAGCATTAATTTTTTTAATTTAAGTGTGAATAAAGTTCTTCTGTAAAATAATATGTCTCACCATTCCATATACACTGGAACCTACTAAAGTGACCACCTTGACTAAGAGACTATCCGTTTTTAGTGACCACTTTTGTACAATTTCACTTTACAACCACTACACTTTTCTGTGAAGACTGTTTTTGTAAAAACTATTATATTTTGCTAAATGCAAAGGCAGCTCCAGCGAGTGGGTCATAGGCTCATCTTCCTCTACCGACCTTGGATTTCACACATTCAGTTTGCATTTTGAACAATTTAAGCTAATCTAAAAAGTCTAGTGGGTCCCCCTCCGAAAATTGAGCCTGGACATGCACTCGGCTAAAGTCCTATTATGTTTGGAGTTATAAAATCTTAAAAAGTCGAATGATTCAATTCTACTTGCTTAGGCACTGATGCAGGTATATTTGGAAGAGTTTTTTGAAAAGATATGGTAAAATAGTACAAGAATATTTTATAAGTGGAATTAAAATTATTTAATTGCCTGAGGTTCCAGTTCAAACTTTGCAATCAATAGCATTAGGGTGTATAAACTTGATGCACATTCCTGTTCCATTGACTAATGCTTCCTTTGTATTTAAGTTTCTTATTAGTATAACGATACAATTTACTAACTTATGTGGTGAAAAACTATGGTATTTTTCTGTTAGCCAGGTGCAAATCTCGCCAACTTTTTTTTCTGGGAAACGTCTAAAGACTACTTCTGAAACATTGTCTTATCGCCGTCTAAAATACGTCGCCAAGCACATTGCTAAAACATATTTTAGTGATTGGTGTATCACCAAACTGGGTAATAATTCCACTTTTTGCAAATTTTGTTGGGTAGGGTATTTCAAAATTGACACAACAATGGAACCATTGCTCGACTTGGCGACAAATACTGCGTGCCAAATTACTTCTCTAATTTTTTACGGTGTATTAGCATATTACACAAAAATTTTAACATTCGCAGAAACAACTCCATTTGAACTGTAACTGTGCTGTATTTCACGGTCATCCATTAGAGCAGTGCGCTGCAAAAGGGACACAAAGGTTTTGCTTCGTATTATTTATATATACATAGATATAATAAATACAGGATGTTGCATAAATGCAATGCTAGACATTGACATAAGGTTTATTTGATGATAAAAAATAAGTAATTGTAATTTACAACACTAATGACGTTGCATTAATGCAACACTAGGTTCATATGGGTTAAAACATCCACTTGATGAAATTTTAGACTTTATGAATATAAATGGAATTGTATAAAATGCGCATGGCAGAAACACTTATGATGCATTTTACACTGAATAATAATAAATAAAAAAATCCATATTTCAATGATTGTTAGGTTTACATGAGCAAGCATTCTTACTATCACTTTCTGTAGAATCGCTACCATGGAAGCCTTCCCCATTGGCCGAAGAACTTCCACTCCCATGAGAAGCTGCATTCTTTCGATGTCGAGACTTGGGCAGTAGACAGACGGTAGGCCTTGGCAGGACGTGGTCTACAGACAGGTGACGGATAAGTTCCACCTTTGGAGTATCCTCCATACTGATAATGCTACCAGTGCGAACAGTGGGTGGCTTATGTTTGGTTAAGGTTTGGATCTTGAAGTCATACTCGTATTGAAGAACGTCAGTCCTTGGATCCCATGGCCTAGAACTGAAAAAGAATGGATTTATAATAAAAACAACTAAAAGGTACCTAAAAGCCATTCAAAATACATTTCAGCTTCAACCTGAATCATAGGTGGACGGGGCCCCAGGGCAAGAGGTTATTTTGGGGCCCCTATACTATCACAAGTATTTTAACTTACTTTTGTTTGCTGTTGCATTTTCCCCCGACATAAAAAAAAAACATTTTTAAAGAATACTAAAATTGAATTAAAAATTACCTATTTATTTATACTTATTTAGAACAAGACTATGTACTTAAAAGTGATTTTAATATTTTTAGCCCGTTTGTATTATTAGGTGCGATAATTCAAGGAATGGCAATTATGAGGCACGGAAGCAAAGTTCCTCACTCCAAAAAATTTTCTTTCCTTCATCATGAAATAAAAAATGTTAACTAATGGATATTTTGTAATAAGCATATATATATGGCCATACCATACGTTTCCAAAAACTCCTAAATTCTGTTTTATTGATCCATGAGTCTTAAAGTCCATTTATTGTCAAAAATTATGCTAAATATTACAAAGGAAATTTAGTTGCAAAAATTTTATTATTGCAGTATTTATGAATATGTAATAAATCATGACAACAATAAATTGGGAGATTTGGGGCCCCTTATTTTTCCGCGGCCCCGGGCTATTGCCCCATATGCCCATGTGATAATCAGGCTCTGGCTTCAACTCAAGGCCATCTTCAGTTGTGCTGTTCTCATGATCTCCGCTTCTTCAAGAAAGGTGTTCCATACATCATCCCGAGCTGAATGTGTTGTTTATTGTACCATCTCTTGAGATCTATGTATTCATGTAAAAAGGCACTCTTATTTTTATAATCTGTGATTTTTCTAATACTGTTAGTCTATTTCTATCTTGAATTTTTGGGTTAAACATGAAAGGGCATTGCTTAGTTTGTTAAATTTCAGATAATTAATACATTCATTCTTTCTGCCTATTTTCTTTGTTTCTTCAAATATTAATTTCAAAAATACATGGGTTTCTTAAAAAAATTATATCCATGTCAGAGCAGACTCATTTAAATATATTTTTATTTGCATTAATTGGAATGCATCATCCTTTACTCAAAGCTTCATTTACGATTTTTTTAGTAACAATCTATTTAGGTTTGAGTTTTTTTAAATATAATTACACCCAATCAGAAAAAGATAGATACATCAAGGTTTTTACCAAAGGTTTAATCAGAGTTATTCCCCTGACACTTATTTGGTATTTTGTGGAATATGTTGTTCCAAATTTAGATGAACTTTTAGGTGAAAAACTTTTACCTTTACAATTTTTATTTATGTTAACCTTTATGGAATCTGCTTTTGTAATTTATGATAGTCTTAAAAATTACAGTAAATAAAATATATGAAAAATGGATATCGTATGAACTATCTGATAAGTAAAAAGAGATAGCACATTCATTAGTTGTTTACTCAGTGGAAATTGTGTTAGTAATTCAAGAAGTTGAATGTGGCAATAGGTTTAACTACAGATAGAAAATAATTTTTTTGTCAGTTTGTCTTTTAAAGGTGCCTGTTCATCAGATCTAAGCAAAATTTGGTACACTGACTAAATAAGAGAAGAGAAGGCTATTGCCAGAAAAAAAAAAAAAAAAAAAATTAATGCCATTTTTAGTTTTTGCCCATTTTTCATTTTCACAAGCTGAATATTTAATTCAAAACTCTTATTTTGTTACATTATTGGAAAGTTTAGAGAATACTTTTTCAAATAAATTTTTAAAGAGCCACCAAAAAGCTGCAATTTTGCAGGAATTTTTACATTTCTGAAAATCATCAGCCATTTTAAAAAGTTTGAAAAACAAGGATTTTATTTAATTTTTTTTAATTTTAAAGAAGTCTATACATTTATATTTTTTCTTTTGTTCTTCTGAAGTGGAAAGCCAAGATATACTTAAAAGGGTTTTTATGTATACAAGGCAAGTGGCAAATGACATCAATGTAGCAATATTTTTAAAATTCATATTCACTTTATGGCATTAATAACTGCAAATATGAGCATATTTTTTAACAAAGTTATGCCATTGCAGTTAGTAATTAATCTATTTCTCAACCCACATAATCATGGATAAAAGTATAAATTAATATTTTCAGAAACAGTTTCAAAAAATTGAGTTCAGAATTTTTCTTTTCCTCAGATGGCTTTTAAAAATCTAAAAATTAAAAATCTAATTAATGTTCATGTACATGAATGTTCAAAACAAGCAGTTATTCTATTAAAGCAATTACAGTATTATATGATACATCAGTCAATGTTTTATTTTTGCTTAAGAAGAAAGCCTGTGTTGAAAATAAGTACACACCGTTTTATGTAACTATAAAAAAATTGCTCAGATGCAATACACATTTTAAAAATAGACTCAGCAAGAAATTATTTTGCTGAGTCTATTTAATTAAATCCTTTATAACTGAGCCCTAGTTATTTAAATCTTATGCAAGGTACAACTTTCTAAATTTAAATTATTTCTGTATCCACTAAGTCAGTATATGTCATACATTTACTTAGAACTTTCTTCCTAATGCAAAATGTATGCAGGGAAAAAAATATTCATGTGATGTTGACAGTGAACTTTAAAAATCCGCTTTTGCTATAATTATCCTATAAGATGAAATTTTATATGCATAACATATTCCACTCATAACAAAATGCGCTCAACAAAAGCTGGTGCTTGAACGTAAAATTAATAAAAGCTTTTTATAATAACACACATAAGAAAATGACCATTTCTGCCAGTTTTCTGCTCTTGTAGATACTTGAAATTCTTTAAAAATGAGGAAGGTCAGATCTTTGGTGCTAGCTAAAATGATCATTTTGGTAATAAGTACATTTATGTGTGTTATTATATAAAGTTTTTATTAATTTTATGTCCCATTCATGTTTAACAAGCTAATTTATACATGCTACATCAATTTTTTAAATTGAAATTTTTAATAAAAAAATTAAACATAAAAATGTTCTATGAACATTTTTTCTTATCTAATTATTACAAATAACTAATTTAAAGAAAATTTACTAAAACATTTTGTTAAAATGTCTTAGTAATATGAGCAATAGTTTTTTAATGCATTTCAAAATCTGATATGCAAATTTATCCTAAAGTCTGTTTTTTAGCAACTAGAAGCAATTTTATATAAATAGGTAGAAAATGAATGTTCGTGGAGCTTTCTTGGTGTGAAAGTATAAGAAAATGACAATTTAAGAAAATAGGTTTTAGTTTTCATTTCTAGATTATACACAATTCAAGCAGCATACATTTTGGAATGTTTCAAAAGCCTTAAAATTATGCAAAATGACTCCCCCCCCCCCCCCCCCAGCAGAATTGTTGAACAATATCGTGCTGACAAAAATAGCTCATCTTAAAAAAAATTATTTTTTTAGTCCGATTCATTTGATTATTTCATTGTCCTTTGATTGTTTCATCTCCTTAATAAGGCTCCCAGGGTAACATTAAATATGAAACTCACTCAGCATATTTGTACACCCATTCACCAGTGACAATATCTTGCACGAAGTGTTTGGGACTCCACTTCTCAAGCTTGATCTGTCTTTCCTTAGCAGCTTTGCGCTGAGCTTCCTCCAGCAAAGTTTTTTCTTCAGTAGCGGCAACCTGATCTCCATTTATAATAGCATATGAAACATGTTGCCATAACCTTCAAACAAATAACAAAATAAATTATAATAAATTCTAGACAAGAATGAAACACATTATATAAACCCAAAGCAGCAAATACATTATAGATTTAATAACTGTATTATAAATTTTATCATATTAAAAAAATTTGTTATTACAATGTATAAAACATTGAAAAAATATTCCATGACAAACATAAAATTGGTTACCAGTTTAATTAAAAGACATCAATAATGGACCAAGTAAAATCAAACTACTTGTGAGTTGTTTAGTTTTTTAACTGTATAAATCATTAAAAAAAATATTTTCATAATTTAGAAAAGCAGTATATTTATGCTATAGAAAAGCACATAATTTAGAAAAGCGCACGTTCTTCGTATGTGAGTAAGTAGATATTTGTTTAACACAGGAAATTAAACTTCATTCAATTGGAGCAGAACTGCCAAGTTGTTTCACTCATTACTTGACACATCACAATACCTAACCTATATTTAAAAAATACACTTTGTTCTTTCAGTTCTTTTAGTGGAACTTTTTATTAAAAATTTTTTTTAGTTTAGTTGCATGCACAGCAGATGAAACTATTTATGAATTGGTCAGTTGTATATTCACCTATATTTTTAAACACAACTATGCGATTTAGTGCCAAAAATCAATTATAACAATTTTTTTTTGTTCACCAGATTACAGCCACCATATATAAGTGTGTGTGTGTGCAAGAAAAAGAAAACAAAACTTAAATATTCATCATTTGATTTCCTGAAAACAATATTTCAGCATTCTTTATTGAACTGTAGGGAGAATAATTATTTTTGAAACTTTTCCTGCTAAAAAAAAAAAAAAAAAAAAAAAAAAATTGTAATTAAAAAGTGAATAACTTTCAATCATGGATTACTATTGAAGGATGGGCATCATCTACGAAGGTACAAAACAGTTCCGATGTGTGATTTATTAAACTTGATTTATAAATAAGTCTCCCATTTCAACTAAATGTAGCTCTTATTTTGCCAGTTGCACAATTTCAACATCAAAACTTTTTAGCCTAATCAAGTTTCAAATGCATTTTAACTTGTGACATCGGAATTATGTCAATCTCCTTTGTAAAATGCAACTTGAATTATTGAAATGAAAAACAACTACTCTTATGTTGTTCACTGGTTCAACTTTCAACAGATACAAGAGAGAAAAAACTATTCTGAAAACTGAAAATGTAGCAACCTGCAGCAGTAGCATTACTCTTGCATGATCTTTTCCAAACCGGTTGGCATCTTCCGATTTTCTCCAAGTGGCTAAACGCTTGCGCATTTGGAAACACACATCTGTGTATGCTAAGTGAAATGTCATTCGTATGCACAGAGTTTATTCTGGTTACATATTGGTCGTCGAGAGTATGTGCATGCTCATACAGTATCAAAAAGTGTCTGAAAGAATCTGCTTGTAGCTACATATGTGTTTTAGGATATATAGATTCTTGATGTAAGAGTAGTGCAGCAACAAAAATTTTTAGATTTTGCTTGAGGGGAAAAAATGAAAAGAAAATTTTATGTGTAATTTTAAACAGAATTCAAAACATACAAAATGACATAAATTAGAGATCAAACATAACAGCATTTTTGGGAAGTGAAAAGATTCATCAAAATGTTGCCCAACAGCTAAAATTTTAAATAACTAGAAATAATTTTATTGCATGGAATCTGGATAACTAAAACTAAGGCCTTTACTAAAAGATAGAAAAGGTTTATCCCAGTCTGCTGTCTTGACCTAGGGCATTGTAGCCATTGACTGAGTCAATGGAACATGAATTATTTCACCAACACACAGTTAGCTTTTATACACTTAATTTATAGCCTAACTATTGGAAATGAATGTGCTGTTAAATGGCTGTATCAAGAAAGATACAAACTAGGCAAATACTGAGTCACTAAATGTTCGCTCATGGGCATCAGTACCTGAGTGAGCATGAATCTTTCAGTCTAATTCGGAAGAACTACAACCACTGGCATAACTAAGTAGAGGCTAGGATGGGCTAAGACCACAGTAGACTGATTTTAACCGACTTTAGAAAAATTAGATTTTCTGTTGCAAGAATAGGAGATTGAGTTCACAGAGTGGGCTAAAGCGCTAAAGCTACGCAGGCTAAAGTGCGTAAAAATATCTAAAAAATGTACTCAGTTATGCCAATGACTACAACTTAGCTACTGTTGAAGAGCTGACAGTAACTCAATGAAAAAATTATTGGTACTAGTTGTCTGCCAGTGGTCGAAATTCGACCATAAAGCATTAATTTTTTAATTTGAGTGTTAATAAAGTTCTTCTGTCAAAGAATATGTCTCACCATTCCATATACACTGGAACCTACTAAAGTGACCACCTTGGCAAAGAGAAAATCTGTCTTTAGTGACCACTTTTGTACAATTTCACTTTACAACCACCTTACTTTTTTGTGAAGACTGTGTGATGGCAAACTATGGTATTTTTCTATTAGCCAGGTGCAAATCCCATCAACTGTTTTTTCTGGGAACCGTTTAAAGACTACCTTTGAAACACTGTCTTCCCTCCCCTCACAAAAAAGGGGCAGAAATTTTAATTCATATATGATAAGCATATACGATTCATATACGATAGCAAATAGTATTTAGATACGGAATTCAATATATACAAAAAAATCAACATACTAAAAAGAAATTTGTATGCTTATTGGTTACATACTGGGGAATTTCTGAAACTGCGTGGAATTGAATAAAAATACAAAATTAAATTAAACTTCCAAAATATGGAAAGGGATAAACAACTATGTACTGGAAATTGTTTTAGGTTTGTAAGGATTTGGGGCATATCACAATTATTTGGCAATTTTTCACTTGCTCCCGGCTAACCGGAAAAAAAAAAAAAAAACTAAACCAAACCACTCACAGTCAAAGAATTTAAAAACTCTACTGACTAGTTATTGATTTCATTGTCATCATAGCAAACTATTTTATCATAGGTACAGTGATATGTTCTCTGTTCATCAGATATTCGATTAAGCCAACATTAATAAAAGTTCAATCATCATTTTTAGGTTCTATCATAACTGACTTCAATATGTTATCAGAGAGTATGTTTTCAGAAATACTTCAATACACTTCATTAATAATATTATTTTCATTCCCTCTTAATTGCTGAGGTATTTCTTCAATAATATTTTTGGAGAAAATTTGCTTTAGCATACTGCCTGGTGGGAGATTATGAAGAAATTGTCCAATTGGCACGTTTCTGTGCAGCGTTTCTTGGATTGCGACCTGCCCTGCTCGGTTCTTTTTTCCCCTGGAGGAACGAATAGTAAATATTATTCTCTCCTCCAAAGTTTTCTCACAGCTTTAAAACATGGAATTTACAACACTTCACGCACTTATCACATTCTAAAAAAAATCACCAAGCACATTGTTAAAGCACAATTTAGTCATTGGCATATCACCAAACTGGGGAATAATTCCACTTTTTGCAAATTTTGTTGTAATGCTATAACCCTATAGTACTGCTGAAACTAAGTGTTATTTTAAAATTGACACAAAAATGGAACCATCGCCCGACTTGGCATGAAATACGCATGCCAAATTACTTCTATAATTTTTACAGTGCATTAGCATACTACACAAAAATTTTAACATTTGCACAACCACCTCCATACGAACTTTAACTGTGCCGAATTTCACGGTCATCCATTAGCGCAGTGAGCTGCAAAAGGGAGACAAAATATTTGCTTAGCATATTTATATATACACTAGCTGAAGTACCCGTCATTGACGTGTTAGTACTGAATGCAAATTTCTAAAAAGCAAGAACTTTCATCAGCATTGTGGATGTAGTATGTTGCCAAAGTAAAGAAAGCGAAGTTATAATTTTTATGTATTGTTAAAATATTACAGGTTAGAGTAACTAAGTAATATTTCATTCGCTTTATTCGTAATTATGTGATGCGCGAACAAATATTTAGTACTGCGCTTTAGTAAAGATGAGTTCGCGCACATTTTTAAAAGCCCGAGCAATATTATTTGAATCAGAACCAGAGACCGAAATTTCAGATATAGATATATAAAAGTTAATTACTTCATTTATAGAATATCATAAATTTTGCCGTTTTAGCAAATTAAAGACAAATATAATAGCAAATTTCAGATATAGATATATTAAAGTCAATTACTTCATTGATAGAATATCAAATTTTGCCGTTTTAGCAAATTAAAGACAAATATAACAGCAAACTCTTAATGCACATTCTAATTCTTTATATTCTAATTTATCAAATTAGTTTATTTCTCACATTAATCACTTTGTGGCCTGGTAAAATAAATATTCAAAATTTGTAATGTCACTGACTGAGCCTTTTCTTGTTTGCTTCAGGCTTTATTTGAGGGCTGGATTGCACCTAAAAGGTTTCAAGCGAAATTGAAGGAATCATTTTCTTCTCCAACCAAGAATCAGAAATGAATGTTAACTAGGTAATTCTGCAATGCTGTGCATGCTGTGGACATGGTACTTGTAGGCAGACTAGTTTAGGTAGAGTTTTAATATTGAATCAATAGATTTTTTTTAAAAATCACTATATCATGCCAGTGCAATAAATATACGACACAATGTATCATATTTAATGGTTACATTACCTAAACACATTATTTAACTTCATCGACTATTATATTCCAGGTAAAGACTTTCCAAACATCAAAAATGAAATCACAAATTATATTTATACTTTCTCAACAGACTAAATTAACTGTTATAGCATCAAAAATACAACACAGCAATTCTGCAGTGGAGTCTTCAGAAACTACCAGTTCTGAGTTTTCAAAACTTTGTCATAGACCATCTTCATGCAAACTTAGAATTTAAAAAATATATATGTATAAATTTACCTCTCAGATTCATATTCATCCTGATATTCTACTGGAACAGTGAACCTTTTTAGTCGCTTTGCACGAATTTCAGGGTCAGGGTTCCAAAATAAAGTTTCATCCTGGGAAACAAAAATTGTTACATTCTTCATAAATTCATAACAATAAGACTAACAAATATTCTTACAAACAAAACTAGTTTGCATAAATTAACAAACACAGTTACCCGTCCTATAAAAAATATCTTTTCTAGATTTGAGAAAGAATATCATATTCTTAAACTGTGCTCAGTAATTAAATTGTGAAACATCATTTTAATCTTCATCTAGAAGAGTGATTCCCAAAGTGGTCATGAAATGTAAAAAAGGGTCAATAAGAATAATTATTTGATTCAAGAATATTCAAGACTTATTAGGCAAGTTGGAGTGTATAGGCTGATTAATTTTATTTTTCACCAACTATGCGAAAAATTCCAGAGCTGGGATTCAAACCCAGGACTGCCGCATCCCAGCATTCGAATCCCAGCTCTGGAATTTTTCGCATAGTTGGTGAAAAATAAAATTAATCAGCCTATACACTCCAACTTGCCTAATAACTTGAAAGGTTGATGGAATCACTTTCTAAAAATATTCAAGACTTACATCATTCATCATCAATCATGTATTTTTTTTTATGTGTTTGATAATTTTTATCTGCACAAAGATTGGAATAAAAAATTAGAGGAAATTTGGTGGCAAAGATTGGAATAAAAAAATTATTCAAAACTTAAATAAAACACTCAATTTATATAATGCAAGTCTTTGTGAAGAATACCAGTGCCTTTTATACCCCTGCCCTAACGAAAATTTTGCATCAAAATAATTGAACAATTTCTTTGTATATTTATTTATTAACACTTTTTATTATTCATTTTTTATACAGCATTCAATACCTTTTACATATAAAAACAAAAATTACAGTGAATATACCTGCAGAAGATGCATTATGTACTTTTACAAATAGTTAAGGTGTGAGCGATGAAACAGACAGTAAAAAAATTGAACATACGGAGTGATTTTGCAATCTACATATAAAGGAAGATGTCCTGACTGACTGACTGACTGACATACGATCACCTCACAGCCAAATAAATCTACTAGAGATATTGACATGAAATTTTAGGAGCTTATAGCTTTTGTGCCCAAGGCATCATTTAAGAAGCGTTTTTTTTTTAATTCGAACCCAGACGGGGGTGGTGACCCAAAACGTTCTTTTCACGTTTTCCTTCATATCTCAGGGGGGAAAAGAGATAGCCGTAAAATTCTTGGTTTAAAATGTAACTAATACAAATACCTAAAAATCTATTTCAGGTTTTTTTTAAATTCGCACCCAAACAGGGATAAGGGGCCAAACGTTCTTTAACGTTCTTTTAACATTTTCCCTTCATATCTCAGAGAAAAAAGAGATAGCCGTAAAACTCTTGCTTTAAAATGCAACTAATAGAAATACCTAAAAGTCATTTTCAGGTTTTTCATCCAAACGGGGTTAAGGAGCCAAAACGTTCTTTTCACATTTTCCTTTGTATCTCAGAAGAGAAAAGAAATGCCACAAAATTTTTTGCTTCAAAATATAACCAACGGAAATTCCTAAATATCAGTTTCAGGGTTTTTAATTTGCATCCAAAAGGGGGTAAGGGGCCAAAATGTTCTTTAACGTTCTTTTCCCATTTCCCTTTATACTCAATGGGGGAAAAGAGACAGACGTAAAATTCTTGCTTTAAAATGTAACTAACAGAAATACCTAAAAATCATTTTCAGGGTTCTTTAGAATTTCCAACCAAATGGGGGTAAGGGGCTAAACCGTTCTTTTAACATTTATCTTCATATTTCAGAGGCTATAAGAGACAGTTACATTTTAAAGCAAGAATATTAAGGCTAACAGAAATACCTAAAAATTGTTTTCAAGGTTTTTTAGAATTTTCACCCAAACGCAGAGTAAGGGGGCAAAACGTTCTTTTTACATTTTCCTTCGTATCACGGAAGAAAAAAAGAGATGCCACAAAATTCTAGTGCTGTTAATTTCAGACAAAATTTTTGTCTACCTGGTGAAAGGGCGAATGACTTTTTAAGGGTTGCCAGATTAAGCCTGAAAAGTCGCAAAGGTTTGCCACTTTATGGTGATTTATTGCCAAATTTAGCATAAAAAAATTTAAGTTCCCGAAATTGGAGCCAGCTTAGCTATATCTTCCATGTTTGTCGAGAAATTGCCTAACCCTACTGTTTATTTAATTGAAATAATGGTGTCTATATTCATAAAAATATAGGTGAAGTATACTTAGAATATGCCTCACGAGAATTAAAACAGTTTTAGTAGGTGATTTTAATATAGATTTCGATTTTAAAGAAGTATTTTATGGAACAAGAAAGACAAATACGACACACTCACAGATTATGATGCACATTCCAAACAGTATTTAGAAAGATCAAGTATAGATAGAATATGACAAACTAAGACTGTAAAATAGTTTTTAAGTCTATTAAATCTAAAAATATGTTTAATATTTATTTATTTATTTTCCATTTGTATTTTTTGGTTTAACAATATCCATTCCGTGCAAAGAACAGGTACTTCAGCTAGTAGTTTATAAAATGGATATCTCTGCTCCTTTTGAAAGGAAATTTGTATGCTTAAGATTTTTTTTCTTCTGAAAGTTGCATGAGACGCAGGTTGTTTACTGCTCATAAAAGTATTTAGTTTGTGAAGAAGTCATTAATTATTTTCAAGTGCTTGGTTTGCTTTTGAAGCTGTGCAAAAATGACATCTGTTTGTTTTAAAAAGGAACAGCCTTAAGTCTTTAAAAAATCAATTTGTGCTATAAATGTCTTTATGCCTGTGAATATAATTAGATTTTTCACTTTGTTTTCTTTCCAATAAATCTATATTATTGTATTGTAGCAAACTAATGACAAAAAAGTACATATGTTTACGATATGAGTAAGAGACTTACACCAGTCCGTTTATCTCTGAAATAGATTTCCCCGTCCCAGTGGCCTTCAATTGTGCCCAGAGTTTCTTTCCCCAGTTTAATCTTTCCTACAAGTAGATTGGACAGTTCTGTACCACCAAGGAATGGCTGCAATATAAACAAAAAATGAATACCAGTTTCTTGTAAGCACGTGATTAAACAAGCAGAAAATTTACAATAGGCACCAACATTCATAAAATCAAAAATTGGCATAAAAAACACAGCATAATTTTACTTCATATGAATATTACTTTCCTACTTTTTAGTACAGAAAAGAAAAAATATATTCTATGATATAATTGTGTACTACGTATCTTTAGTGATGGGACATTCTCTAAATATGAAGAAGAATCATCCATATGCCAATTATGTTAGGAGTACATAAAGATTTTTAATAAGATATATTTTTTAAAAAAATTAAATTTCTTTTCTTTGACGTTTTACTTTTTTTAGACAAAGCAGAAGATAAGAATACCAGAGAAAAGATATTTTGGCATACAGTTTGCAAAATATTCATGAAAAAATAGTATACATTAGAATACAGTCGAACTCACTTATAACAAGAGAAAAGGGATTCTGATATTTGTTCACTATAGCTGAGTGCTCCTAAAAAACGAGCTCATGAAATAATCATGAATATTCATGCATACTTATTATATTACTTGTTTTTTATTTCTGTACAGTACAAATCAAGTTGGTTAATTTGTTTTGACTGTCTTTTTCTTGTACTTTTGTTCCTTGTAGAAGTCTCATGGACGTAAAAACATGGTCAGTTGCACTCCCACATGTGAAAAAAGTTAGAAGTTTTTCTGCATACTCAAAAGCCAGAGTATGTTGCAGTCAGTTCATGTTGAAATTCAGAACACACATTGTTATATCATCGGTGCTTTCATAGACTTTTTCCAAGAGGAAAGGAATTTTTTCAAGAAAGGATTAACTGAGCTAGGGAGGTGGAGGTCAATAGAAACTATGAATCTGCAAAAATATTCCTCTCTATAACCGAAGTTTACTCATTAAAACCAAGTTACATTCTCATACACTTAACATTGTATCAACCAAATGTTTCCAATTTTCTCATGATATCTGGGCTTATTCAAAAGAGTTTGACAGTACATAGAATACAGTAGAGCACGGCTTATCTGAACTAGTTGAGACCAGACCTAAATTAGCTAAGCAAAAGTTCAGATAACTGGACAGGCAACTTAATGGACACTCCTAACTAACAGGTACAAGAAACAGGTTGGAAGAGCAATATATTTTAATTCTTGGTTATACGAACAAGAGATAGAGAATAACAATTTATCACCATTCATGAACGCAAGCTATCAAGCAACTAGTAAAAAACTAATTCGAACATCTATATTCAGCAGAGCAAAGGACCTAACCAACTGCTGCAATGGGGAAGGAACTAGAGTTTCAACATTCGAGCCATTTCATAGCTATTTCCAAACATTCAAGGCCTTGATCATGGGATAGATCTGGATCACATTCAAAGTATACCTTTTCATTTTCCTCAATTTTTTTTATCTTGAATTTTATCCACAATTTCATCATACTCTAAAATCTGATATTCAGAATCAACTTGTTTGGTATGTTGAGAAATAAAGCTCTGCTGTTCTTCAGCTAAAAGGAGTTTTCTTGACATTTAGTTTCTATCAAGTCATTTGAGTGTCTCAATCACACTTTGATTTGTCGGTTGTATAACAGATGCAACACTAGGTGAGGAATCCCAATGGTTAGCACACTGCGCTAACCATTCGAAGCCCGTTCCACAGGTACGGGTTTGAATCCCAGGTGTGGCAAAGTTGATTCAGCCTTTCATTCCTTGAGTGGGTCGATAAAATAAGGACCAAGCTTGCTTGGGGTCAAATACTGAGGCTTCATGTCAGGCTGACCACCTGGCTGAGGCGTATGTATTCGCACCCCAGAGCCCATGGTCGCGAAGGTGAGGTTGGGCAGTGCAGGCCTTGGCCCCGCAGAGGGGCTGTTGCACCAAAGTTTTACTTTTAAACATTAGGCAATATCAACAATATCCAACTTTCCCTTATCATGTTCCTAAATCAAAAAAAAAAATAAATAGAAAAAAATTATATATATATGTGTAAAGAGATATATTATCTCTACTATATATATATATATATGTGTAAAGAGATATATTATCTCTACTATATATATATCTTGAAAAGATGTGCTTTCTTCCTGAATGTAACTGAAAACGATATTGGTGTACAACTTTGCATCCAATGTTTTCTCCTGTTTTTAATTTTTACTAATTACCAATAATTAAATTTTATCAAACAATAAACTTAAATGACAATATTGCTTTTATATCATTTTGCACACAATCAATTTAAAGAATTTTTTTTAATAAGTAGTTGAGTAATAAAATGGTAATGGCAAAAAACACTATAATAAATTAAAAAGAACATTTACCTTTAATTTAAATTCCAATTCTGTGTGATAACCAGTCTTTTCACAGCTAATCTCAATTTTACCACCAAGTTCTAAGGTTAAGGTGCCCATGAGAATCCCTTTGCAGTGAGCGTAAGGCATATTAATGGTGTAGTTCTCACCACGTGTAAGCAAAGTCAGATGAGCTGTACCATCCATAATAGCAGAGATTGAGTTACCTAAGGAGCATTTTCATAATACAACATTATTTAACTTTTAAACAAAATAAGCTAATTCATACGGGAAAAATAAAATTATTTTAATACAAAAATTACCACAAAGACAAATATTTGTACATACAGCTAAATTATATTACAATATTTAGCTCAATAACTTAAAGATTTTTATTTCACATTTTATTTTTACACTGATGTGAATCAAGATTTTAGGGTATTATATACAGAATGAAAACTAAAATAAACTAATCAATCAAAATTCAACTGAAGAATATACTTCCCTCCAAATTAAAACTACATTGTACAAATCATCTTGGACAAAAAGAAAAAAAAAAACAGTATCATTTTTCCAAGTATTACTACCAACTAAGCACAAGTACAATGTTTGATTGCAAATTAATTTTAGCTAAACATTCTTTTATTAAAAATAAAGAATTTGCTTTACAATTAAAGAGTTGTAATGTATTACCTTTTTATCTCTAAGTAAATCATTAGAGGAATGTGAATAAAATGGAATATTTTCATTAAAAATCTCTCTAAAGGGTTTAATACATTTAATGTTGGTAGTAAATTAATAAAAAATTTTTGATAATACATTATTGTTGTTTCTCCATTAATGTGTGCATATACATGCACTAAGCTCATTAACAGATTATATGTGCTAATGTATAATCCTGGGACAAGCCTTACTTCAAAATACTTTCGAAACCTTCCCCTTCATGAATAAGTTCTTTATTAAAAAGAAAGTGCACCCCATAATATCATGCTTAAACTAATTATGTGAACGTCTGATACAGTGAGTAGACAAATAACTTTGAATCAGGGTACTGAATATAAATATTAAAAAGGTAATGTAAAAAGGCCAAAGATTATGTAACATTTTGAAAAAAAAAAATTGTAACATATTTTAGTTAGTAAAATTGTTTAGTTGAGGAAATTGCAAATTCTTGCGTTAATGTTTGAGTAAATAGCAAGAACTTTGATAGAAATGTCTTACTGAGATAGGTCAAAAGCAGCAAAATAATTGTTAGATCTCATAAACTAAATAATAAATTTGTTTCAAAGATTTTTGTTTGATAATTTTAACACTAAACCACCTAAATTTAGATTTACATTCAATTTTTTACTTCCTTGTATACTATACAATTATTCAATATTAGTCTATTACTTTTGGCTATAAATATTTAATAACAATCAAATGCCGGTAATTAAACTTATTTGTTTTGAGTACATATATACATTAGAATACAAGTATGATGTCAAGAGGAAATGCACATAATAAAATCGTGTTTGGCCAAGAGCTCTTCAGCACTGAGCAAGTCACTAAATTTAAGAATAATAATTTTCTGCCCCATGAATTTTTATTTATTAATTTATTCTGTAAATCTAAAACAAAGTATTATTGAGTATTAATACTGCATTAGTATTGGACATAGACAATTTGCTCATCTCCAAAGTAAATATAAAACTGATATATTATTAAAATGTCAAACATTCAATACTCTTTTGCTATTAGGGAATTCTTAAGTAGCTAACTAAGTATGGTACTCAAAGCTGTATTGTAAATCAGTACAAATATTAATAAATATTTCCATTTCTTATCATTTGGTTGGAGGTTTATGATATTAATATATATTTCACACTTACACATATTAAATATTCAATTTATTCATTATTTTACAATATAGTTATTCATTATTGCACAATTTAGCTTCAGATATTTTCCTAAGACCTTAAATATTTCTTTGTGACAAATCTCTGAATTATTGTGAATAAATACATATATCATACAAACCATAAAACTTGGATTTTGCTAATATGGTTCCACGTATATTGAATCCATCACGACGATTGCTAACATAAAATGCAGACACCGGTGGATGATGAGACACCTAAAAGAACAGAGAAACCATGGGTACTATTACTTGAATGATAAAATAAATCAGAAAATACATTTAAAACATGAAATAATATGGTTTGTAAAATTTCAAAGGATAAAAATTTGAGCAATCTTTATTCAAACTGGATGTGATAATCTTGTTTTTCTAGTCTGTAGAAGAAAAAAAAAAGTATTTTGTATAAAAAATATTTTATCTTTAAAGATCAGTAGAATTGAGCTGTAAATGCATAAATTGAGAAATCTTGGTTCATTTTAACATCCCAATGCCAATTTCAACATTTTCATTTTCACAATTTATTTTAGTTTGCAATGGTTGAAAAAAAAAAAGTACTTATTGCAATGTTTTTTAAACAGTAAAGAACCGTGCATTCTCAAAAGGCAAGTCTGTGTGCCTCTAGACTCAAAGAGTCACACTCTCAATTTCCAAATGAGATATTTTTGGGAGTTGCTTCACATGGTGTTTGCTTTGCGAAGAAATTAAAATCTGTTATCAGTTATTAAGCAATCTCTATCACAAATTATCTTTTTTACTGTTCTATTGCTGTTTCAAAAGATTTTTGCTATGTATTGGACTTAAAAACAAATATAAATTTTGTTTCATTTGAAATAGATGACTTTCTCCAAAATGCACTTTAAAGGATAACTGCCCATAGAGTCATTGGCGGATCCAGATGGGGGGGGGGGGGGAGCACAGGGGCACGTGCCCCGCCAGACGAACTAAGTTTACACTATAGAAGATTGACTTATTTTGTAAATTCAAATGTTTCTGTGAAGAAAAGGAGACAAAAATATTTTGTGACCCCTCCAGAACTTTTTTCTGGATCCACCACTGCATAAAGTAAGGAATTTTTTTGGGCTTCTTGAAAATGAACTATAAATGCTTCATACACCACGGCATATGGTGCAGAACATAAAAATAATAAATATAAATTTCATAATAGTCAATATGTGGTAGAGCATAGATAAACAAAAAAAGTGAAAAGTAATTACTTGTTCAGCAACATAAAATGTTCTATTATCAGGATCTTTATGCTGCCAATAACAGCGGAACACTTCCCCAAGAATAGGATTATACGGTTTCTTTAAACCTTTAGGCTTCTTATAAAATCCGGAGAGGTAAAACTTTGTAACAAGTTTCATTCTGGTGAAAGGGTCATCTTCTAATACAGCACTATTTGGGATTTAAAAAAAAGTGTTACTTAAAACAGATTAATAATGGTCAAAATCTTATTAGAGTAAATCTGAATTATAACAAATTAAACTTATCCAGTAAAATTTCCTGTACATGCATTATTTCACATAAGAGAAGGGAAAAAAATTAGTTACAAGTTTAACAAGAGCCATTTTTTCTTATCTTTGTAGTAATTTTTATAATTTTTTCAAACACATCAGGAAGTTCTAGCTGATAAACAATTTCCAATATCATGAACACTGTAAAAATATTCATGGTAAATTCATGGAGCTATGCCAGATCATGGCTGAGCAAGGTCAAAGCAACAGTCATCCAAAACATTTTAGGTTCTGAATAAGGGCCAATTTTGAAAAGAGGGAAAAAACTGACTGCATTCAGTTGAATTTCATAGGGTTATGGAGATAATTCTTTTCAAAAGGTCCAATTTTGAGAAATCATAGAATCTAATTTGAAAAATTCATCTCAACGAATATAGTTGGTATTAATTATCCTGTGAACTTAATCATATTTTTAATAAATTTACACCTACTTTCAGAAATTGTTTTAATTTTAGACAATTCTCTCTGCCCCTCAACCCTACAGTAGACAAAAGATTTTCTACCCACTTTGAGCTAATCAAGGATGTCTCTAAAGAGGAGACTAGTGATACAGTTTTAAGAACACTTACTCTCAAAAAATTGGAGACCTACCCTGAGAAGGAATGGTTAAGAATATATACTGATGGTTCCAGAATGAGCAGTTGTGTTAATTCCGGTACAGGTGTTTACTGTGAGCTATTTTTCCATCTGAGACTGCCATCAGCACTTATAGTACAGCTTTCGATGGTAAGATTATGGTCATTTACCAGGCCCTGTTACAGTTTCAACCACGTCTAGACTCCTTTTCAAAAGTGGAAATAAATCCACTAAGTAGATAATCCACTTTCTATTATATTCTTTGAATCTAATAGAAAGTGGTATTACTATTAGATTCAAAGGCTGCACTTCAAGCAATTGATGCACCCAGCTACTCCCAAACACTAACCATCAATAATTGCTTAAATCTCCTCAAGTGGCTTGCCAGTAATAACAAGACAGTAGTTCTCCAGAGGATCCCAGCCCACTGTGGAATTCAGGGAAATGAGGAGGCCTATCTCTTGGATAAAAAGGGGTCTATGTCTATCAGAGAATTAATCTCAAACTAACTTTTAACAATATCAAATGACTAACAAAGAATATCCTTCCAGGGATTCCTTCTACATAAACTTAAAAATTCCAACCTTAATAACCCATGGCTTAAACAGATTCTTAATGTCCCTCAGTGGTTTAGAATGAAATCTGCCACCACGTTTCCTCTATTTGGCAACGACTGCCTGCGTAAACATCTATGTTATATCAATGTGGTTCCTGATCCTTTTTGATCTCCACAAAGAAATTGACTTTCATCACCAGTACAGATGCCTGCTCTCCCTTGGATATCAATTTGGAAAGGCTACTGGATAGCTCGCTTTCATTTATAGAGTTATTGTTATCTCTTGATATCAAATTGTTTTTTAATGTGAAATTGGAAAAAAAAAATTCATGATGGGAAGGGAATCTGACTTTTGAAATGTAGTCATTCTCTTTTTCAAGATCAGGAAATTTTACAGAAGAAATCTCTTAAAAATTCAATCTTTAAAGTCACTCTTCACTTTAATTTTCATACTGCCCCAGTTGAGGATAGTTTAAAAACAGTGATTTTTAAAATGACAAATGTGTTGAGTTGTATAATCATTGAAGTAATCCATTTAAGTACTATTTTTAAGTTCACAAAATAAAAGTTTACAAATGCTGCCAACATTGTATAGTGTGTGCTAACTCTTCAGAATAAGTTTTGTAATTCTAGGCTTTTTATCAATAACAACCTAGAGTTCAGACAAGCACTTTATTACATACAATCATACACAAAATACTTTATTGGACATAAACCATTTTAGTTTACGTAATTCTCAAGTAAAATCTCAAAATCCCTGGAATAATGGATTAAACTTTTGAGCAACTGAAAAAAAAAAAAGACATTGCCATCCTCCGAAGTACAATTTGTTGCACACAATCGTAACTCATGATCCCAAGAGCTTGGAAATTACCTGCCAACACACAGAGCATCACATGGATACATCTACGGTAGTTTAAGTTTTAAATTATCACACTAGTGCATCATTAAAAAATTTTGGAGGGTTTTTGTCATGAATTTAAAATTATTTAAGCTGAAAAAATAGAAAATTAGTGTACTAGTTGTCCAGCAGTGGTCGAAATTCGACCATAAAGCATTAAACTTTTTTATATGAGTGTGAATAAAGTTCTTCTGTCGAACAGTATGTAGCAAGATTCCATATACAGTGGAACCTACTAAAGTGACCACCTTGGATAAGAGACCATCTGTCTACAGTGTGACCACTTTTGTACAATTTCACTCTACAAACACCACAGTTTCCTGTGAAGACTTTTTATTAAGACTATCATATTTTGATAAATGGAAAGGCAGCTCCAGCAAGTGGGTCATAGGGAGTCATCTCATAGGGATCATCATCATACATTAGTAAAACGATGCAATCAACTTTCAATACTAACTGATGTGGTGGCAAACTATGGTATTTTTTGGTTAGCCTGGTGCAAATCCCACCAACTGTTTTCTCTGGGAAACGTTTAAAGACTACTTCTGAAACACTGTCCTTCCCAAAACAAAGCCAGAAATTTTAATCCGTATAGAAATAGTATTTATATACATAATTTAATATATATACAAAAGTATCGCTATACCTTGAACCTAGTTAAGACAAAAACACTTAACATGAAATTTCTCTTAAGACAAAGGTAAACTGTTCCCCAATCACGTCTTGCCTTTTGCTGTCTTATCGTTTAACATGAATTTCGGTTAATACGAAAAGATATTTCCTAACCATCAACTTTGTCTTAATGAGATTTGACAATACTAAAAAGAAATTAGTATATTTATTGGTTACATAATATGGAATTGGGGAAAATGCATGGAATTAAATTAAAATACGAAATTAAATTAAAACTTCCAAAACATGGAAAGGGATAAACAACTATGTACTGGAAATCGCTTTAGGTTTGCAAGCATTTGCCACTGATTACAATTATTTGGCAATTTTTCACTTGCTCCGGCTAACAAAAAAACACAAACCATTCAGTCAAAGAATTCAAAAATTCTACTGGATAATTGTCATTGTCACCATAGCAAATTATTTTATCGTAGCTATGGTGATATGTTCTGTATTCATCAGATATTTGATGCAAATACATCGAATCCATGAATTTTTCCTTTCACTCCGACATTGATTACTTTTTTCGCTCCCTTGGATTAAGCGTGGACATCACAATCCATAAGTGTGCCGTGTTTACCTTTCTTGTTAAATAAACATTTCAACATTTTATTAACGCCCCCCCCTCTCCACATTATCTGGCAAACACATTTGAAAAGTGACTAGACACGCTAATGTCTACACAGAAATCCTGATTGAAATGAATAGCACTCTGGGGCTAAACATTTTGGGGTGGACCGCCCTTATGACTTAGGGGTATGAGACATAGTTAAAAACCTATTCTCAGACCTAACGAATATACATAGAAAATTTCATTAAAATTGGTCGAGTGGTTTCGGAGGAGTTAGGTGACTAACACTGTGACAGGAGAATTTTATATATTAGATTAGATACAGCTTTATTGACGATTTCCTCATTAACCGAAAAATTGAGACGTTAGCTTGAACTCTGGTGAATATTAATCGCACATATTAAAAGTTTTGTGAGAATCCGAGCATATTTGAGGAAGTCCAGAGAGCGGGAAAAGCATCAAAAAACATAAAAAAAAAACACTGTTGAAAATGCTTTTAAAATGAAAGCCATATACTAACGTACCCCTCTTTTCCAAATAACATTTCCCCAGCACGGACATTTGTGTTTTAACGTACAGACGACGGGAAACGAAAAATTGTCATTTCCCGTCGAGGGGGTAGTAGAGGAAATTCTCTCTTCTACGCTAACATTCCGTTAAAAATTAGCGCCGAGTCAATCGAGAAAAGTACTCCGAAAAAATACTTGGCTTAAGTCCATACTACGAAATGTTCCACTCCCCAGTGAAAAGTATTTATGAATTCATATTTCTGGGAAAACGCATTCAAGCAGGTTCGATTTTCTTTTTTTTAACCTCCTGATTCAAAAATCCGTTTTTCTTCAACTGGAGTCGATTAACTAATTTATCTGATTACTCTCGATTGGAGCGACCTTAATCGAGGCTCATTCATACTCGCCCATATTTGTTTCCCCATATGTATCAATCAGCAGGAACCGTTCCACTTGTGCTTGTGCATGTGCACCCTCGCGATGATAAATCAAAACTTTAATATACAGAGGGAGTGGAGTCTTGACGACTTACTAGAGGAATGCGTTCCAAGACCACTACTAGCAATGTCACTCACGACCAGTGTTGCCAACTGTACCAGAGAAAAAATGGCTAGAATCAAAGTGAAAAGTGGCTTGAAATTGGTAAAAGATTTCGATCAGAGAGGAAAATAAATTAATCATAACTGACTCCAAAAACAAAATAAAATTTTGTTTTTGCCTCGTTTTTGTTGAATGTCTGTTGACTTTTGTTGTCTGTCTTTTGTTGTCTGTCCTGAAAGGAAAAAATCTGATGTGTCCAACACATGACTTCCTTGCACGTCCATTAGATCAAAAATATTTTCGATGCACTTCCTCTAAATTTATTTGTTTGAAAGAGATAAAATATCAATAATAGTAAGGTTTAGCGATTTCTAGCCAAATATTTCGATATCGCCAAGCTGAGTTCAATTTGAAAGATTTCCTTCTGACACTTTATTTGGCGATATTTCACCAAAAGCCGACAAACTTGAGATAGTCAGCGAGATTTTGGGGATAGCCAAAGTAGTCATTGACCACAGACTTTCAATGAATTGAATGCATCCATACACCTCAATGTATTTAAAGTCATTTGGCTCACCCTGTAAATAAATTCTCAGTCGATTGCTGTCAAAAAAGATATTGAAAACAGTTAGATATTAAAATAGTTCTAAATACAAAGTTAAAAAAATCTACGGGTTAAAGTTTTAGAGTTATACAAAATAGGAAATAATTTTTGGCGCCAAATTTGGCGATATTTCGGCGAAACTCGTCAATGTCGAAGACATTTGGCGAGATTTTAAGCATGAACCAAACAATGACAGATTATCGCCAAATTTGGCGATATTCTGCCAAAACTCGCCAAGAACGATAACAAATGGCGATACTTTGGGCATGGACCAAATGACTGACTATCGCCAAATTTGGCGATATTTCGCCAAAACTCGCCAAGGTCGAGGACAGACGGCGAGATTTTGGGCATGTACCAAACAATGACTGTATTATATTGAAGATGTCCATAGACATTAAGGTACTGAAATTCTTTTCGGTGGTCCTGTAAATAAACTCTCCAGTAGATTGGAACCAAAAATCGAGATGCACAACTAGATGTTACAACATTCTTATATATGAAATTTCATAATAGTTTTTGAGATTTGAGAGTTAAATATGCACACACATACACCAAAAGTCGCCAAGCTTGGCGACTTTTGGCATAGTTCTTCAGGGAGGCACGTGACCGTGGTCGGACCATTACCTAACTTATGTGGTAGGACGGTATTGTGCTTGAAATGGATGAATGCCCCTAAAATTGCTATTGACCGTAATGTATTGGAAATCTTTTGAGTGTTCCTGTAGCAGAACTATAAATGAAAAAGACACTTTTTTTAATGGAGAAATTCATTTTCTAACTCTTTACAGCATATATCACTTCTGAGTCGTTTGAAATAGCCCAATACCTCTAAAAAACACTTTGATGAATTTCGGCCCATAGAGCGTAATGTATTTCGAATCTTTTGGGCGGTCCTGTAGATAAACTATTCAGTCGAATGGAACCGAAAGGGAAGGTGCACAACTAGATGTTACAACAATCCTAAATATAAAGTTTCAACATTCAACGCCTAACAGTTTTTGAGATATGCGAGTTTAATGAATTTCGGCCCATTGAGTGTAATGTATTTCGAATGTTTTGGGCAGTCCTGTAGATAAACTATCCAGTCGAATGGAACCAAAAGGGGAGGTGCAGAACTAGATGTTACAACTATCCAAAATATGAAGTTTCGACATTCTACGCCTAATAGCTTTTGAGTTAGGCGAGTTTAATGAATTTCGGCCCATAGAGCGTAATGTATTTCGAATCTTTTGGGCGGTCCTGTACATAAACTATCCATTCGATTGCCACCAAAAGGGGAGGTGCACAACTAGATCATAGAACAATCCTAAATATCAAATCTCAACATTCTACGACCATTAGTTTTTGAGATATGCGAGTTACATACATACGTACGTACGTACGTACGTACATACATACGTACGTACATACGTACGTACGTACGTACAGACGGCATGGAAAAACTGGCCACAGTAGACTCGCCACTGGTCAAAATGAGTTGCAGACGCGTTAATATGATCGTGCATGCTAGCCTACGATGAGATGCATCGAAAAAATTTTTTTAATTAAATTTAGAGGTAGTCAAAATCGGTTTTTATGTCGAAATTTGGCCCCCAAAATTTTTCGGGATCACATTACTTCCTTATACTACGTACAAGGAAGTAAAAATTGTGACGTCAAGTGAAACTGTAGTCGACATCCAGACAGTCGTCTGCGGAACTTTATTTCGCTGCCGTACATCGTCTGCGTTTTTAAAAAGACCGCAATGGTGAAATTTTATACCACCAAGCTTGCGCATGCGCATTATAAAATTAAAACATTCTGTCCGTTATGCGAGCGAAACGAACAGTGTGACACACGACGGTTTAAAGAGGCTAGAATTGGCCAGAAATTGCTTAAAACAGAATGCTAGAAATGACCAGAAATTGCTTAACTAGAAATAATATGGCTAAAACAGCCACTAGTAGCTTTTTCTAAAATTTGTGGCAAATTAGGTTGTTAAAGTGGCCAGATCTGGCCGCAAGTGGCTAAGTAGGTAACTCTGCTCACGGCACAGAATTCTTTATTAACCTCAATAACATATTTGTTTTGTTTGAAATAGTTGAATGACGTCGAAATGAATGTACTTTAAACTTTGACTGACGATAGATGACAGAATGACTTGTGGGAATACCTGTTAATAACAATATGATGTTATAGAATGTTAGTTCCCCCTCTTCTGTGAGACTAAACGTGACGGCTGAAGAAGACCAAAAATTTTCGGTTGAAACGATCGTCCCATCCCATAAGCATCATTTTTTGTGTGTTTTTTACACATACAAAGTTTTTATTTATTTTATTTTAATATAATGTTATATCTGTAAATATAATGTTGTACAGGTTATTTTCAATAGGTATATTGTGTAATACATTACAATAACATAATTATACATTATTAAAAAAAATAATAATCATGATGACCGATCAAATACTAACTATTAATATTTAATAACAATTAACGATTGACAAATAAAAATTTTTAGTGGATAATCGCGATTTACGATGTCATTAATCGTAACTGCACGATGAATACTTTCCGTTGTAATTCGTGATTATTTTTTCCACAACGAGAGCTGTTAGACTAAGGAATGATAGATAAACCAAAATCAAAAGCTCTGTTCAGTGTCATAAGAAAGTGTAGTAAATGGCATAAAATGCATTTCTATGGCAGTTTTCGTACAAATATTGAACCAGGCAGGCAGCCAAAAAAATTAGTATGGAGAGAAAGGTGGCTAAGAATGCATGCCAAGGAAATGAAATGTGTACAGAACCGCCCCCGGGACACTAACAGATGTGCGTGAATTACTCTTAGAAGTATTGTATTTGCATGTTCAATAACCTGAAAGCCGGCAGCAGAAACTGGTGCTGCTACTCGAGGGCCAATAAAATAAGGGTCAATGAGTAAAAACTTTGTAACATAACACAAGTGAGAAAAGAACTCATGAACAATACAATTGTTTCGGGTAGTGCAGAAAGTCCAAACCCTCCCCAGCTGCAATAAAGTTCCACCATACACAGGGTCGGAGAAGGTTCGAGCCTAAAAGCAAGCAAAGGCAGTTGCCATTCGAAAGAAGGAAAAGTAAAATTAGGAAAATAAAAATACAAAAATAGAACAATAATTTACGGGCGTTTTAAAAATACTCGGATTTTTGAACAGTTCCATCTGTTTCGCATGAGTGGCAACATTTCAAGTCCCCTAGCAGAAGCAGGTACGTCTAGTGTCGGTAAAATCAGAGCCGTTTTGAGAGTTTTAGACCAGTTGATGATACTTATCCTAAAATGTTAATCCATGGTAACATCTCAAATAATTCTAACACTTTGATAACTGCATTCCTTTTTTTAAAAAAGTTGGTCAATAATACTGTATAGGTTTAATTTTTTTTAGAAAAATACACCCGCCC
This sequence comes from Cheiracanthium punctorium, assembly GCA_038373885.1. Taxonomy (NCBI): domain Eukaryota; kingdom Metazoa; phylum Arthropoda; class Arachnida; order Araneae; family Cheiracanthiidae; genus Cheiracanthium; species Cheiracanthium punctorium. The sequence continues at coordinate 182,158 of JAWZYV010010563.1, forward strand.
CCCTTTCTCCAAAATAAATAAATAAAAATACACTTTAAAGAATGGCTACCCTCAGAGTGCAATGCACTGGAATTATTTTGAGTACTTTTGTAAAAAATCTATAAATAAAAAATCTAAAATCACAATTTCCAATAGGATACTTTGTATTGCACGTAGGAGTAACACATATAAGTTTCGTAATAATCGATGCACATTTACGGTAGTTAGCGGGAGGACGGATGGATAGACAAACAGACAAGAAAAACCGAATCATAAACGCTTTTCAGCCTTGTTGGGGGGGAAAAAACTGCAGTTTAAAAACCTTTCTTAACTCAGAGAGAAATCACTTCACTTCACTAATTCCACGGTAAAAAATATATCTCCCAAATACAACGAAAATTCGCTAAATTTAGTAATGAATACCTTAAATTGGCAACACAAATAAAAAGTCATTTAGAACATCTCAACATTAAGCGAAGAGGCCAATATAGCAAATCACAATGATGAATTACTTAATTTTTACTGTGCCTGTAAAAACAGTTTAACTGCACAGATAGCCTTGCTGCTAAGAAAGGCGATTTAAGTGGACGCCCCTCCTTCTCGAACGCTTTGTCCATACATTTCTGAATCAGAAGTTTTTCGTTGTTGTTGTTGTATTGAGAACTTCAGTTTTTAATGCTACAGTACTTATCTCAAATGATTAACCCAACAAACTTGCTGGATAATTATCAGGTTGTAACGAAAGTTCTCCGCCAAATCTGCTTGAGTCAGCTCATCCGGCACCCAGCGATCGAACTTGTACATGAAGTTTATGTGATGCATAGCATGGCTAATGGGCATGGCATTAATGTGTATTTCTTTAGATAGCTCTCAAGTAGTTGAATAATGATCTTCTTCCACAAGTTCTCGCAGATGGCCCTCAACATCAGTAGGCCGGCCAGAGAGCTCTGCTCCTTGAATGTCATAGACCCTGTTTTTTAACTTTCAGTATCAAACCTTCACAGTGCCGTCTGATACAACAGTAAAATCTAAATTACATACATAATTCTTTGACATTCTGTAGCACTTTTCGCAACAGAACTGGAAGTAAAAGATGGTTCTAATCCAGTAACGTGGAAGTTCCATTTCAGACACCTTGTACTTAATAATAACGACATTTTTTTAACAACACATTGTTCTAAAGCAAGTCTCTTTCTTTCAAATGGCAAATATTGTTTGACAAAATATGAGCAAACGCACCAACGTGAACTGTTTGCAGACGATATTTTTGGTAGAGGGAAACTTTCGCTACAACCTAATAATATTACAATAACAAATTATACGTTCGGTAAAAGTACTATTGAGTATCAAGTCCTTAGGTATAATCCAGCACTAAAAACAATGAATGTTTAATTTGGATATTTTTATCCGAAGAATACTGATTTAAAGGTAAAATATAAGTAAAAGGCTGAGTTTTTTTTTTTTTTTTTAATAAATTATATTTCTAAGGAAATCAGCTCTCAAAACTGAGCTTTGAAGTTGAATAACTTCATAATGTTTGGCCTCTGATTCTGCTAATATACTTTTTATTTCCTACGGGGTATGTCATTTTGGCAATAATATTCTTTGTGTTTTACTTATTAATTATATATATATATATATATTATCCCCCCCTTCCCACACACACCGAAAAGAGTTGGTTTGATGATATGGAAATTAATACGCAAGGAAGCAAAATTTCAGGTTTCAGCCGCTCAGGGTAAATTTCTACTTTGCCTGTAAAACCACTTTAACTGCAAGGACTGTGCAACTGCCAAAAAACCAGCACTAGTAAAATTAATTAGAAACAAATCTGGAGTGACTCCACTCGACTTTCCGAACACTTACGATTAAGATCATTACCAAGCATTTAAATAAATTTTAATCGATGAATAATTCAAACATATATACCAAATTGAAGGTCGATCGAATGTACCGTTTAAACGCCAGCGCACTTTCAAGAATTTCTCCCCATAGGCCATAATGTAAAAGAAATCTTTATTTTATCCCTGTAGAAAAACTGTAAGTCCTATACACATCAAAATCAATACAGATCTTGCGACGGTGGTTTATAACATGTATACCCAATTTGAGCTCAATCGAATGTACCGTTTAAACGCTAGCGCACTTTCCAGAATTTTCCTCCATAGGCCATAATGTAAAAGAAATCTTTGTCGTAGCCCTGTAGAAAAACTGTAAGTCCTATACACACCAAAATCAATACCGGTCTTGCGACGGTGGTTTATAACATATATACCCAATTTGAGCTCAATCGCATGCCCTGTTCAGGAGCTATCGTGTTCACTCACATACACACAAACACACATACACACACACACACATACATATATACATCTCGTAAAAATAGCATAAATGAATTCAGAAGACCTCAAAACGTGTAAATACACCAAAATCTCGAATTCGAATTTTTTCATGATTACAATACTTTCCTTACATGGTACATGTTCGGAAAGTAATAAAATAACGTAACTTTGTAAATAATGCAAATTAAAAAGGATATTTATTCCACACCCTAAAATATTAGATTTTATTTAATAAAAAAAGCTAAATTTTGTCCAATATTTGCTTTTTTTTTTTTTTTTTTTTTTTTAACATGTGCTATTTTACTTTTAATTAAGCTTTCTTTTGGATTCTCGATATGAGCAACACTTAGTAGGTTCAAACAAAAGTATGGATGTAACAACTATTTAGCAGTGCTTCATTCCACAGATAAAATTTGACTATCATGTGGCAATAAGGTGACGTCACACAATGGTTATATTGCTTAGCATGAATGCTCATAGAGATGAAACAGATTTATAAACCTGCGTAAGTATTCTCAATTTAAACTTTTAAAATTGCTATTTCTAAATGTTGTTTATATTAAATGATTATGATGATTTTTTAAAAAATATCACTAAATCTTAAATATTAAACAAATTAATTTTTAATCCTTTATTTAGCAAACTAAGAATTGCCAAGAATACGGTGCTATACTGATTAATGTAATAAAAAAGAAAATTACGAAACAAATTAATAAGCATAAGCTATACGTTGGATGACTGGTTTTATAAATAGTTACGAGTCTTTTTCAAATATAGTATAGAATCAACCAATCTGAAGGAGTCAAGTAATACTTTGATTGACACACTTTTAGAAAATCTAATCCTTTAATCATAAAACAGACGTCTGAAAATTCACTAATGCTCTTTTTTTTTTTTTTTTTTTGAGGAGGAGGGTGCACGACAGGATTAGAAAGTGAGCGCAAAGCTGTCTATTTATAACAATCTACTCTAATAGAACATGCAATCGTGATGTAAGCTGACTAAATTAAGTATTTGGTAGTAATTTTTCAAAGGAATGGTTACAATGAATAGATATTTCTTTTTCTTTTACAATTTTAATTTAAAGGTCCTCTAATTACCGTCAGTAGATAAAGCGTTAAAGGTAAACTTAGTTCTTACTTATTCATAATGAAATGTCTTTTTCAAATACAAGTCAATACAATATCAAACACGAGTACTATAATGTTCTACGATATTTCATGATGTGGTACCGTTTTAAAATATTACAGAAAAGGTTTGATGCTGTAACTGGTCTGAGACAACTAAACTATATTACGGACCAGTAGAATACAATATTTGTTGGTCCGTCGGACCAGTAACGTCTTATTTATATTATTCTCTTGCAAACTTTCCTCATTCAATTCCAAAATAGATGTCATCCAATTTTACCAATACATGTCATATAGAGGAGAGGAGGGTTTATGGAATACCATTTACATTTCTAAATATAATTTTATAGATTTTTCAATAAAATCCCCAAAATCATCATGTATACATACTATAACTAATTGTTACGAAATATCACTTGTAAAGAAATACTCTACTTATTTTGCTGTTATAGGAAAAATTATTTTTTTTTTTTTTTAAGTTACAAGTGGAGGTTAGTATGAAATAGTCAGCCAATGTGGAATAGTTGGTTTAAACAGTTGAAAAAACTAATTATACTTTATAAAACATAGCTATTTTTAGCTACAGAACTATAATTTTTAAGATTATGTTCAAGTCATTTCTGCTTCGAGTCTATTTACAAAAGTCGCAGACACACATCTTCTTTTTCTGCTTCGGAACAGACAACGAGACCACAGAAAACAGCTGAAGCATTGAAAAAAAATCCATATTTCTCCTGGTTCATCTTCTGAGAATTTTCTGTTACAGAAGATACATTCAGCGTCTTTGTTTTCCGGCTCTTTGATAGATGGCATGAAATGCATTAAAATATTGCATAATATACCATAATACCCGACACGCCACCTAGGAAAATTAAACATTATACTGATGGGAATAAACACTGCCAGCTCAAAAACAGCCACAGTACAACAAACGACAATTATTTCAGTGCACATTATGCGTAAGAACTATGTTCATGTCACGTTCAAGTCTATTCCGTAATACCCTTCTCTCCTCTAATTTGATATATTTAATCTTTTACAGACCAAATTCGGATCCAGGCATATTTTAAATTAGTTTTTTTTTTTTTTTTTTTTTTTTTGCATATGTTGTCTTCTAATGCGTTATAGTTAAAGAATTAGTCATTTTAATGGGGGGGAGGGGGATTGTATACAATTGGGAACTTTGAGTCATTTCTGACTATACTTTCATATTATTTTCAAAATCGGAATATAGTGTTGGATAGTTTAAATAATAAGTGAAATATTAATAATTAATAAAATATTTACTTTTAAATTTAAATAAAGATATGAATTATGTTTAGAGGGGGGGGAGGTTATCACGATAGGTCTGTAAAAATTTCTGAAAATGGCGGCTATTTTTATGATTTTTTGTTCAGTATTCCACTCTCGATAAGAATGTAAACTTCTATTTCAAAAACTCAAGTCATCTTAACTACATCTCCTTTTTTCAAGTCAATATCGATAAAATTTAATCTTTCAATAAATTTTTAATTTGGTGTTCCCAATTGGGAATACTGGCCTGTAAAAGGTTAATAATTTTATAATAGATGTTTACAATTTTTGAAAAACCTTGTATACGAAGCAGTGATAAATGTTACGGACTAGAGAAATCATGGAATCACTAGTCCTTTGGACCACTAACTAGTATTCCACTTGCCACCCTTGATTCAGTGGAATTTTTGAGGGAGAAAAAAAAAAAGTAGTTGGTATGTTTTGATAAGTATGAATTATGCTAGAAAGCTTATCAAATTCATTTAAAACACGTAATTTTCATACAGGCTGCAAAATATTGTGATTTTACCACAGCAATAAACCGGCCGGTTCCGATTTGAGCATAAATTTCTGAGCTCTGGCTATGATTCAGGTAAAACACCTAAAAATTCAGGTAAAATTCAAGGAAATTTTTTTGAAATGCCCTAACTCGTTTCTCAGTAGTTTATTTTTAAACCTGACAAGAGGAAGTTTTTATAATAAATATCTATTGTCTTTATAAAACACAGCACGTGAGTTTTAATTACGTAATTGCACATCTCCATATTACCTATTACAATCCTTTCCGTCAACGATATTCATAATTGCATTGTCATTCTTTTGTTGCAATGTAGGTGCCGCAACCATTTTCTCCTCGTGGTATTTACTAAGCAATTTAACATTAAAAAACAAGAGGAAGGGAAGTCATGCCAAACGCATTGCATAGATTCTATAGCGCTTCCCAGTGTGATGTCAGCTGCGCATGTACCACTCATTATTAGTAGTCCCTTAACCCTTTGAAGCGCAACCCTTTCCCAATGCTGAAAAAAGGGCAGCCGTTCCCATCGCTCGACCCCTTAGAGACCCCTTTTCTGAAGCAGCTGGCTGTGCTCTCGCACAGCCAGCTGCGTCAAAAAAGGGGTCTCTAGATCTGTGGAACGCGATGAACGTTTTGATCGTCCGCCATCTTGCTGGTAGTTAAGTCGAGCGATGGCAACGGCTGCCCTTTTTTCAGCATTGGGCAATTTATCCAGCTGTTCTTGCGTTCTTCCATTTTTCAGCAGATGTTAGTGCTGTTAAAAATAATCGTGACCATTTTTTTACGGGAAATGACGTGCTAAAAAGTAAAGGATTCTCGTGGAGCTATATCTATTTTTATAGAAATCAAATCTATTCTTCGTAACTGGCAACAGTCAAAACGTCAGAGTTTGGTGTCCTCATGGCGAGGACACCGCGCGTTAAAGGGTTAAGGCTCGCTCCCGTCAAAATCACGGGCTACGCTTTCTCCCTCTATTTTTCGTGCCCGTGATATGTCCGGGCAATAGAGTTCAAATGTTATGCGCCAAAAATATAAGAGCCTTTTAGTTCTTATGCACGGATTTTGTTTTATATCTCAATTTTACACAACAGATTGCAGTACCAGACTATTTTTAACTTAATAAGAGATAATTTATTATTAATTAGAGGGTAGCAGTACTCAAATACGTGTATTTGTGATATGCATTGTGCCATCTTAGCTCACTCTTTTACTTATGTTCAAAGAAAACTTTACAAATATTCATTTGTTTTATGAAGTAAGTTTTATAAAATTCTCTTTTAGGGTTTAAAACATATATTTTTTAACTATGCCTGCTTACTAGAAAACACACATTCAGTCACAATAACCCTCAATATTAGCTTTTCCTAAAATTTTAACTTTTTTTCCCCCACACTAAAAAGATGTTCAAAACCTTCAAATGAATACATATATTGTACATGCGCTTATTTTTACACAGTTTTCTGTAATAAAAAACAATAGGCAATTTTCATGACCGTTTTGTCGAAAATAATACGACCTTTAAGTGGATAAAGTACGGTTAAGCAACCTGTTCGCTCATCGTTGCAAAGACGCGACGACAGTGACTTCGCTCCCAAGAGTACGCGTACCTCAGGTTGGGAACCGCTGCTCTAAACTGGAGGGAAGAACAAACCTCCAAGCTTTAGAAGACCTAATCGGAGGCTTCTCCATTGAAAGCTTTAAAGCAGCTCAACATTGCTAATGTTGGCGCACATTGCAATTTTCGGAATTCAAGTTTTTTTTTTTTTTTTTCGTTTTTCGGAGATGACAATGCAGAAGGGGCGTTTTTATTGGGTCCTTTTTAAGGGCGGAGTCATTTTCCCTCCGTCAGAGATATGATTCCAGAGAAGATTTCGGGGGAGTTCTGACTGAATCGTTAATTTTCAAGCACAGGTACCTTGTGCGCTTTTATGGCTGTTCGGTCAGATTTTTTCCAGCGGGTTCCTACCTTAAGCCGTTAGTTTTCAGATATAATCAAGACTCTTAGTTCTTTTGTTTGACTCTGCAAAAGAGAAGTTACGCATTTTTTTTTTTTTTTTTTTTTTGGGGGGGGGGGGGGGTTGTCGTGGAGCTTTCTTCTATAAACTGCCATCATAAACTACCATAGTATTTTCGTTCAAAAAAATACACTGGGGAAAAAAATGGTCTGTTGATTTAAAAAATTTTGGTTGGCTCGATTTCAAAGTAGTTTTATTGAATCAACAAAATTGTTAATTCAACGAAATAGTTTGTTAATTTAACAAAAGCTTTGTTAATTCAATGAAATATTTTGTTAATTTAACAAAAGCTTTGTTAATTCAATGAAATATTTTGTTAATTTAACAAAAGCTTTGTTAATTCAATGAAATATTTTGTTAATTTAACAAAAGCTTTGTTAATTCAATGAAATATTTTGTTAATTTAACAAAAGCTTTGTTAATTCAATGAAATATTTTGTTACAATTTTTTTTTTTTGTAAAAATCAACAAAATTTTGTTGAATTCAACAAAACATTTTTTTTTCCTCCCGTATAGGAACGTTCTCGAAATACATCTTCAAACAACAAGCAGTAGCAGATATCACTGTATTTAAATACCTATGAGTTACCCTACATAAAGTCAATACTCTTGCCATATACACCCTTTTCAGGGCACTTGATGCAATCCACCAGCAACAACGTTATCAATATCGCGGTAATCGATTCTTATTAATAGAAGTTACAGCACACAAACGGGCAGTACAATTGAAATTAAGTTCAAACTCAACCTTACTGCATACCCAGCCATTCATTTCTAAACCGACCCAAGAAGTCTTTACAGCAAGTGCCTCGTCATCTTTCAAAAAAGTAACGTAGGTTTCAATTATGCAATTGTACATTTTCTTGGCTGTTTTTTTTTTCAATTTTCTTATTACGTGAACGATATTTATCAATATCCATTACCATTCTTTGTTAGAACTCTGAGTTGAAATATTCTCTGTCGGAAGAGATTTATTTTAAAAAATAAATCAGCAGCATAAAAACAACTCACCTTCGGTGACGTGCTCGGTGTACTTGAGACCTCGGAAAACCGCGGAGTCATGGGGTGTTCTTCATTTGCATCATGACCTGCAATTAGAAATTTTAAAAAAAGATTTAACTTAAAGAAAATCGAACACGTACGATGTCTTTTCATTACATTTGTGACACGCGGATGTGAAACGAGAATAGGCTTAAAGGATTTGAAATCCTACTATATAGTTACGCTGATCCTTGACTCACTCTGTAATCATTCCGGGCAACCACTTCAATATAAATTTTTTACCGCCATTATTCCAAGAAGATTAAAAAGTTCAAAAAGGTTAAAAAGCAGAAAAAGCGTAATATCGTCTACGCCGTTTATACGATCCGCTTGAAAATTTTCATATAATTATGTATGAAAATATAAAAAACAATCTGTGCTACTTTAAAAATCTGAAAATCCACCGGTTCCCTCATTTTTAAGCGATTTTTTGCTATTTTCAGGTCCCTTTTATATTCCAGAGTAAAAGTCAATCATTTGCGTGATAAAATGAGCTGTTGCAATCGGCATGACGTCCTATTTCAATTCGTTTAAAATAGTTTTCCCAGATTACATAGTTTAATTTTTTTTCACAAACAAATCGTCTGCATGGTATAAGAAAGGTTGTGTAAACTAAAAGAAATCTTTCGAAAGCGAAAACTTTCCGCGCGTTTCGAGAAAAGCATGACATTCGACCTGGATACATAATAAAAATTGAATATGAACTTATTTATTTTTAGGTGGACGAAGATTAAATATATCTAGTGTAGACCTATTTTTGCCGAATATTTTTTCTAGCGTTCGTTGTAATTGCCTCCACAACGGACTTCTAGTTCAGAGATAGATTAAAGACATTTTTTCCTTCTCAATAATGCAGAGAAAGTAGCAACTGAAGCTTCTGTTGAAAGAAGGGGGGGTAGCTTCAACCTACGAAAACAATATATGCATGTAACATCACTGTTACGGGATTTAGTATGTTATATGTATGTGCACTGCAACATAAAACACGTAACTGCAAGTTCCCGTAGATATAGCTACCACTGTTTTGCAGCAAACATTTTAATTCTTTGTACAATACGAACAATAAATTTCATACTACTTGAGACAATCACAGGCAAACTACTTTTTATGGGATTTTGCGGACATAAAAGATAATATTGCAGACACGAGGAGACGGGCATAAAGAAATATTGCGGGCAGTTATGAAATAACCTATACACGCAGGAAGATAAGGAAACTTAAGGCTCTGCCGAAATTATTACCAGTTGTAGTCCTGGAATTGCTATAATTTCAGAAATTGTAAAGTAATATTCTTAGACGTAGCAACTATTTTTAAAGTTAAAATATCAAATGGCGGAAGGGGGGGGGGGCAGGTAGTCTCTTCTATTAAATTGAAAGGACTGGATATGTTAACCATATGTTAATTATCCTGAGGTTAACCGGTTATTGTTATACATGGTAAAGTAGATTAAATATCATTTAGTTAGTTGTAAGGGGCCTGTTAAAAAAGTATGAATATCACAAACACTTAATATACGCGAAATATGTATTTTAATGGTACATAGTGCTTTAATCCACATTACAGTAACAAATCTACAAATAAACAGTTTCTATTTTTGAAATTAATAAGCTAATGTTGCTCTTGCATAACTCAGAAAGTTAAAAGATCATGCTCGTCGATGAGCTCGTCGCGATGAGCTCAATCGAATGTACCGTTTAAACGCTAGCGCATTTTCAAGAATTCCCCCCCCCATAGGCCATAATGTAAAAGAAATACTCTTCTACAGGGCTACGACAAAGACAAGTCCTATACACACCAAAATCAATACTGGTCTTACGGCGGTGGTTTATAACATATATACTCAATTTGAGCTCAATGGAATACACCGTTTAAACGTTAGCGTACTTTCAAGAATTTCCCCCCACATAGGCCATAACGTACAAGAAATCTTTGTCGTAGCCCTGTAGAAAAACTAAGTCCTATACATACCAAAATCAATACGGGTCTTGCGACGGTGGTTTATAACATATATACCCAATTTGAGCTCAATCGAATGCCCCGTTTAGAAACTATCATGTTCACACACACACATCTCGTAGAAATAGCATAAATGAATTCAGAAGACCACAAAATGTGTCAATACACCAAAATCTCGAGGCCGAATTTTTCCATGATTACAATACTTTCCTTACATGGTACATGTTCAGAAAGTAAAAAAATAAAATAAAATTCTGTTATTCTTTATATAGGACCGTTAAAGAAGAAAGTAATCAAACATTTAAAAACAGCAAAACTTTAATTGTATTTTGGATATTTAAAAATGTATCTTTTGAAACATGTATTCACAATGTAATAAATCGAACGCGAAAACACAAGAGCAACTGTTTCCTATATTCTTTGAAATGCACTTTAACCCTTTAAGGCGCAGTGATCCCGCTCTGGGAACACCCAACTCTAACGTTTTGAGTGTTGCCAGTCACGAAGAATAGATTGGATTTCTATAAAAATGGTTGCGGGTGACATAGCTCCACGAGAATTCTTTACTTTTTAGCACGTCATTTCCCGTAAAAGAATGGTCACGATTACTTTTAACAGCACTGACATCTGCCGAAAAATGGAAGAACGCGAGAACAGCTCGATAGATTGCCCAATGCTGGAAAAAGGGCAGCCGTTGCCATCGCTCGACTTAACTACCAGCAAGATGGCGGACGATCGAAACGTTCATCGCGTGCCACAGATCTAGAGACCTTTTTTTGACGCAGCTGGCTGTGCGCGAGCACAGCCGGCTGTCGTCAAAAAAAGGGTCTCTAGATCTGTGGCACGCGATGAACGTTTCGATCGTCCGCCATCTTGCTGGTAGTTAAGTCGAGCGATGGCAACGGCTGCCCTTTTTCCAGCATTGGGAAAGGGTTGCGCCTCAAAGAGTTAAAAGGCAGGGCCTTCATCTCAAGTGCATAGCACATTAAAGTGAAGGACGGAGATTAAAGTGGAGGTAAAGGGCGGAGAACATAATCCTTGTTAAACTAAATTCATCCTAATGGCTACCCCTCAAGTGACTGGGGATTTGTAATCTCCCTGCGCCACTTGAAGCATACGTCCCCAAATAGATTGGGGGAAAGAGAAGATTACCACCAGCTTCCCCTCCTAAGGGACACTCGCATGTCTGAATTCACTTAGTTTAGAGAACTAGGGGAATTTATGTATACGGGTTTAAACTAAGTAATGTAGGGTAGACTGAGTGAATAAACATTTTGTAATTTTTAAGTACAGGGTAACAGAGAATTGTAGGACACTTTACAGTATTTAAAAACAACAACAACTAAGCATGAACAGGGTATTTGAATGATGGCAGATTTACCAAAAGTGTTACCTTTTAGTTTCCTATAATTTTGTACCAAACTAGGAGCCAGGCGCGTAGCCAGGAATATTTTTCGGGGGGGGGGGTGATATGCGCCTGAAAAAAATTTCGGGGGGGATATGAACTTATATCTGTATAAATAGACGGAATATCATCACTAATCCAAAAATTTCGGGGGGGGGGATATATATCCCGATATCCCCCCCCCCCCCCTGGCTACGCCCCTGCTAGGAGCCAAGGCCCCTAGACTAAGGTGACTACAAAACTGGGGACATTTATAATTAATGCAATAATTAACAGTAATTTAATTGAAAAACAATGCAATAATTAAAAATTATTCCCAGTTCCATTTTTTCATTCTGGGGACAATTTGAAAAACGTCCTGAAAATGGGGACTGTCCCCGGAAAATGGGGACGTTTGGTCACCTTACCCTAGACTCGCTACGTTGGCTTTTCGTAAAGGCATTCGGGCCCCATAATAAGGCTAATTCGTAAAAAAGGCATAATTTCAACAAACAAAACCCAATGGTAGATCAGATAGAATGTTATCCAGCTACACATTGCTTGGTTCTTGCATGTTGCTTGGAACATAAAAATTTAAACTTCGCACTATTTTTAATTATGTGAAACCCATGGAACACCTTGCGTATTAGCCAATTATGGCGAATTTTCATAATTGGGCGACTTGCGTATATGTATAGTTAATAATTAGCTCTAAGAAAACAGTACTTCATATGTTTTCTTTGATAAAAACTTCGTAACATTTTGCCACCAACGGCGACTTTTCATTATTTAGTGATTGACACATGCTCACAACCTACAATTACTTACTGCTCATGCAAGGTTCCCGGAAAACCGTTATCCATATTTTCATATACATAATTCTTTGCAGATTGACGTATTTAGCACTACGAATTATATCATCTCGCCGCGATGGCAAATATCCAAAATGCTCTAATAGCATAGTCAACGCCACCAAATATTTCTACCGGTAGCAAATACTCCAGCTGGACCGAACCGGCTTTAAAATAATCTGCATTTTAATTATTTTTCATTTTGAAGATGTATTGGGTTCTAACATTTTTGAAATCGCGGTTTAGATTCACCCTGCTTGGAAAGATACCATTTTGCCAGATCGTACCTAATATTAAATGGCGCTTTTAAAATCAGTTACAATGAGTTATTCTGTTCTGAAAAAACGAATAATCGCTAATTCTAAACTCCTGTTGTCTAAGCGAACTTACTAACTGAAATTGTCAACTCTGTGTAACACACTTTGAGTTATTTATTTCATGTAGTTTTTAATTTGGCGTAAAATGGGTGTCATTCTACTTCATGTTTGTCAATTTCACGCGATTCTACGTACTTGGAATTGCTTTGTTGCAAAGTAATGAATGATTTTATGCCAAATCTGGCAACCATTGTTTAATTTTTTCAGTATTTTTTATTAATATCCTCTAAAATAACTCGATTTTCGAAATTTAAGTCAGCTTATCAGTTTCCTCGGAATTTTCCGAATCCGTGGACATGTTTCTCGAAATTCAAATCTCCACGGTTTAGCAGAAGATAGCCCAACAAGCTCATGACAGCGGCGGCGACCGCGGCCGTTACTTTTTTTTAGAAAAGCGATAAACATAAGTTTATATTACGCATAAATTAAAAATAAGGGAAAACCATTTTCATTTCAGCATAAATCCGTTTTGGCGAGTAGAAAAAAAAAGTTTTTCTTTGTTTGACATCTATGATAGATATCTCCACTTAAATATCGAATTTCATTAAAGCTTCAATAAATATTTGAAGGAAGCAAGGGACGTTGGGAACCTGATATATTTTTTTCTTCTTCTAATTTTTAATTTTGAACAGTATTAATGTAAGGATAAATAAGATACATTTTTAAATGCTTTTATCAAATTTAAATCTCAGAAATAATTATTTTTGGATAAAAAAGGCTCTTTTTAAAGAAAATAACCTCAAAAACAACAAACTTTCAAATGGTCCAGGTGCATACTATATCAATTTAAAAAGCTGAATTTTTATAAACAATTTAAAAAGGAGTATAAAAATATAACTTCGCATAAAAATTGTACATACATTTAGTTGCGAAACAATACTTCTTGATAAAATGCTATTTTTCTGAATTTTAACTCGTCTCGCTTCATCTAACGTGTATAAATAATGCCTAGTTTATTATTATTATTATATTCATTATATCATTCTATACATTCACTAACTACTGAACTTCTAAAATGTATATGCATTTTTCGAAATGAAATTTGAGTTCTTTGAGTTTTATAGATACGTTTTTTTCACAAATTTCCAAGTTATATAGGCTATTGAGTTTTGACAATATATACCGAAAACCAATTGTGCATTTATTTACGATTAGCTGAAGTACCCGTCCTTGACGGGTTAGTGAATGCAAATTTCTAAAAAGCAAGAACTTTCGTCAGCATTGTAGGAGTACACAGAATGGATGTAGAATGTTGAGAAAGTAAAGAAAGCGAAGTTATAATTTTTATGTATTGTTAAAATATTACAGGTTAGAGAGTAACTAAGTAATATCATTTCATTCGCTTTAGTCGTAATTATGGGATGCGCGAACGAATATTTACGCATATTGAAATAATTTTCGCAAAATCTCAAAATCTAATCAACATTTTTGAAAAATTGGAAGCCTAGAATTTAAGTTGAATGACAACCTATCATGTCACCCAAATTCGTTTCATTCCCTGCAGTCTTTATTTCGTGATGCTGGAACAAAATTTCAGCATTTTAAAACGATTTTCGCAAAATCTCAAAATGTAATCAAAATATTTTTAAAATTCAACGCCTATAAATTAAGATTAGCAACTACCTATCATATCACTCAATTTCGTATCATTCGTATTAGTCGTTATTACGTGATGTTTGAAGAAATATAAACGTATTTTGAGAGAATTTTCACAAAATCTCAAAATCTAATAAAAATGTTTAAAAAATTGGACTCCTATAGTTTATGTTGAGCAACCATCTATCATGTGACCAAATTTCATATCATTCGCTTTAGTCGTTATTACGTAATGCGGGAACAAAGATTCACTCAGTTTTAAACGATTTTCACAAAATCTCGAAATCTGATCGATTTTTTTTAATTAGATGCTTATAGTTTAAGGTGAGTGACCACCTATCATTTCACCCAATATCATTTTTTCACCTTTGCAGTTATTACGTGATGTGCGAACACAAATTTACGCAGTTTGAAATGATTTTCGCAAAATCTCAAAATCGGACTATATTCCGTATACGGTGCCTTGTTTACATGTCAATGGTTTGTTTACAAATCATTGGCGAACAATCTGACGCGAGAGTGAGCGATGCACCGCAACTGCCGGTGGTAGTTGTGACTGGCAACCATAAAGAATACGTGTTTCGTCAGGTTTGGGGAATTTGAAAATTGTTTGCGTTATTGATGGAAGGGAATGAAATGTGTTATGTTAATATAAGAAAAGAATTTGTGGGTGTTTGTTAGAAATATAGTACGTTATAAGCCGGTGGGTGTTGGGGACATTTCTGAGCGGTTATTTACCAAAAAATAGAGGTAAGTGTTCTTTTTTAACGAATCTTTCGATGTTTAAGGTTTTTAATGTGAATTTTAAATTGATATTTGAAGTGTTTATGTTTTCGTAAGTGCTATTTACGTGCTATTCTAATCATACTGACTTTATAAGAGGTGTACAACTAGGTTGTTTAATCCACCGATGTTTTTTTGAGTTGAAAACGGGCCAGTGTTTGCCCAGTTTACATTAGCTGTACAACTAGGTTGCTTAGTTCACTGTTGTTGTTTTTTTTTTTAGTTAAAAACGGTCCACTGGTTGCGTAGTTTACATAGCTGTAAAACTAGGTTGCTGAATCCACTGAGGTTTTTTTAGTTAAAAACGGGCCACTGGTTGCCTAGTTTAGATAGCTGTACAGCTAGGTTGCTGAATCCACTGAGGTTTTTTAGTTAAAAACGGGCCACTGGTTGCCTAGTTTAGATAGCTGTACAGCTAGGTTGCTGAATCCACTGAGGTTTTTTTAGTTAAAAAACGGGCCACTGGTTGCCTAGTTTAGATAGCTGTACAGCTAGGTTGCTGAATCCACTGAGGTTTTTTTAGTTAAAAACGGACCACTGGTTGCCTAGTTTAGATAGCTGTACAACTAGGTTGCTGAATCCACTGAGGTTTTTTTAGTTAAAAACGGACCACTGGTTGCCTAGAATGACTAGTAAACATGGCGACAGTCGCTGGAGCTTGGCGGTCGCCAAGCTCCAGCGACTGTCGCCATGTTTACATGGGGTGGGCACCGGCTTGTATGATTTTACCTCAAAATCTAATCAAGATTTTTTTTTAAATTCGACGCCTATGTTTTAAGTTGAGTGAGCGCCTATCATGACACCCAATTTCATATCATTCGCTTCAGTCGTTTTTACGTGATGCTTAAACAAAAAACTGCATCACGGACAGAATGACAGACAGACAAACTTTTTTTTGAGGGTCGCATCGGATTCCCGTGTGATTGAAACGGATAGAAATCGCAAAATATTTGAATTCCAAGAAATGTACAGACAAAAGTCTAATTTTATTTATATAGATATGTAATCATTGCAATAACCGTATATTAGTGTCTGATTTATAAAAATAGTCAGAAAGGAAATTATACAACAAATATATTCCTCCCCCCCTCCTCCATACATAAATAATGCATTACAATGATATGGAAAGCTTTATAATTATACACGTTATAAGTGTATATTATAATACAAAACACTAAAAAAAAATTTAATAAAAACACCAAAGGAGTTAAAAATTTTATAAGGCAGAACTAAGTTAACTCTTACGATGTTTGAAAGTTTATTAAATTCTTACTGACACCAATTTTTGAGTGACTTTTATTAATATTGCAGCACTGTTTTAGTTCAAGCAAAAAACAACTGTGAATCAACAGTTTGCTTAGTATTAGATTTCTGTCTACAACATAGAAACTTTTATATGTAATTGCAATCATTATATATAATTGTCCTATTATCTACAAAATATTTATAATATTGCTGCAAAAAGAGGGGTAGTTTTCTTTTCGCATGTTTAGGGATACTAAATTGCAGTGAATATTAATAAAGCTAAGAAAAATACAGACAAAAAAGGGAAGGGGGTCATTTTTCAGATTAGAAGCTAGATTTTCCAGGTTTTTAAAAGAAATATTTAATTTTCCCTGAAATTTCTTCGCATTTTAACAGGTAATTTCTTTTCCAGACATGTACAAGTTTCAAGAACAAAATAAAAACTTAAGTAGTTGGCTATCTTACTCAGATCAATCATCAGGAATTCGCATAAACTATAAACAAACACGAGGCAGTATACTAATTTTAAATGCAAAGCTACAAACACTTTCATCTATAAATAAGCAATACTAACAATGATGCTAAGAATTATTATTTTCAGGGCAAAAAGTTCGAGGAGATTCACATAAAGTACAGTGTTAATTAACCCATTTCAAAATTTACAAAATCGAAATATTTCTATTTTATGGCATAAATGGAAAGGACACTAAAAATTTTTTCTAGAAGGGAACTGTAGCCTTAAAATAGAAGGAGGGATCTCCACTTGTAACGCTTACTATAAAAATGTAACTGTATTATACATGTCTGAAACTTGCCTATAAAAGGAGAAGGGGGGGGGGGAACCTTGGCTAAATCGTAAGCTTCCCCTAGTCTCTTTGCGTGGATGTTTAGTTTAGCACTCGGATACAAACTTTAACAAACAAAAAAATCCCTTTATAATTATTATTGCACCCTGACATCTTAAATCGAGTGTTTAACAATCAGAGTTCTATATAGTATTGCATTTTTCACACAAGAAAGGTTAATGTTGCTTTGAGATTGTTTGGGGAGAAAGAGAGATAATTAATACAATTAACAGCTAGTAATAAAAAATATTCATCGGCTGAAATATGAAAATCGATTAAATAAATGCTACCTGTATTTCAAAGAGGATAAAAAAAATTGCTTAATTATTGATTGATTAAACTTAGTTCACGCAAATAAAGGTACAAATCAGCTCTGACTAGTTTTAAAGCAATGCTTAATCCTTTTGGTTAAGCATTACTATAAAACTAGTCAGAGCTGGAGAAAGTTTAGAAATGTGCGTGATTTGCACGTTTTAAAAGACACAGAATTTGTCCAAATATCATCACAATCAGTATAAACAAAGCACATAACAATTGCAACAGATCATTTCCCGACAAAAATAAATAAATGAGAAAAAAACAAAGTATTTCAGTAAACTAATTAGCTCAGAGATCAGTGGAAGATCAAAATTAGGCGACTTTTTTTCTCCACGGACTTACCAAAAGTAGCTGGCATCACAACTTTCAAAGCACATCGTCCCCCAATCACAATCTAACTCCCCCAGACGCAAAAATTGCTCAAAATACCCTATAATCCATTCGAACGGTAGTAAAAAAGACCAAATCCCCGCACATCACTCATCACAACAAACAATTCCGAGCGACGAGTTTTCCAACTGCGGAACGGCTGGTGACGTAAGAGAAAACTCGCAGGCCTGCACCGAGAGTGCGCGCGGGAAGGTGTGTTGCCATGGCGACAGACCCAAAAAATGTTCTTACTCCCTGGGTGTTGTATTGGATCATATCCCGCGGATGGGGGAAGTATGGGATCCCTTTAGTCCCGCCGTAACGAGCTCCTTGTTCTCAGGGTTTTTGCTTTTTTTTTTTGGTTGTTGTTGTTGGCTGAGTTATCCCGTTACCAATGGCAAAACTGTTTTTGATACGCGAGATTCGGTGCAGTGCGAAATAAGTCATACATCATACCCCCCTCCCCTTTCCTTCCAGCAAGTCTAATGCTTGTCACTTCTCGCTTTTCCAAGTTCTGCCAGAAACAAAAATTCGAAAAAACCCGATATTTTAGGAAAAGTGTTTTGGCATCTGAGAACTGCATTCGTAATGCAGGAATTGATTTTGCAGACAGAAACAAGTTGTCACACAGGGAAAAGTTGTTACATTTCGAAAGTTCCAGACGATAAATTTTTACTGATCAACGCGTCAAATTTCGAAAGACTTGAAAGTGCAGGATCAGAATTTTAAATTAAATGTTTTCAAAACACACCGAATTAAAATGCTAGCGAAAGATTCGCCACATAATTTCTTGCACGTTCCGCTGCCGTCGTTTTATGCACGAATTTTCCGGATGGAGAAGATTTTCTCGTGGGCATGAAAATCCAAATGACGAACATATTTCAAATATTTCAAAATCTGAGCAGTAAGAGTTATCGACAGAAATTATCAAAATAAATGATGTTTCACAGTTTCTATTTCTGCCGCACTTTTTAAAAAATATTTTACACTTTTAGTGCTTTCAAACGAAGTTGATAAGGTTGCGCAAAAGTGTAAATTTTAAGGGGGAATCACAACTTCTGCGTATTTGTATGTATAAATGAATGTGTTCTGTGATACGCCCAGCCTACGGAAGAGATATCAGGGTAAGGGGGGAGGAAGGTGCTCTGGGCTGAGAAAAAATTTTTTGAAGGGGTTCTAACACTTATTCACGTTTCATATAAAAAAAAGGCCAAAACTCCAGACTGTTGGATCGAAAACCGCGGGATAGGCCCGAACGCGAGACCTTTTCTGATCAACGATGTTTAGAACGATGAAAACAAGCGGTTAAAGCAGACACTAAAGCATTTTTTTTCAGTGACTTGCAGTATAAATGTATTGGAAGTTTTTTTTTAATTGTTTGGGGTACCGATTCAGGTGCTAGGTCTCTCATCTAGAAATGGTTCAAAATTAGGAGACCCCGAGATAAATCGGAGTTCCTCTAACTGGGGCTCAATAAAATGGAAGCGCCCCCCCCTTTCGCCCATCGCCGTTCTATATGGAGGAAATGGCTCCACTCCGAGGTTACTACAGCGCATCAGCAACATCACAGCTTTTTACTCTGGAGCTCTAAAAAGTATGAAATATTAATTTTTGGTTAAACATGCTATAAAGAAATTCTTAATACCGAAAAATTTTTAAAGGAAAGGTAGGGTATAGGAATGGTAAGGAAAATATCGCTATATATTTCATTTTTGAAAGAGATAAAAAATTTTAAATATTCAGAATATTTTTTTTTTTAATTCGAGACCAATATTCTTAATCATTAGTTTTTGCATAAAAATTCGTCAAGTCATAAATTTCAAAGGTCACAGATTTTAATATTTTGGACATTTAAAATTTTTCATCTCTTGCAAAAGTGAAATATTTATATTTTTCTCTAAAATTCTCATAGTGTTGAAATTTTCATTTCTTTATAGCATGTCTTAGTGAGAACGAATTTTTATTTTATACTTTTAGGGTTCCACATTAAAAAGCTGCAGGTTAAAAAAATAATTTAAATTTAATCTTTTTAGTTAGGTATTACGTGTTTAATTCAGTGTCATGCACAAAAAAAAAAAAAAAAAAAAAAAGTGACACACTATGAATTTCTAGAAAAATCTCTGATTTTTCTAGACCGTACTAAGAATGTTCTAGAAAGTGGGGGTGCCTTGGTTTAGCGTGACACAAACACACGGGGTGACAAAAATCTAATTTCAAATAAAAGCCTTTTTAAAAAAACTTTCGTGAAAAGACGCAAAAAATAAACAAAACCGCAAAATTTTCACATCAATCCTCTTCAGACATGACATCCTAATGACTTATGTGTCAGAGGAAACATCTCTCTTAAATTACAATCCATTAAAAAACTTCTTGTTTACAAAATCGATTAAAACTGCCCCTTTAGAAAATCGATTAACAGTTCTTGCTTTAATATACTAAAAAAGCATTCATTCAACAACGGTAAACTTTTTACTGAGCAAAACAACGCATCAATTTTTAAAAATGCATTTAGCCGGAAAATTAAAAGAAAAAAAACTATTGAGTTATCAATATAACTTGAGTTATCAATATAATTAAAATAACTACCTGTACGTGACGCAGCAAATATTTTTAGTTGTTGCGAGTGGAAGAACAGTTTAGAGTGTAGTGCGCCATATTACAATAGATTACGATCCACTGTAATCGCTTACTAAAGCATGTAACAATTTTTTTAAAAAATCTATAATAAAATTAATTGCATTAGTCTTGAATTTTCTTAATTATCCTTCATTAAGATTGAGATTACTGCCTTTATAGGGAATTAAAATTTACTAATCATAATCTTTATAGACATTGTTAGTAATCGTAATCGCAGGGTGGGTAAGTTTTTGCCACGAGTAGAAAAAACTACGGAAAAAACCGTCTTACAAACATAGTTTTTTTTTTTCCCAGTGACAAAAATAGCTATGTATTTATTGAAAAGACTAGATTATAAAAAGTATGACAATATGATAATAACTGTTAAGTCTTGCACTATCAAAAGTAATTTAAATTTAGCTTCTGGATGTAACTGGTATTTTAAGTATCTGACCCCCCCCCCCAGAAAAAAAAAAACTCTTTATGCCGGCAAATTACCCAGCACTATCTAATCATAGCAGATCAATTTTTGTAATAGATTACTAATAATTGTGTAATCCATCGAAGTCAGCAGTATATACAGAGTGCGTCAGAAAAATGTACACAGGTTTTTAACCGTCGTAGTTTCCAACCTACAAAATTATATTTATGGGGAATATTAAGATTGCTGTCCAATTTGAAAAATAAGTTCATTTTCTGATCAAATTGAATGCTCCAAACGGTGGTTAAAGTATACATTCAAAATGGTGGCCATTTAAAATTGATGAATTTCTGAGTACGGGTCAGGATTTCTAGAGATGAGACGGGCTCGGGCTCCATAATTCAAGATTGTGTTCGAACTCGGGATCGTGCGAAATTTTTTCTTTATTGAACATGCTTCTTGTAAACAGATTTAAAAAATTATTCATGGGAGAAATAAACGTACTAAACATATTTTTTCCCTATCAACTAAATTTTTTATATGCAAATTTCTAAAACATATTACGCATTATTTTTTTTTCTGAACAAGTTTTAAATATAAAATGTTTAATGCCACTATTATATGAGATTTATGAAAAGTTTTCATTATTATTAATAGATGAAGTACCTATTATTTCGCCAAATTTCATATCATTTGCGATGCTATCATTTGCTATTACGTGTGCGCGAGCATAAATGAACGCAGTTTGAAACTGTTTTCGCAATATCTCAAAATCTTTTCAAATATTTTTTTTAAAAATCGACGCCGATATTTTAAGTTCAGTGACCACTTATCATGTCACCAAATTTCATTTCAATCGCTTTAGTTGTTATTACGGGATGTGTGAAGAAAAAGTTTACGCAGTTTGAAACGATTTTTGTAAAGCCTCGAAATCTAATCAAGATTTTTAAAAAAATTCGGCAACTATGGCCACCTATCATGTCACCAAATTTCATTCGTTAACTTCAGTCGTTTTTACGTGATGCGCGAACAAAAAAAGCGTCACGGACAGAATGACAGACAAATAAACTTTTTTTCTAAGGGTCGTACTGGATTCCAAAGTGCATGAAACAGATTGAAATCCCAAAATTTTTTAATCCCAAGTAATGTACAGACAAAAATCTAATTTTTTTAATAGATTTGATAAACTTGAATATAAAGAATTAGAAACTGCATTGAGTGTTTGTTACTATATTTGTCTTTAATTTGCTTAGAACAGCAAAATTTATAATGTTCTATCAATGAAGAAATTGACTTTTATCTATTAGCTGAAATTTCGGGCTCGGGCTCCGACTTGAATACTATAGCTCGGGCTCGGGCATTAAAAAATGAGCCCGAAGTCATCTCTAACGACTTTGCACTGAAGTGCCCGAACACTAAGCAAAACAGTGAAAGAAAGGAAAAAGAATGCGATTCAATTTCTACAATGGAGGCCATACTAATCGACACCAAGTATGACACATGAAAGACACCGGAGACTATAAATAGAAAATAAACCCTTTTTTTACGCCCAAATAACATTAAGTAAGTCAACAGCAGAATCGCCTTTTATACACCACACACACAGAGGCACACCAAAAAAAGAACAAAATATGAATGCAGACGGCGAGACACTGGCGAATCCATAATGCAGAAATATTCTAATCAACATCCCCTTAAATATTTAAGCTACCATTCAAAAATCCGGAGCAGGAATTCATGAGGCATAATGCGTTCCGGCATACTTCGCGACGGCGTTTTCGAATCCACGTAAATTCCTTTTAAAAGAATGGAGAGGTGCAATATAATATATATATATATATTTCAGGTGAGGAGTTAAGTCATTAAGGAATTTAATTCTCTCCGCCAGGCTCGTCAAACTGGAACATGGGAATTTTGGGAGAGAAGCAGGTTTTGTAGTTTGGGAGTTTTTATATGTGTGAAGAGGGAGAGGGGTCTAGTCACCCCCCTTATTCTACGCACGAACGCTGATTATAGCCGAATATCCACCTTTAACATCTATCGCTAAAAACAGTATACGGTAAAAAAAAATCTTATATAAATTTTGAGAACATTAAATTAATTAAAAATTACAAAAATTATATAATTTTTTTAATTTATAATAAGTTTTAAAATATTTTTTTAAACATTATAAAAATTATACATATAAAAATTAAATAATCAAACATCAGCCTTTTACATCCATTGCCAAAAATAGTATATGGTAAAAAAAAAAATTGAATTTTATACAAATTTTGAAATTTTTACATTAATAAGAAAATATATTAATTTTGTAAATTCTATAATTCAGTGAATGTCAAGCACACGTACAATAAAGAATATTAAAATTTTTTAGTGCTACTGAACTTTTTTTAATTAAAAAATTAAATAATTTAATATCCACTTTTTACATCCATCTCTAAAAATAGTACGGTAAAAAAATTAAATTTTATATACATTTTGAAAGCTTTAAATAATAAAAATATTAATTTTGTAAATTCAATAATTCAATGAATGTCAAGCACTATTTACAATAAAGAATATTGAAATTTAAAAAAAAAATTAGTAAAATTTACTGTCAATAAAAACTTACCATGAAAATGGAACCACCCCTTCGCATAGCTGGAGCCCACTCATGTGAAAGCTATAGTTACGTCCGAGCGTTGGGTTTTGACGTTTTGAGGGGTCTTGGAAGGCCAAAAACGGAAACCATGGACAGAGGAATCTAAGATTTAGTGATACTTAAAATGTTTTACACAGTCGAGCGAGGCATTCAATGACCCAAGCCAAGAAGCAACGATCGCCAAGGAAGGGAAATCGCAGCTGATCGACAGCGTTGGCCAACGTTTTAGTGCAAGGGGCTACTTGAAAACATTTTACAAAACTTGCGGGCCTCGTCTTACCAGCTTTTTTTTTTTTTTTCTTTAGGTGGTTTGGGGGGGTTTTCTTCAGCGGAGGAAGTGCAAATTATCTGAAGTGCACTAGCGTCTGAACACTACATCCGGTTGAGTTAAATCCAATTTATTTAAACGCTTGATAAAGATCAATGACGAGTAGAGTCGCTCCAGATTTTTTATGTACTCCAAAACGAAGAATCTGCTTGTACAGAGTTTATGAGGACTGCCGAGACAGCTTCTATTATCCTACTATATAATTTAGCTGGTCCCTGACGATTTCATAATAATGCCGGGGAACCCCTCCAAGGTAAAACTTTTACCACCATTACTCCAAAAAGATTAAAAAATTAAGCACAAAAAGAGTAATAGCATCTACACCGTTTGTACGATCTGCGTGAAATGTGTCATAATTATGTATAAAAATATAGTAAGCAATAGGCGCTACTTTAAAAATCTGAAATTCCACCCGTTCACTAATTTTCAAGCGATTTTTCGCAATTTTCAGCACCATTTTATTAGAATAAAAAAAAGTGAATCATTTGCATGACAAAATTAGGTGTCCCATGTGACAAAGATGCCATACTGAAGTCATGATTATGGAGGCTTTGAAAGGAAAATTATGATTCCAACTTGTTTAAAATAATTTTTCAAGTTTACCCAAATCTTTTTTTTTCCCTCCCCCCCCCCCTAAATAAATGATTTCCTCGGAATGGCATAAAACATTGATATAAGAGATGCTCCCAGCGAAATGAAATTATTTCGGAAGCAAAAAGTTCTCTCAAGGTTTTAGAAGAATATGCAATTTCGATTTCGGTATATAATAAAAATTGAACATGAAGTTGTTTATTGTAAGCGGACAAGATTAAATATATTAAATGTAGACATATTTTAGTCGAATATTTTTTCTAGTACCCGTTGCAATTGCCTCCACAATGGGCTTTGACTTCTAGTATTTCATAACAATTGATAAATATTTCCAGCACGGACACACGGGTAAACCGAAATCCTAAACAATTTTTGACTTCGTAGGAAAATGTTACAAAGAATGAAAGATTAAAAAAAAAAAAAAGAAAAAACTGGACTATAAATAGAACATAAAGCATAAAAGTAAGACAACAGAAGCGAGTTTTTTTGCGTGTGGTATCAAAAAAACAAACAACAAAAAAAAGGTCGAAATTAATGCAGCCAGCGGGACACACTAAGCATGAATAATGCAGAAATATTCTAATCATCCCCCAACTCAATATTTTAGCCTTCCATTCAAAACTCCGGTAAGGGAGAATTTATGAGGCTATGCACTCCGAAATATTTCGAAGGCTGCGTTCAAGGTCCACGCACGGCAAAATCGCCTCTAAAGGAATAGGGAAAGCTTATATTACAGGTAAGGGAAGTTTAGCCGTTACGTTATTTAATGAGCGTAAAAATACAGATTGCAGAATTTTTGAGAACTGGAGCGAGTTTTGAGGGATTTTTAAGTGTTTGGCACAGTTTCTTTTATTTATTTATTTATTTATAGGGGGTTAGAAATCATATTATTGGATGATTTAGAATTCACTCTGAAAAGTAACTGTTCCTTTACAGGAAACTTTCCTCAAATTTTTACAGGAAATTCTCCAGTAGACTCTCTCTCTATTGTGAACAATCATAGGACCGACCAAAAGTGTTCAAATTATGAAGATGTTTATAATCTGAACACTTGAACACTGAAAAGAAGAGAGAGAAATAGTCTGTTTCTTTCTCTCTCTTTTCTACTTCTCTCTTCTTCTGTGGTGATGTATGTATGTGTGTGTGTAAGGCTCATAGCTTTTGCACAGGGCTACAAGAAAGAATTCTTACACATTACGGCCTATAGAAGTAAATTCCTGACAGTGTACTAACGTTTATGATGGATTTGACTGAGCACAAATTAGGCATGCATACTATAGGTCACTGTCTTACATACTGTACATATTTTGGTGTGTGTACCACTCACCGTTTTATATAGGACTACAAAAAAGTATTATTATACAGTGCAGTCTACACATTCAAATTATTTGAAGCGCACTATAGTTAGGCTTACCAGATTTCTGAAATATTCAACCGGGACACCGGAATGCCCCCAGTGTCACGGGTATTCAAGGGCAGGGCTATAGAATTACAAGGGCTGGGTCATCCGTTTGAGGGATAGCTTGCCGCTTTGAAGCAACTGACCACCCCACGAAGGATGCTCGTGACGTCACCTGGTTCCCTCCGGATGGGAGATAAGAGAAAAAGAACTTTCTACTGCATTTACAAAACGCGTCTTTTCTTTTTTGCGTATTATTGATTCCCCAATAATTAATTTCTCAATTTTACCAGCATTAAATGCACTTTTAGAAATGCCATCTTGTGCTGTTGCGACTTGTAATATGTATCGTAATACAGAAAAGATAGTTTTATTTCATCGGTTTCCACAAAACTTGGAATTGCAAAATGAATGGGTCCGCAGATGTAAAAGAAAAGGCAAGGTTAACCCCAAAAATGCTCGAACGCGCAGCGAACACTTCGAAGAAAGCCATTATATTGATGACTTACAAAACAAACTTTTAGGTTTGCCTATAAGAAAAATATTAAAAGATACTGCTATTCCTACTGTTAATTTACCTTCTTTTAAATTGGAAGAAAAAACAACTTCTAAATCAGAAAGGCCAAAAAAGAGGAACGTTTTGGAAGATGCTTTCAGTAGACTAAGTAATTTAAGTCCTAAGAAAATACGATCAGAAGATACAATAAATGAAGGTGATGTAAACTTGAATGAAGTTCAACGACAGACAGTTGTAAAAACTGTGATGCACTGGAAGAATAACTCAGCAGTTTAAAAATTGAGTTAGAGAGTGCAAGAAGGAAAATCGTTGTTCATTTAAAATCATGGCACAGAAATTAAAAAGAACCCTTCTGTATAAAAAAAAAATAAAACATCTGAAATTGGAAAATTAAAAAGGAATGTATGCATCCTGGATAAAGAGAGCAGAAAATTAAGGAATCTAAACTATATCTTTTTATTTTATTAAAATATTATAGAAAGTACTTATATAAATTGTTTGGCACCCTTAAAAATTAGTTAATAAAGTAAAACAATAAAATTAACTATTTCACATTAAATCTTTTTAAAAATATCAGCTTTAAGCATTATTGAAATCGATTTTACAGGGGAAAAAAAAAGTTTAGTTTTAGTGTTTTTATCGGCTATCTTCAATTGGTCTTCCGTTTCAAAAAAATTATCATCTTCAACGCTTTTAATAAGACGGTGAAAAGTTTCTAGTCCTATTACAGCAACCGAAAAACTAAGAATTTCTGCAACCTCTTATTCAGTTTAGCCCATTTCTTAATTTTCCGTAACCTCATGAATTTCAGTCCTAAGTTTTTCAGTCCTAAAAATTGATTTTTCAAACAATAATAAGAAAGGGAAAAAATTAAAAACAAAACAAAACAAAAAACGAAAGTCGCATGTAAACACGCTCTGAATGTAAACTTAGAAGTGAAAAAAAAAACTTTTTAAGCAGGAAAGTGTTTGGAACGAAACTTTTTAAACGGGTTGTTTTAACATTGTTCTGTTCTTACAATGAACAGAAAAAAATTGGGAACCGCAAATAAGAACTTTTTAAGCGGGAATTTTTTTAAATGAGTTTTACTGTATATTTTTTAACATTTAATATCAGATAAATCTTATTTTCAATTTCCCTCCATGTTTATTTTTTGTATGGTTGTGCTTCTGTTCTTAAGAACGGGTACATTTTGAAGTTTACTGTAAATTGTTTTATTATCTATGTGTACATTCTCTTAAGAAACGTATTTAAGTTCAAGCCAAACTGCTTATCTTTTTCTGGTAGGTATTAAGACACACACACACACACACACATATATATATATATAAAGGAAGTTGGTGTATCATGTTTTATTTCGAATGATTATTTTCTTTCTTTTTTTTTTTTTTTTTTTTTTTTTTAGAAAACAATCCTATATTCATTACTTTATCTCAAAACAGAAAATCTGACTTCTACTACTTCAATATATTTTTGAGAGCCTATGTATATTATATATTACTAATAGACAGGGATTCACAGAAGCAACTGTTTTAATTTTTCCTAAAAAT
Source organism: Cheiracanthium punctorium (assembly GCA_038373885.1). Classification (NCBI taxonomy): domain Eukaryota; kingdom Metazoa; phylum Arthropoda; class Arachnida; order Araneae; family Cheiracanthiidae; genus Cheiracanthium; species Cheiracanthium punctorium. The sequence continues at coordinate 210,263 of JAWZYV010010563.1, forward strand.
ATATCACCCTAAATCTTCAATGCCATAGATAACATTTTAAGTGAGAAAAATCTAATAAAAGTCATTGAGAAAACATTATCTCCACGACTTCTCCTTCGCACGCGGGAACCATACTACGTCATCAGTTATTCCCCCCTATCTTCACTTCTCGCAGACGATTGACCCAGCCCTTGTGATTCTATAGCCCTGATTCAAGGGTACATTTGCTCGACCTGTGGCTGAACGCGTTTTCTCTCTCAACTGGGAGAGGGAAGATGCCTAGTTCAAAACCAGGTCGAGGTCCGCCGACCTAACCGTTCGGAGTTTCCCGTGGTTTTCTACGAAACTTCGCGTAAATACGGGTTAGGATCCCTCAGAAAGTCCCCCACGGAAGACAATCGCCTCCTCTGGGCCCAGATTCCTGGCGCAGATAATTAGCCGTAACACTACATTTTCCCCTCAAGGGTACATACTTTTGGCGGGTTTTTGGGGTGTTTTAGAGGATAGTTTATTCTTAATGCTATGAATAAATGGTTACTGATTAAGAACCTGAACCAGGAGTATTAATAAATGACACAAGCACATAAATTTAAACATTCTATTTCTTACATGTTAATATTTATAAGTTGCGTAGGTAAAAAGAAACACTTTGAATGAGGAATAAAAATTTGAACAATACTTATTAGCACACCACCACTCTTCGATAGTTCTCACTTTTTATGCAGTACAGTGAAACAAATGACAAAGTAATTATCCTTAAAAATCCTCTACAGTTAGTTATTTTATAGACGTTTTTGCTCATCTATAATCAATTTTAATTTTTACCGGGACGTGAAGTAAACCGGCCGGGACACCGGGATTTTGTCTGCAAACCGGGACGTCTGGCAAGCATAACTATAGTGTCTGAACACTACATGTGACTGAGCTGAATAAAATTTATTTAAATGCTTGGTAAAGTGGAGTACAGCCACTCAAGGATTTTTTGCAACTGTACTGTTATTGTGTGCATTAAGGCTAAGCAACCCGAGGGCTATCTACCTAAAGAGCGGTGCCTTGGGAGGGGACTCTTTTAAATGGGTTCTAACACGTATTTCTACATTATATCTAGAGAAAACCGCCCAAAACTCCAGACCGTTGGATCAACGACCGCGCGATATGCCAGAACAGGGGATCTCTTCACATATAAAGTCATTTACAGTAGACTCTCGATTAACCGGGATCGTATTATCCGGGTTGCGGCTTATCCGGGATGGTCCCAATTTATTATGTTGATGATTTGTGAAAATTAGTATAAAGTGCCACGGATAAAAAAATCATGGAGGGCGATTTTTATCGAATGAAGGAAACGAAATTTCTACAGAAGACGACGACAGTACTGAACTACAGAGAAATATCTTAGAAGATTTGGGGAAGTGAGGCTGTTCTGAAAACTGCAGTGCCATAATGGATTAACGAAGTTCGAAATTGAAATTCTAACGCGTATTCACGTTACATCTGGAGAAAAAATTCTAGACCGTATCGACTCCAGCACGGTAGGCCAGAACTCAGGACCTTCACACTTCAGCTATCTACCACGTTCACTGTCTTATTCACTCGGCCATAGTGGGGTCATAGAGATATGAATACAAGGAGATGGCATCAGCTATCTTCCGCATTGGACAAAATGAAGTAACTGTGTTGGTCTAAGTACGGCGGAACATTTTGTCGGTTTCTTTTTAAATAACAGTGAAAGATGCACGATTTTACGGATTAAAAAGTAAAGATGCACAATTATATGTTACAAGAGTTTTAAATACAAAATATCAGCATTCTAAAGTTAAAAATTCTACAGTTATGTCAAGTACGTAATTATTCTTGGCGCCAACTTTAGCGACATTAACTTCTTTAAAATTGGAACTGTCACCATAGAATAACACAGTCCTGTTGCAATGTGGTCTTAGCAATATGGCGGATCGGTAACAGTTTCGGCTTCTTCACTATCAGATAGCTAATGCCGTCCTTGTTTTCTATATTGTTACGAATTTTCGGGGCAACCCGCTGTACTGGGGTTTAAAATAGTTCAAAATTCGTATTCTACGCGTTAAATAGTTAAACTTTGCTTTTAGTTGCATCGAAATCGGAGGTTTCGGTTTCACCTTTCATTTCTATAGCAGTTTCTAGAAATCTCGAGAAATATTGGTCCTAGACCTTCGGTAACTTCACCTTTGGGGACTTATTTTTGGTGCCCAATTTGGCGATATTTCGCCAAAAGTCGCCACGCCTGGCGACATTTCTGTCATTTGGCGCGATTTTTCCCAATGGGGCTTGTAAAGTTAGTTTTTCTGCATTAACATGCACAGTGGCGCACCCAGGATTTCAGATTGGGGGGGCTGGCCTACATATACGGCTGACCTCGGTTATAGTGACCTCAATTATAGTTATAACGTCAAAATATTCTGTGCCAGTCGACTTGCCCGTAGAACACAACCCCACGGGCAATGTAACTCATTTTAGAATCAAATAATTATATGATTTTTTCAGTGATGTTGTAACCAAGTTTAACCGTGTTTCATGCTCTAACTGTAAGTTTTTATTTAAAAACTAACATCTTTTTTTGGTAAAAGTATTTTAGAAAAAAGACAATTTTTAAAAAGAAAACATTTAATTCATTAGTGACAATTTACAATACTTTTCACTTCTAATTTCCCACCTTTAGGGGGGGCTTCAGCCCCCATAGCCCCCTCCGTGGGTGCGCCTATGAACATGCATAATAACCTAATATTTCTCTTCTATGAAGTAATCAAAATTCCCGCTTTATGCAGAATCTTCGAGAGATACATTCTTCTAGAAGCTCCTTGTAGCTTCTGTCTCTGTGAGAGTCTTGAGGGAAGGATAGTGTTATCCCTCCACATTTCCACTGAATTTTTACCTGTGGATGTGTTTTATTTTATCTGAGAAATACAATTTTTGAAAGCTCCTGTATTAAGCACATTACTGGCTGATGGTGTCTGTGAATTTTGTATACAGCTGATTGTTCGACGAAGTTAAGCAATCAAGCTTGTGTTCCATCCTGACAAGTGGACTCTTTTCTGGAACTTTCTACACCTACTGGACTTTAGAACGACAAACCCATGAATTAGCAGAGCATTCTGCAACAATATCTCTGTGTGTGGGGGGTAAAGTGGTGAAGGAAATCATGTATCTCAAAAGAAAATGAATCATGGTGACGCGCCGGTACATGAGGCGTTACTCAATTACTTGGAGCAAGACGATGAAAACCTGCTGAAAAAATGATGCTGAGAAATTGGTGTACCCGAGTAAAATTCGTCAAAAGCAAACGAAAAACGAAAACAGATTTCTATCATTTTATTCTTCACAAAACAGTGAGAGAATATAATATACTTTTTTTCTTGATAATGTATTAATTTTAAATTTAAATACCGTGTTTACTCTCGTAATAGTCGCACTTTTTCGGCCAATTCTTCATGGTGAAAGTCTAGGTGCGACTTTTATGCCGCGAAATCTACAACATAATATTGTACACTCGAAAGCTAAAACATTACTGATAAAATAAATAAAACAAATAAGGTAAATAATATATACAATAAAATAAATAAAATAACTAATTTACCAAATGTTTCCAGATTACCTGCCATATATTAAATAATCTTTTAGTTAGTTGCACACACACAAAAAAAGGGATTTTTCTTTTTATACTAATATTTTTAGACATAAAGGAAGGTCAAATACGCGGCTGCGATTTTTATGCGGGGTAAAATATTTTGACGATTTTTTCTGCTTCAAAACGGGGTTTGCGACTGTTATGCGAAGGCGACTAATTCGCGAGTAGACACGGTAACATTATAATTGATATTCAATTCATTCTTTTACTTTTGTTTTAATTAAATTATCAATGCCCTATTGCATAAAATGCTACATTTTGTATATATTTTCTTCAAACATTTCCAGCAAAATTTGAATAAATCCGATTATCCGGGACGAGGCATTTCCCGACTATCCCGGTTAATCGAGAGTCTACAACACCATGTTTAGTTGATCCACCCTCCATGATGGGGTTTTTTTCTGTAATGGAGTTACATAAGCACATAGAAGATAAATCTTTCTTGTTTGGGCCATTGCTAGAGAAATAATGTCGTTCCCCGTAACTGCAAAAAGGTGAAAGTCAGAAGAGAAAGCATCAATATAAATGAGGTACAATAAAAGGACATCCCCAGTCCATGTCAGAAAAATCAGACTTCCAAACGACTCCGATTTTTACCTGGAGAGGAAAAGGCTTCTTCAATTAACGGACATTTGGAAAATGTCCCGTTGCCACACAGAACCCGGAAATTGAGTGGGCGAGTGCGCATGTGCAACGGGAGGCACGAGAAAACGAATCGACCAATTACGTTTTGTTGCTTCATCAATAAAGTTGAAAAGGGGGTATAAAAATTGACAGAAAAGTCTGGTAGTTCTCTAGGAAATGGTTAATTATTTAACAAGGCTCACATCGGCGAATTTTGATTGATTAAGAGAGGTTTTCGCATTTTCGTTTTTGTTAAGCGAACTGGTTCGATCGCGTTTGGAAAAATTATGAAAATAAAGAGAAAAAAAAATTTCTTTCATTAACTTCGTGTAATTATTCATCGAGTATTATGTAAGAGAATTCGATGACTCGAATTCGATGATTAAATCTATACGGGGTGTTTGTTCTAAAAATAAGGCCGTAGACAGAAAAAAATTTCGGAGGAGGATATGTTGTAGCGCTAAAATTAAAATTTCGGGGAGGGATATGCCCCAGACAGCACATAAGCTTAAATCAAGCTTGACATTTCTTTGAGTTTGACGTATTAATACAAGCTTGAAGTTGAATTCATTTTAAGCTTGCAGCAAGCTTGGAGAAGTCATTTGAACTGTCAAGCTTGAATACCACTTGATGACTGCTTGATTTGGAAAGCCACATCCACATAACAACTTGACCATAGAATTAAAAAAAAAAAAGATTCTATATTTCCAAATATTGAAATTCTTCAAAATAAAATACAAATATACTACAAAATTGATTTCAAAATCAGTCGTTTGTCTCGATTTTGGCCAGTATTGCCCAACATGAGTGTTGCGATATTGAAAGTTTTAAAACTTGTGCTGCTTTTAAGTTTATATTATGCTTATTTCACTATTAGTTGAGTCTATAAATCACACATAACATTATTTTAATTTTGATTCATCCCATGGAAAAATAAAAGCAGATCGGCATCGTCCAATACCAATCTCGCCAAAAAACGGCGTGACGACCACAACAGTCACTTCAAACTTTCGTATTATCGCCGCCAGTGAGAGTGGCATGGTTGTTAGGACGCTGCCTTCCCAACCATTAGGTTCCGGGATCGATCGCGGACGTTAGACGGAAACAGATTAAAATAACTTGAGGTTTCAGCGTAGAGGGGAAAATGCGTGGGAAAATAAAATATATGGGACGAATTCGCCAACCGACGCCCCATGTATTAAGAACTTTTTTTTTTTGAAAATTTTTTAAGTTTGAATTAAGCTTGCTATGTCAAGCTTAATGCAAGTTGGGCAAGTGTAAGCTTGAACACTTAATTCAAGCTTCAATCAAGTTAAGCTTACACGCTTGAAATTTTCAAGCTTAATTCAAGTTTATTGACTTGATAATCAAGCTTACTGCAAGTTAGATGCAAATTTGCTGTACTGCCTGGGGTAGAGCTATTTTTTTTTTCAACTTTAATTGAGATCTGAAGGATCAACGCAAAGAAAAACCTCCTAACTCATTGACTAAAATTTCTGGGAGGGAGAGAATCAAACCACCATGATTCCCCACCTCGAGCTACGGGCTTGCCATGAACACAGAACTAAGCTTCTATTCTTAAAATATTGATCACAGACATACAAATGAAAAAGTTACGTAAAAAAATGTTAAGAATTTTATAATATCGATTTAAATTTTCAGAAGATTAAATCTAGGGATGGACGCGGGATGATTTTTTGAGAGACGAGGCAGAGATTTACAGCTTTTTTTGCGAGACGAGACAAAGCTTTTACGGCTAGTTTTGCGAGACGCGAAATGCTTATTTTCCTTCTCGCGTCCATCCCTAATTAAATCTAAAAAAAAAAATAAAATTTTTCATACGGTCCCCGTACAAAAAATTCCCAATTAGTAAACTGTGTCCCCAAAATCAATTAGGCAGTTCACCAATGTCAGGTGGCAAAAATAGCCTCATTAGTAGCCCGACTGACATAAAAAAGCCTCCAGTTTAGTAGCCATTTTCTTAATTTTAGTTGCCAAAAAAGTAGCATTTTTGTATAATTTTGTAGTTAAAAAATAGACATACGTCAATTAACTTCAGTTAAGAAGGAATGAATAAAATAATAAATTAAAAACCTTCATGCGTTATATAACAGAGCATATAGTACATTCATTTTTATAGTACGATTAAAATACCAGGTTAGACTGATGAACAACCAATCGCAACTTCGAAAAGAAACGGGAGTTAACAGAAACTGAAATCTGATTTTCAAATGAGTTGTCTGGAGTAAGATACAAAGTGCCAAAAACTTGAAAATAGTATGAAAATGACGATTTTTATTTTAAAAAAAGTCGCCTTTTCAGTCGCCGGTAGACACCCTCATAGGCGATGCACATAAATTCAGCTTTTCATCATAAAAAAGGCTCCGAGAAATGAAAATAAATATATGCTAACTTATACCACTTTTCCACGACTCTCGAAGATGAAAAATCACATCGAAAGATCTCGTTCAAGGGCTGCTTGTAAGATCCATTTTTATTCCTTCAGATGTGTAGTTCCGATCAGATTTCTTTTTTATCTCTGCCCCCAGAGCTTAATATATATATATATTTTTTCCCCCGCCTGGAAATGCAACATCTATTAATTCTTTTAGTTATTATAGTATTCATTTGGCTGTACTCACAACTTGATGGCACTGCAGCCAGGGCCTGATTTCCATGAAGGCATTCGGGGCAAGTGCTTGGGTCCCCAACAAAAAGGGGGCCCCCAAATTGTTCTTTAAGTTTAAAAATTTGTAAATTTTGAAAAAGTATTCGAAAGAGGGTACCCTAATGAAGGTTTTGCCCAGGGCCCCCAACTCGGCAAATCTGCCCCTGACTGCAGCCCTAGAGTTTATTATTTTAACTCGCCACTAGATAGCACTTCAGCAATCAACTTCTTGATCGTTCAACTAAGCGCTCTGAAAATTGGTATACATACACATTTTAACACGGATAATATTTTCGCGTTATCCAGTTTGCTTAACTGATAAATAGTAATTACAACAAACCGTAATATAAAAAAAAAATCCATTCTTTCCCGTGCGAAGAACGGGGCATTCAGCTAGTAATATATAAGTGTCAAAAAGCAACACAGGAAATACTCATTCCTTTTGATGCAGCATACAATCGCATTTTCGGCGATTAAACTTTCCGCTGACTGTTAAACGAAAAATAGCCTGATTTCTTTCCAAGATAAAAGAAATGCAGGGGAAAACCCAAAAAGCCGCTGAACAGACGTGGTCCGGGGGGGGAAACGGATATATCAGAGCGACCGTTCCTTTTCACAGCCCTTACAAAGTCGGAAATGACGGGGCAGTGCTCAGAATATTGCATTGTTGCATTGCGATAATTTTGAAAGATAATTTGACATTTTCAACACAAATGTGCCTGATTACTTGGAATTGAGCTAAGATTTTGTTTTCGAAGAGCAAAACTTCCCTTGACTTCATTTGAGGGAGCAAATTTGGCCTACAGACATGAATAAGACTTTTGCTGCGAAATCATAGAAGGGGGAGGGGGGGTTGAACCATATTTATTGTTGACAATTGGGGCCCTTTCTGAAAAAATTTTGGGGAGTTGTGATTCCCACCACACCACTGCAGTTCATCTATCTATTTCACAGGGTAAATTTTCAAAGATTAATATTGAAACTCGAGACCACGTCGAAAAATAACATTTCTTCCCATAAATAACCGCAATAATAGAACCGCAACTCCCACTCAGATTCTTTCTCGCTGCAACCACCGGAAAGTGGGTGTCAACGTCGACCGTGCGTAAAGAGTGGTCTGTAAGCCAGCCGACCACCCATTTCCTTGCCACTCAGGTCACGCCATGTGGTTATGAAGGAACGTATTTTTAAGTTTAAAAAAAATTCTCAATCCATGATGTTTTTGTGTTCTGTCTGCCTTACCTTAACCCTCTTTCATGCGCGGTGTCTTAACCGCAAGGACACAAAACTTTGACGTTTCGACTGTTGTCTCTCGCGAAGAATAAATCTGATTTGTATATAAATACTCGAGGGTGACACAGTTACACGAGAATCCTTTACTTTTTAAGCACATCATTTCCCGCAAAAATGGTCGATTATTCGTAAAATGGTCAGGATTATTTTTAACAGCACTGTCATCTCGCTGAAAACTGGAAGAATATGATGGAATTACATTGATATAGAAGAACAACTTTATAGACTGCCCAATGCTGAAAAAAGGGCAGCCGTTGCCATCGCTGGATTTAACTACCAGCAACATGGCAGACGATGGCATTGTTCACTGCATTCCACAGATCTAGAGACAGCCAGTTGTGTCAAGGCGTCACCTTCGATATCCTCGGTGACGACAGCTGGCTGTACCGCACAGCCAGCTGTCGTCAAAAAAGGGGTCTCTAGATCTATGGCACGCGATGAACGTTTCGATCGTCCGCTATCTTGCTGGTAGTTAAGTCGAGCGATGGCAATGGCTGCCCTTTTTTCAGCATTGGGAAAGGGTTGCGCCTCAAAGGGTTAAGCGAGGGTGTCTTGGAAGGGGACCTCACGTAAGTCAAGAAACCGCAGTATACCTAAGGTGACCATACGTCCCGTTTTGAACGGAACAGTCCCGTTTTTAGGTGGCTTGTCCCGTTGTCCCCAAGCACAGCTTCGGGACACCGTAATGTACCGTTTTTAGAAAATGTCCCCTGCAATGTCCCGTTTTTAGAAAGAGAGCAACCCACGGGAACGATTTCAATAAGGTCGCTAAAAATCTAAAATCGTCCAACGGCAGTGTCAGTAAGTAAAAAAACTGATCTCCCTCCCTCCCTCCCCTCTCGAGACAAAAAAAAAAAAAAAAAACGCCGGGGGATGTATTGTTTTTGTGTTTGTTCTTTTAATGTTCTTTTTTTTTTCAACTATTTCAATATATGTAATTTTTATTCCCATTTTTCAAGTCATGGTCCTCTTTTGCTTATTTTTCCCGATCTCCATTTTATTTTCCCTGTTCACTCTGGTTTTCTAATAATTTTTTTCCCTTCCGAATGACAACTTCCTTTTTTCTGTGTGTTCTTTTGTTTACATTTGTTACTTTCCTACCTTCCTTCCTTGTGCCGGATGGTGCTTTTGAAGTCTAAGAAGAGCTTACCCTTGTTCCACCCGAAACGTTCGTCTTGCACTATTTTTTATAGTATATGTGTGTTTTAGCAAAGTTTTTTTTTTCATTTTCTTAACAACTAAAAGATACCCAGACCTGTCAATTCAGTCTCCCTACACTATTACCTTAAAAACAGCAGATGCCCCGTTTTGAGGAAGGAAATAAATACACTATTGCCAAAAAAGTAGTAGATGTCCCGTTCTGAAGGAAAAAATAAATGGTCACGTTAAGTATACCGCATAGTGTTATCAGGATGTGGCAGGATGATATGGTAATTTCAACGTAAAACTGGTAATCAACTCGCACTCTCAACGAAACACTACATTGTCCGTTTTCCAACGTTATAACAACACCCGTGTTTTATCTCCGAAATGCACATTCAACAACAGCGATGATAAAAAAAAAAAAAAAAAAAAAAAATACATCGATGAAAACACGTGTTGGCTTTTTTCAGATTATTTTTTTTCCTGGCACGTGCCCCGATGTCGAAGGCGATATCGCATCAGCCTTTCTTCTGCAACACCCCTAGAGCTGAAAACAATGGTAATTACGATAGCATCACGAGAGTCGTCTTCAACAATGCTGCCACTCAATTTCGGAAAATGAAACGATGTAAAAAAAAAAAAAAAAAAAAAAAAAAAAAGGCAAGTTTTCAAAGAACGAATTTCATAAAATTCGAGTTGAATTACACGCAAAGGAAAAAGTTTACAATCGTCATTTAGCCAGAGTCCGGCATGACGTACACGAAATGTTTTCGTACTCCTTTTTTTTTGTTGTTGTTGTGTGTGGTACTAGGAGCCAATAAGGCACCTATACACTCCCTACGCTCGCTTTTCGTATGAGACATTCGACCCCTTATGAGGCTCATTCGTAAAGAAAAAAAAAAAAGGCATAATTTCAACTGACAAAATCCAAACATTGGATCAGATAGAATGTTACCGAGCTACACACTGCTTGATAAAATAAATAAAAACTTTGTGAAAAAAACACACATAAAAGGTTACTTCAAGGCGTAACGATCGTTTCGACCGAAAATTCGTTCGGTCTTCGTCAAACAAAGCCTTCCGTCATAAGAGCAGAGGGAACTTAGCGTTTCCCTCAGCTCTGTATGACGGAAGGGTTTGTCTGACGAAGACCGAACGAATTTTCGGTCGAAACCATCGTTACGCCTTGAAGTAACCTTTTATGTATGTTTTTTTCACAAAGTTTTTATTTATTTTTATCTTTTAACACCAGTTTTTTTGAGTGTTTATTTTCATACACATTGCTTGGTTCTTGCATGTTCCTTGGAAGATAAAAATTTAAACTTCACACTATTTTGAATTATGTAAAAACTATGGAACACCTTGCGTTTTTTGCCACCCATGGCGATTTTTCATAACTTGGCGCCTAACGTATATGTATAGTTAATAATTAGTTCTAAGGAAACAGTAATACTTCATAAGTTTTCTTCGATAAAAACTACGGAACAGCTAGGATAGCTTGCCACCAATAGCGACTTTTTATTATTTGGCGATTGACACATGCTCATAACCGATAATGACTGCTCATGTAAGGTTACCGGGAAAACCGTTATCCATACATTCATATACATAATCCTTTGAAGATTCGCGTATTTAGCACCTAAATATATCATTTCGCCGCGCAGGCAAATATCGTTCTATAATGACTGGCACATGTAAAGCCACCAAATATTTCTACGGGTAGCAAATACCCACGCTGAAAGTAACCGGTTTTTAAATAATGTGCATTTTAATTATTTTTCATTTTCAAGATACTGGGTGCTAACATTTTGGAACTCGCGGTTTAGATTCACCCTGCTTGGAGAGATATCATTTTTCCAGATCGTACCTAATGCCAAGATGCCACTTTTAAAATCATTTACAATTAGGTATTCTGTTTTCCAAAAACGAATAATCGGTAAGTCTAAACTTCTGTTATCTCAGAGAACTTACTATTTGAAAATCGTTAACTTTGTGTAACACACTTTAGACTTGTTTATTTTTTAATTAAGCTTAAAATGGGTGTCATTCTACTTCATGCTTGTCAATTTCACGCGATTCTACTTAAAATTGCTTTGTTGCAAAGGCATGAATGATTTTATGCCGGCGAAAACTGACAAACCTGGCAAACCATTATGCTTTATTTTTTCGGTTTTTTATCAGTATCTTCTAAAATATCAGGTTGTAACGAAAGTTTTCCGCCATATCTGCCTGAAAAATTAACTTCTTAGATAACTGATTTTGAACTTTCGGTACCAAACCTGCACAGTGTCACATGATACCACAATAGTACTTAAAGCTGTACTCATAATTTGTTGATATTATGTAGCTGACTTTTTGCAACACAAATGGAAGTAAATGATGGTTCTAATCCTCTAGAGTGATAGTTCCATTTGGGACACCTTATACTTAATGATAACTATAATTTTTACAGATTTCACAACACGGTGTTATAAAGTAAGCCTCTTTCTTTCAAATGCCAAAAATCGTTTGACAAAATAGGAGCAAATACGCCAACGCGAACTGTGTGCTGACGATGTTTGAGGTGGCGGGAAACTTTCGTTACAACCTAATAATTCTAAATTCGAAATTTAAGTCAGCTTATCGGATTCCCCGGAATTTCCCGAATCCGTGGACAACTTCATCGAAACCCAAATCCCCACGGTTTTGGGGGAGATAGGAGAACAAGCTTTTAGCGGCGGCGGCCGTTACTTTTTTTTTTTAGAATTGAGAGATTATATATTATATTGATTATATTTCAATCCAATGGAATTGCCAGGCAATACGTTTTTCCAGAGAATTTTATGTGCCCTTATCGCTGGCTGCACGTTCCTTCGTTGCTCTTGGTATAATAGTCCAAGAATACATTTTTGGCATTTCCATTTTGTATTCCTGAAGTTATACATTTGAAGTAGCACAGATATGCACAAATTTCATTGTAAAGGTGCGCTATATATATTTTACAAATACTCATTCATTTTAGGGTGCTCCTTCGTTGTAAACTCTTAAAAAATGTTCACTAAGATGTACTTTAAATTCGTTCCCTAATGGCAGTGCATTGGTTGGTTCATTTAATGCACAAATGAGGCCAAATAATAAATTTCATATTTGTTTTGGTGAATGTAATTCTTTTAAACTAACTAATTAAACTGGCTTCAAGAAGTGTTGATGACTCGATTGAACAATACATAGAAATTGTGAAAACTCACTTAAAATGAAGTGTCATGTGTTACTACCCCGTGACGTGGCGTTGAGCTGAGGCTGATTTCCGGCAGGGCAGTCGGGGCAAGCGTCCGGACCCCGACAAAAAAAAAGGGGGGGGGCATATTATTCTTTAAATTTAAGAATTTGCAAATTTTAATTTTAATATAAAATAAGAGATAGAGAAACTATCACTATTTCGTAATTATCAATTTAAATCCACAACATTTTCTGTGGTAAAAAAAAAAAAAAAAAAAATCTGATGTGTCCAACACATGACTTCCTTGCACGTCTATTAGATCAAAAATATTTTCGACGCACTTCCTCTAAACTTATTTGTTTGAAAGAGATAAAATATCAATAATAGTAAGATTTAGCGATTTCTAGCCAAATATTTCGGTATCGCCAAGCTGAGTTCAATTTGAAAGATTTCCTTCTGACACTTTATTTGGCGATATTTCACCAAAAGCCGACAAACTTGAGATAGTCTGCGAGATTTTGGGGATAGCCAAAGTAGTCATTGACCACAGACTTTCAATGAATTGAATGCATTCATACACCTCAATGTATTTAAAGTCATTTGGCTAACCCTGTAAATAAATTCTCAGTCGATTGCTGTCAAAAAAGATATTGAAAACAGTTAGATATTATAATAGTTCTAAATACAAAAGTTCAAAATTCTACGGGTTAAAGTTTTACAGTTATACAAAATACGAAATAATTTTTGGCGCCAAATTTGGCGATATTTCGGCGAAACTCGACAATTTCGACGACATTTGGCGAGATTTTAAGCATGAACCAAACAATGACAGATTATCGCCAAATATGGCGATATTTCGCCAAAACTCACCAAGAACGATGACAAATGGCGATACTTTGGTCATGGACCAAATAACTGAATATCGCCAAATTTGGCGATATTTCGCCAAAACTCGCCAAGGCCGAGGACAGACGGCGAGATTTTGGGCATGTACCAAACAACGACCGTCTACAGTTGTATTATATTGAAGATGTCCATAGACATTAAAGTAATAAAATTCTTTTCGGTGGTTCTGTAAATAACTCTCCAGTAGATTGGAACCAAAAATCGAGATGCACAACTAGATGTTACAACAATCTTATATATGAAATTTCATAATATTTTTTGAGATTTGAGAGTTAAATATGCACACACGTACACCAAAAGTCGCCAAGCTTGGCGACTTTTGGCATAGTTCTTGAGGGAGTCACGTGACCGTGGTCGGACCATTACCTAACTTATGTGGTAGGACGGCATTGTGCTTAAAATGGATGAATTCCCCTAAAATTGCCATTGACCGTAATGTATTGGAAATCTTTTGAGTGTTCCTGTAGCTGAACTATAAATGATAAAGAAACTTTTGTTAATGGAGAAATTCATTTTCTAACTCATTGCAGCATATATCATTTCTGAATCGTTTGAAATAGCCCAATACCTCTAAAAAACGCTTTGATGAATTTCGGCCCATAGAGCGTAATGTATTTCGAATCTTTTGGGCGGTTCTGTAGATAAACTATCCAGTCGAATGGAACCGAAAGGGAGGTGCACAACTAGATGTTACAACGAATCCTAAATATAAAGTTTCAACATTCTACGCCTAATAGTTTTTGAGATATGCGAGTTTAATAAATTTCGGCCCATACAGCGTAATGTATTTCGAATCTTTTGGGCGGTTCTGTAGATAAACTATCCAGTCGAGTGGAACCGAAAGGGGAGGTGCACAACTAGATGTTACAACGGTCCTAAATATAAAGTTTCAACATTCTACGCCTAATAGTTTTTGAGTTAGGCGAGTTTAATGAATTTCGGCCCATAGAGCGTAATGTATTTCGAATCTTTTGGGCGGTCCTGTACATAAACTATCCATTCGATTGTTACCAAAAGGGGAGGTGCACAACTAGATCATAGAACAATCCTAAATATCAAATCTCAACATTCTACGACCCATAGTTTTTGAGATATGCGAGTTACATACATACGTACGTACGTACGTACAGACGGCATGGAAAAAACTGGCCACAATAGACTCGCACGCTGGTCAAATGAGTTGCAGACGCGTTAATATGATCGTGCATGATAGCCTACGATGAGATGCATCGAAAAAATTTTTAAAATTAAAATTTAGAGGTATCAAAATCGGTTTTTTTGTCGAAATTTGGCCCCCAAAATTTTTCGGGATCACATTACTTCCTTATACTACGTACAAGGAAGTAAAAAAAGCCTCAAGAATAATCATTCTCTCCGCAATGCAAAACATCGTCTGCAGGAAGTCAACGGCTGAAAATTTCGCGTTTCATTTCCCTTTTGCTACACGCATTTTTTATATGGAATCTGACATCTAAAAGTTTGCTTTTATCCGTTGACGTGAATCGATAAGCATTTCAAGCAGTGAACTTCTACAAAGCAAAGCAAAGTTGAATCTTTTCACGTTTAGGTTAGTTATTCCAGTGCAAATGTTAACAGAAGAATGAAACAAGTCGGCAGTTTTGAAAATTCCGTTCCGATCGAATAAACTTCAATTTAGAGAATTACAAAAAAAGGAAAGCCTCCTCCTTCCTCCTGTACGAAGAGCGTGTGCTTCAGCTGGTCAATTATATGTATATTTAGATACATCCCCACGCACTGCCCCATTTAAAAACAAACGAAAACACTGATTATATATACAGGGTGTCCCCAAAATACTAACCTACGGTTTTATGCCTTAAATACTCATCAGAAACATCGACATAAACATACAAAGTTACTTAAAAAAATTACAAAATTTTATGATATCGATAAAAGTTTTACAAGATTTACTATAAAAAAAAAAATTACAAAATCTAAACATTCATAACGTCCCCGTACAAAAAATCCCAGTTAATGAAATGTGCCCCGTACATTAATGAGGTTATATACAAAATTTGAGCATTTTATCCTAAGAGATATGTAAATATATTTATGCTGACTTAAACCATTTTTCAGTGGCTCTCGAAGGGAAAAGAATCACGTCGGATGATCGCGTTTCTGGGATCGTACATTATTACGGAAAAAAAAAAAATGATTGCATAAATACATAGTATTTTTGATACTATTAGTATTGCATAGCCCCCTCTCACAAACTATGCTTAAACATATCTCTGAGTCGTTACATGATAAAAGGTGGGATGTGAATCACCTAAATTGGGATTAAGATAGCTTTAATTGTCTATAGATGTCTTATGTATCGTAATGTAATGTAGATCACTATTAGGAATAAATACCTTTGTCAGCGTTTCTGGAATACCCTGTATATATAAACATTGTACCACAGTCTTACTTGCATGGTAATGGTAACTTTAAATACAGCGAAACTTCTATGAGCGACCACCTCTATTAAGCGAACCCCTCCCCTAACGATTAATTTTTCGATGCACCGTTTTTTTACCCTATCTACTCTTCAAATGTTAAAAGATCTTCTAGAAGAGACCGCAAAACCCTCTATAAGCGACCAGACCCGGTTCCCCGACCGAAACTTTTCTAACATTTTTCCGGAAGTAAAGTAAACAAGTACCATATTCCAAATCACTCGCTCTACTGTAAATCGACAACAGTTGTAAGTATACACATCACGTACATATCCTGTAGGTTAGAGAACAGACATCTCTAAGAAATGAATGATTTGATCTTTGGAGCAGCGTATTGATGGGATCGAGTCACAGGAAAAAGGAAATTCGGAAAGGAGGTTGGCGATTATGTTTGGTTGAAGGAAATCCCCAAAATCAAATTTCAGAACATATAGATTTTACTATGACGAATTCAAAAAACATGTAAAATATCAGGAATATTCTTTTGTAAGATGTTAAGGAGGGGGGGCAGGAAAGAAGAAGAGAGAGAGCGAAGAAAGAACTACTTTCGGAGACAGTAAAAAAGATGAAACATTCCGAATTTTCTAAATATTTTATTAGAATTAAATTTTAAACTTATTACTTATGTTTTAGTATACTTATGTTTCAGTATACAATTTCCTAAATAAGAATGCAAACAATAATTTTTTAACATTTCATTTCCTGGCTATTAAATGTTTATACTTCTTTGACCGACCACCTCTCTTAACGACCGATTTTTTGCGGAACGAAGGGTGGTCGCTCACGCGAATTTTCACTGTAATCAGAGCCTGATTATGACCAATAGGGGCCCCGGGCATTGGTGAATTTGGGGGCCCCCATCTATGAAATTGTTTTTATTTTTCATATAAAAAAGAATATTTCAGAACATTTGATATGGAGGGGCCCTTTTGAGCCGGGGGCCTTGGGCAAAGTCCCGATTTGCCCATGCGATCATAAGGCTCTGGCTGTAATTCAATAAATTACAAGGAAGAAGAAAAAAAAAAAACTCACTGTAGATCGACGACAATCCAATCATGGAAGCATTCGACGATAAATTAAGGGTCGTGGCCGTGTACCTCCTGTCCAGAGAACTATCCCACGACGCCGCTATACTGGACCCTGGTCGAATCTTCATCGCTATAATCCAACGTGCACAAAAAACAAATAAAAACGTTCCAACCACCACCAGTAACAATCCGTTCGGCCTTATCCAACAAACAAAACTCACGCCTCTTTATTGTTAAAATATCGATAAATAAACCAGCATTTGAGGAGGTGCAATGTGTATCTTTCTATTATTTTGTTTTCGCCGGGCACGCGCCTCGATATCAAGATCCTTTGTAACTCAACTCGTCTCGGGAGGAGAGAGAGAAGTGAGAGGGGAAAAACAATAGCCCCGCGAGTTGATGACACTGGGAATTACTAAAGGCGATGCATGGTCAGGTGATAGACGTCATTTTCTTTCTTTCTTTTTTTTTTTCCTCGAGACGTGATTGTGGCAGTTTCGCCTGTGTGTACGTCTTGTTTCCTCGTAAAGCACTGCCAAAGAGAAACTTTAGCACAAAAGATAACCTTAGTGGTGGTGATACGGAAAAGATATGGATCGTGAGTGAGCATAAAAGAAAATAAATAAATAAATGAATGAATAAAAAAATTCAAGGTTTTTTTCGTATAATATTTTCCCAAGTGAGTTGGAAAAAACATTTAAACCTTTGAGGCGCAACCCTTTCCCAATGTTGAAAAAAGGGCAGGCGTTGCCATCGCTCGACTTAACTACCAGCAAGATGGTTGCTGGTAGTTAAGTCGAGCGATGGCAACGCCTGCCCTTTTTTCAACATTGGGCAATCTTCAAATCTATTCTTCGTGACTCTCAACAGTCAAAACGTCAGAGTTGGGTGTTCCCAGAGCGGAACACTGCGCGTTAAAGGGTTAAGATTTCGGTTTTGTTCCTGCTGTAAATATGCGTCGATTACTGCGGAATTTACATATGTTGTTACCATGTACTGCACTGTGTCCCCTATTTATTTGCCAGGTGAGGGCAGCTCACGTCACTGAATGTGTCGTTTAGAGCTACGTACGTCCTTCCCGGAGTTTCCCCGCCACAATTTTTGATCCTCATCAGAAGGTGGAAGACTTTTGAATATTGGCTTCCCTCGAAAACTTCTAGCGACCTCCGAGAGGACTTTCGGAACAACGGATGTAGCGTGCACGTACACCGCATGTACACGGTGGTCTTTAGTGGTATACCGGTATCGAACCCGCAACCTTCCGCCTTAACCACTGGGCTACCACGGCCCCTATGTTCCCTATTGAAAATGTTTTACACAAAATATATTGTTCTTTTACAGGTGCAACCAAAAGAATTCTATTTTGCTTTTCTTCTTTCTAATGGCCAGGTCAGCGTCTTACTGTAGGCTTGATCTGTACGAGGGGCAGCAGATGTTAGTCATTTAATTATTGGGGAGCCTATTAGGAAGACCAACGTTGCCCCCCCCCATAAGTGGTTTCCCAATTTTGAACCAATTCCAGATGAGTCACATAGCACCTGGATTGGCACCTCCAGAGGTATGGTTTGAGCATGGGGCGATAACGAAGCTAAGACAGATTTTAAGTGTACCAGTTCCCTTTACCGTACACGGTTCCACAGCAGTCCAGCCGAAAGATATTTTCACCGCCCCAAGCACCGGTCAAGCCGTTGCTGCTTCACTTTCTGTGTTCTTGCGGGAGCTTAGTGAGCTAAGTGACTAGGCCACTGCGGCACCCAAAAGAATTCTATTGCAGAAGGAAAACTAATAATTTGAATGACACACTTTTCGGAAATTGATCCTTTAATCATAAAACCGACGTCTGAAAATTCACTAATGCTCTCTTTAAAAAAAAAGCACTAGCGTATTATTTCGCTCAAGCCCACATTTTTGTCTACGCGATCTTGTTGGCATAACTTTGTAGACATAAACTTTTCAAATGTGTTTGCCAGATAACGTGGAAAGGGGGGGGGGGGGTGATAAAATGTTGCAAGTCGCACAAGGTTTGCAATATTTGATAACTGATCGCTAAGTTTGGTGCCAAAAAAGCGACACGTTTGTTATAAATATATTACGAGTATAGTTAGAAAACGCCGGGCGAATATAGTAAAATAGATTTACTAGACGATTTTTAATATAGATTTCAATTCAGAAGAAATGTTTTATAGAACAAGTAAGGAAAACACGGCACACTCATGGATTATGATGCCCATTCCAAACAGTATTTAAAATGGCAGAGGATAGTTGGCGTATGCTTCGCGAAGGTTGCAAAACAGTTTTAGTAGGCGAGTTTAATATAGATTTCAATTCCGAAGAAGTGTTTTATGGAACAGAGAAGACAAATACGGTACACTCATAGACTATGATACACTTTCCAAATGGTATTTATAAAGGGAAGTACAGTTTGACTATACCTGGCGAAGATTGAAAAACAGTCTCAGTAGACGATTTAAAAATAGATTTCGATTCTAAATTTGTGTTTTACGTAACAAGAAAGACAAAAACGGCACTCTCATGGTTTATGATGTGCATTCGAAATAATATTTAAAACGGTGGAGTATAGTTGGAATATTCTTGGCGACAGTGGCGTAGCCAGAAATTTTTCGGGGGGGGGGGGTTACGACTACTGCACTGACATATCGGTACGTGTGCCACGGTGGCATACGTGTATGTGATAAGGGAGTGAAGAAACATTTTGTATGGCAGAAAATTTCTCGGGGGGGGGGGGGGGTCCCCTCCCCTTTGGCTACGCCACTGCTTGGTGCAGATTGTAAAATAGTTTTAAGATAGATTTCGATTCCAAAGATGGAGCAAGGAAGAAAAATACGGCACACTCATGAATACTGATAGACTTTCCAACTTAATGGAATAAATAAGAAAAATAGGGACGACGCAGAAATTATGATACGTTTTTAATATATAGCACTTCAGTGGTATTTAAAATCTGAAAGTGTTTCTCTTTTTTTTTCCGTTGGCTCGATATGTTTATAAAGTAAGCGGAAAGCTGTCTATTTAAAAATATCTTATTTGAATAGAACATGCAGTCATGATATAAGCTGATTAAATGAAATTTCGTAGTGATTTTTCAAAGAAATGGTTACAATGAATTAATGAAATGTTTTTAAATAATTTTTTTATTTTTTATTTTTTCAGGAACACAAAAAAGTAATAATAATACATCACGGTGTATTGGAGACTTTACAACAACATGTAAGCACAACACCATAATATACATAACAGACACTTATTACATGCTTTTATTAAGCCTCTTGCTTTAATGAAAGTCCGCAGCTAACCAAAGCACCACTACAAAAACGACACACTATCATCCAACGAAAAGGTTCACTCTAGAACAGTGGTTCCCAACCTGTTTTTAATCACGACCCCTTTCAGATTTTTCAAAAATGTTCGCGACCCCCCCTCCACTTCCGTGTTTGACCAATAAGACAAAAAAAAATTAAAATTAAAAAAATTAATAATGAAAGATATATATCTTGGGATTTAAAAATGATTATCTTTTTATTCCGTACTGATTATTATTAGGATGACTGAGGTTGTATTTGGCTGACAAGTTATGTTATCCTTGGCTGAATATTGTTCAAAGCCAACCGCATCTTCAACATCTAATTTATTACTGGGCTTTTGTCTTAATCTGCAAAAGAGTTTTAAATTCAACTTCACGCATGTAAGTGGATGCAAATGGCACTAACATTTGAAGCGAAAGCTTAGAAATTATCGGATATGAGTGACGCATAGCACACCAAAATTGAATGAAAGATTTTTCTTGGTATAAATCACGTGCTGAGGAGTCATTTTGCAAATTCAAAAATTCGTCCTGCTCTTCATCAGGAAGATGGGCGACATCTAAAGATCTGTGAAGTGGATTTCGCACTAATGCCGCCTCTTATGAGCTCTGGGATATATCTTTGAATTTCAGATTTAAGAGCTTCAAGGTGGTTAATAATTTCTCACCTTAAATTAACTGTAATTTCTATTTCCGATACTTCTGCCTTAGTGCACACGTTTAAAAATGGGTTAACACTCCTAGATACTCTTTACAACACCAGTTTTTGTAGATTTGATACAAGCGCCCTGATGAGAAAAAGGATTTTTACTTTACAAAAGAGAAAAGGGAGAAAGCCTCATGGCAGAGAACCGTGGAGATATTTGCCATTCATTTCCTATGGCGACCCACTTGGGGGTCGCGACCCTCCGGTTGGGAACCACTGCTCTAGAATAAAGACGGCCATATACATGGCAAGCCAGGAACTGGAGGAGGGAAAATGGAAAAGGAAAAAAAAAATGAACTAAGTTCCGCGCAAAAAGAATTTCTGTCCAATAACTTCAGATTATCCCGAAATTGGACGCTACAATCGATGCTTGAACTCCTTTCTACCTGGGGTTTATCAGCGGAAAAAATGAAAATCTACAGCCTTCCCTTGGTTTTCTTCTATTGAAAAATCAGAGAGGGAAAAGGGAGTCTTTTCCGGAAATAATAATTCCATCTGATTGGGACAATGCAGCTGATAGGTTACAGTTAACCTTTTGTAGCGCAACCCTTTCCCAATGTCGAAAAAGTGCAGCCGTTGCCATTGCACGATTTAACTACCAGCAAGATGGCGGTCGCTCGAATTGTCCAGTGCGCAACCACGGAGCTAGCAGAACGGCTGCACTTGCAGTCTACCTAGATGCCCTCCTTGAGTATTTAATTGAAATGAAATTTTAAGGTATGCATACGTTACCACTAAAGTACAGAAATCAATTATTTGACTGATTATACAGGTAATGTACAGATTCATTAGGATGATCCCGTAAAGTGCAAAGAAAATTGCTTTATTTCTCAAATTAACTATGCAATTTTAAAAATTACCAAGATAATCTGTACATTACCTACTGGGCACTTGATGGCTGCGAATGGATGGGGGAATGCCGAGCATTGTACCTCTGAAGAATGTTAGTAGCTCTGGCTAGAGAAGTGTTAACTGATCACTGCCAGTGATTCTATTTATCCCTTCCTAGAGATTTGTTAACTTTGTCCCTGCAAGTTCATAAGTGCCTAACAATTTTAAGTATTGAGACTACAAATTCTTGTTCTGTTTACTGGAACAAAGAAGCAAGTTACAAACGTCCCTTTGAAATAGATACACATGCCTGATGCCAGCCATTTGTCACTCTATAACTTTCGTCAGGTTTCGATGGAAGACTGCCAAATGAACAAGCAAGCACTGCTATGCCGCGAGCCGAATTCGAGGGCAGATGTAGAATCGGCATAGGCAAGAATGGGAATGAGTTAGTTGCACCGGGCGAAGGGAGAAAAGAGCGAGTTGCACCGCTGATGAATTTAATTCACGAGCGAGTTGCACCGGCGAAATGGATGGGAGAGGGACAATCATAGGGGAACCCTGCCGTATTGCAAAGAGCTAGCCGTAGCATATTTCTGAGGGGCCCCCCTACAGCGATGGAAAATATCTCTTGTTGTTTCGTGTAATTTTAACATTACTATCTCTTTAAAATATTAATTTTAAGAAATTTTCTGTCATCTATGATGCTAGTGTAAGTATGTAAAGTCCAGGAAAGTGTATTTAAGTTGTTACAATTTTGGGTCTGAAAAGAATAAACGAGAACTTTCTTTAGTCGCAATGTACGAGTTTTGAGCTATACATCAAAAATTTCCCCAATATTTCTAGTGTCTTCTTTTTTTTTTTTTTAATTGGCTCCACAGTTACACGCACAAATGAATACAAATTACATCCATAACAGCGGTCCGGTGTTGAAAATAAACAGACCTACTTCATAAACAATGCAGAATTATGTCACACAAAATGGCGTTTAAATTCAATTAGTTAAGTGAAGCAAACGGTACAAATTTTCCGCTTTATTTTTACGAGGGCAGAATAATAATCCATAAAAAAATAATGACATAAAGTCGCAGGGTAATAAATAATCGTCTGCCCACATAATCGATGGGACGCCGGGGAATAATCCCTTGTCAAACTTCTAAGAACCGTATACAGAAAAAGAAATAAGCATTCGCCTTCAAGATCTTGACAAGAAAGATATGACGTACCGTGAATTATAAAACACTCTCGCGATGTTAGTTGGGCTCAGGATGTTGCTTAACGAATGGTTAACCTAATTATTCCCATCGTTGCTTCCCGGAAATTGCCAGATGCACGCAGCAATCATGTTGGCAGTGACGTTGTAACGACGTTATATTTCGTCACAAATCAAAAGTGATGTAAATGCAAGCATTTTGCGACGTCCTTTCGTGTCTTACATGTAACGTTGCAGTATAATTGATGATTGGTCACAATGTGACGTCACTGTGTGGCAAACATGTAACGTTTGCAGAGTAAAGTTGCAGAACAATTGGTAATTAATCACAATGTGAAGTCACTGTGTGAAAAACATGTAACGTTGCAGAGAGACGTCGCTGTATAATTAATAATTAGTCACAATGTGACAAGCATGTGACGTTGTGGAGTGACGTCGCAGTGTAGTTTTTCACTAAGTGACGATCACGTAAATCACTGTGTGATCTCCATATGGTCACCATGTAAAGTCAAAAACGCTGTTCCCAAACACAGCTTAGGGACACCGTAATGTCCCGTTTTCAGAAAATGTCCCCTGCAATTTCCCGTTTTTAGAAAGAGAGCAACTCACGGTAATGATTTCAATAAAGGCCGTTAAAAATCTAAAATCATCTAACGGCAGTGCCTGTAAAAAAAAAAAAAAAAAACTAACCTCCCTCCCCTCATTTCTCGAGATGCAAAGAAAACGATGGGAGGGATGTATTTTTTTTTTGTGTTTGTTCTTTTAATGTTCCTTTTCTGTCAACTATTTCAATTTATTTCTTTTTTTAAAAGTCATGTTGCTCTTTTGCTTATTCCTCCCCCTCCCCCGATCTCCATATTATTTTCCCTTTTCACTCTGGTTTTCTAAGAATTTTTTTCTTTCCGAATGACAGCTTCCTTTTCTCTGTGTGTCCTTTTGTTTACATTTCTCACTTTCCTACCTTCCTGCCTTGTGTCGGATGGTGTTTTTGAAGTCGATGGAGGGCCTACCCCTTGAACCTCCCGAAACGTACGTCTTGCACTATTTTTTATAGTATATGTGTGTTTTAGCAAAGGTTTTTTTTTCCATTTTATTTTGAAATTAACATTAACACAAGCTTTTTTTCGCGTTTTCTTGACGACTAAAAGATACCCAGACCTGTAAATTCAGTCTCGCTACACTATTACCTTAAAAACAGTGGATGTCCCGTTTTGAAGGAAAAAATAAATGGTCACATTAAGCATGACACATGTAGTCACAAAAACATTGTGATATGCATACATTTTGCGATGTCATGATGCTACATGGGTAGTAGCATTTTTAGCCTAATTTTCATAAAATATAGCCAGCCATTGCAAAATTAAAAATTTACTAATTTTGTGCGAAAAACATCCTACGTCACACATCATTACTTTATAAGCTTCACTAATCTGTATTAATTTTCTTTTATTTGATTTTATGACTTTTATTCATCTAAAATAGACTAATTAGAATTGTTCATCGGTGGTGGAGAGGGGGAGGGGGGTAGTATTGTTGGTAGATTGTCGATTTGAGAGTCAGGATTTGGTGGTCCATTCTCCCCTAATCGGTTGAAAAGAACTCTGCCCCGCCTTGAGGAGGAGCGTTAGCGGGTTTTTGTGGTTGGATAAACAGGGTTAGAAACAGGTCAGAAAATTGTTAGAGCAGACGATAACAAACGACTGGCTATGGAAAGTTCAACAGTAGCGACTAGAGTAATAGCTAGAGTAGACGACCAGCATTAGGTAGTCGTCTTATCTAACTACTAATCTAGTCGCTACTCTTGATGACTTACAGTTGACTAGAGTTATTTTAAGTCGTTAACAACATAGCTTTTAATAGAATTAATGACATGGCTTGTTCACCGATTTGGGGAGAATTGACCTCCTTAGATCGGAACTCCGGCTGATCCAAGACCACGGGGTATACGTGTCACTCCCATTTCACTGCTTAAAAACAATTATTCACTCCTTCCAGACTGTGTATATGCGTTCTTAGCACGGAAATGCTGCTTACTTTCACAACTAACGCAAACTACTGAAAAATATGTTAGTGATATCCATGTAATTTTTAGCGTGACAATTTTTCGAAACGATATTAGAAGTCAGGTTCTTTTAGCAGTGCGAGACGCAAACATTAAGTAACAAGCGTTTTAAAATTGTGATTTACTCAGAAAATGTTTTTTAATCTCTCTGCTTAAAATAACCACATTTCTTTAGCTCTCAGGAGATTTTAAAAATAAATGCATCACTCATCGTATAACGAAAATCGATTATTACGCTTCTGGAAATCGATTCAGAACTAACAGCGTCCTTTCAAGATCTTTACCAAATGATAGTGTCGAGAATTTCCGCTGGGACATGTGTTCGAATCTTAAATTTTGAGCAAACAAAGAAAATATGGGAGGACAGAGAAGCAGAAGAATAAGAAATAAAAGTATGAAAATGTATCAACTCATCTCAACATTGGATGTCGGCCAAACAATGGAGAAAAACGGATTAAACCTTGGCCTTTCATCATTACGCCCCGCCGTTAAGAAAAGAAATTTAAGACCCAGAAAAACCATCTGTTTTCTTTTACGAGATGAAGTCACGTAGTATTAAGGCTTTTAAACGTGTAATTATTTGCCTGCATAGACCCTTTCAACACAACAGAACAACGAATATTTTAGCGTGGAAGCAATTTAATGGTGCAGTTAAAATCAAACTGAAGATTTTTTTTTAAATTTTTTTTTTTTAAACACCCAACTCTGACGTTTTGACTGTTGCCAGTCGCGAAGAATAGATTTGATTTCTATAAAAATAGTTGCGGGTGACACAGCTCCTCGAGAATCCTTTACTTTTTAGCACGTCATTTCCCGTAAAAAAAATTGTCAAGATTATTTTTAACAGCACTGACATCTGCTGAAAAATAGAAGAATGCGAGAACAGCTGGACAGATTGCCCAATGCTGAAAAAAGGGCAGCCGTTGCCATCGCTCGACTTAACGACCAGCAAGATGGCGCACGATCGAAACGTTCATCGTCTCTAGATGAACGTTTCGATCCTCCGCCATCTTGCTGGTAGTTAAGTCGAGCGATGACAACGGCTGCCCTTTTTTCAGCATTGGGAAAGGGTTGCGCCTCAAAGGGTTAAACACTCTCATATTTTAAATACGCACTTAAGTGCCATACATATTAAAAGTGTTGCATAATCCATCCGTCGGCAATATTTGTGTCTCCCTTCTTCTATTAAGTTGGGTAGGTGTCATAATCCATGAGTGTGCCGTATTTGTCTTTCTTGTTCCATAAAAAACTTCTTCAGAATTGAAATCTATGCTAAAATCGCCTACTAACACTGTTTAACAATCTTCGCCTTGTATGATCCACTTGAAACTTTTCTTAATTATGTATATAAAAATATAGAAAACAACCTGCGATACATTAAATATCTGAAAATCCACCCATTCGTTATTTCTTAAGCAGTTTTTTTTTTTGCTCTTTCCAGTTCCATTTAATTTTCGAGAGTCAAAAACGAGAACCATTTGCGTCAAAAAATTAGGCTCTGCGAGTGACAATGACGTCCTATTTTGAAGTCACGGTCATCAGGCTTTGAAGGGAAATTTGCGATTTCAGTTTTGTTTTAAACAGTTTTTTTCAGGTAACATAGTTTAATTTTTTTCATTATGCATGCCGTCTGCATGAAGCATTGATATAAGAGGGTCTGTGCACACAGAACGAAATCGTTCGAATTCGGAAAGTTCCCGCGCGTTTCCCGAAGAGCATGAAATTCGATTTGGGTATATAATAAAAATTGAATATGAAGTTATTTATATTGGGTGGACGAAGATTAAATATACTAGATTAGACATGCTTTCGTCAAATGTTTTTTTCTAGCGCCCGTTGTAATTGCCTTCAACTGCTATTGTGCTTTAATCCACACTATCGTAGCAAATTTCCTATTTTTTAAATTCGTAGTCTATAACTGCAAGCCTTCGCAATCATGTGACGCCATCAAAATTTACAGTATGTTTGCAAAATTTTTTTATGAATTTTCAACGTTTATTGCTTGAGTTACAACTAATGCCACAGAACCAAATTTCGTTTACTTTTATCAGAATGCCAAATTTCATTTGCAAGCCAGAGCTTGAACTGATTCCAAACTAAAACAATTAAAAATATAGTTTAAAAAAACTAAAAAACACGCTTTAGGTATAAATTGAACTAACTAAAAAGTGAAAAATAATTCTTAGTATAGAAATAAATTAATGAACGAAAAATAGTATTATTGTGAAAAAAAGTGTGGGGCACTTTGTGCTATATTTTTTGTATCATTTTTGTACTAATCGTACCTTTCGAATATTCTCAAGAACTGATATATGAAGCACTCCACGCTTTTTTCACAATAATACTATTTTTCGCTCATTAATTTATTTCTATACTAAGAATTATTTTTCACTTTTTAGTTAGTTCAATTTATCATTAAAGCATGTTTTTTAGTATTTTTAAATTATATTTATTTTTCACTTTTAAATTCTATTTGCTATAAAAAGCGTGTTTTTTAGTTTTTTTTATACATCTAGGCATACTTCGAAGTTCTATTTATTTATCAATTGATAAATTATGCTTGAACCAGAAGGATTCAAGGAGTATTAGTGCAAAATATTTCACGATACTAAATGGCTCTTGTCAGGTACACAAAATTACGATGCCACAGTGTCTTTATCACTCTTCAGCTCTTTTATAAATAATATATTTTAAAACATAGAAACTACCTTAAAAGTTCTTAAACCACTTAATATTTGAACTGTAGACGTATGCGCAATATTGTAATTTCAAAACTGCAACGCTCTACCACTTCAAACTACATCCGAACTAATTGCTAAAATATGTCCCTCACAATTTGGAAAACTTCTGTAAAAGTGTTTTAAGTCTTAATAGTTTGCTGACTACATAAATGCATGAGAAAAACATCAGTGATTTTAATTTTCAATAGTTACCATGTCTGCAACAACATAATTTTATTTACTTAATAATTTTATGTTGCACTAAAAAAGAATAATATACAATATTGAGGTCATTTTTTTACATTTGTCTTTCTGGATTTCAAAACCGTAACTACCCAAACATACCATTGAATACAGTTACCAAT
Organism: Cheiracanthium punctorium; assembly: GCA_038373885.1. Taxonomy (NCBI): domain Eukaryota; kingdom Metazoa; phylum Arthropoda; class Arachnida; order Araneae; family Cheiracanthiidae; genus Cheiracanthium; species Cheiracanthium punctorium. Next base: position 238,439 of record JAWZYV010010563.1, read on the forward strand.
AGCGAGAGAGAGGTTTTACTCCACTGTGCTGAGCAGAGTGCCGAAATGGTACGGATGCGTAGACCGCGCGCTTGCTCCATCTCTCTCGCTCTCACGCAATGGATCTCTAAGAAAATTACTAATCCTGACGATCGTAATCAGGATAATGGGGATAAACTTATCAAATTATTGTACTGTCATCGGTCCTTGATAAGTCTACAAAGTTTAAATTAAATCTGACCGTTTGAAGTGGGTCGGTTACAAACAAACAAAGGAGTCGGTTACAAACAAACATACAGGTGATTCTAATAAAAGCGTGTAAAACATTGAAATACTTAATATATTGATCTTTCTGGGCTATTTCGCGTTAGGTCGTTTCCGCCGACCTAACGTTCGGAGTTTTCGGAGATTTCCTCCGAAACTTAGCGTGAATACGGATTGGACCCCTTAAAAAGACCCCATGGAGGGCACCCCTAACTTCGGCCTAGAACCCTCGCGTAGCTAATCGACTGTAATTCCACAACAACCGATGGGGGCTGTATTTGCTGAGATGTTATCGTGTGACACATTTCGGAAAAAAATAAAGAAAATAACAATTCCCAATGACTCGATTAAACTGATCAGATTCTTAATATAAAATTCATTTATTGATATTGAAAATACTAGAATACAGAAATTCATAATTTGGAGTTTATAGTTTTTTCTTGATATAGCAAAATAATATATAATTCAAGTATTTCCTTATTTAAGTTATTTGAAACATTTTATTTATTAGTTATGTTAACTTAAAAATCCGGTTATGTTAACTTAAATAACAGGGGAGCCCCCCCCCCCGGAAATAGATATACGATTTTATATAAATTAGACGATTGGGCAATCGACTGGGTAATTTATTCCAGGTTCACGAAAATGACTGTAAGTATAGTAAGGTGAATGGATGCATTCAATTCATTGAAAGTCTGTGGTCAATGACTATTCTATCCCCAAAATCTCGCAAACTATCTCAAGTTTGTCGAATTTTGGCGAAATATCGCCAAATACAAATATTTCAAATTGGATTCAGCTTTGCGATATCGGAAATATTTGGCTAGAAATCGCCAAACCTTAGTATTATTGCAGTATTTTATCTCTTTCAAACAAAATAAGTTTAGATGAAGTAAATATTTTTTTTATTAATAGACGTGCAAGGAAGTCATGTGTGGTGTTCACATCAGATTTTTTCTCCCGTTTTTCAGTAGTTCACCACGCATATGCACGCATGCATCAGTTTTCACGACATGCAACCGCGTAAATGGTCGGGAACACAAAGCAACTATTTCTCTTGGTCCATTTTTAACGATTCCAACTAACGATAGTTAGTTAGAGACAGACCCGCAAAAACAGAAATCGCGTGCAGGAGCGGCGCAAGATAAATAGTACATTAAAAAGACTTCCGTAGCAACCACCTTCGTTAAAAGTATTTCTCGCACACAAGAATTCAGAGCGACGGTGTGTACATACGAAAGAAAAAGGATCTTTAAAGGCACTTCAATGGAAAACGGAGACAGCATAATAAATAAATAATATGGCTGTAATTTAGCCTATGAAAGACGAGGAGCTGTTAAAAACGAGAATAGCGACTTATTATTGAATGCTGGGGGTAAGGTATAAATCGCCTGACGTTTCTTTTCGCACAAATACATTCTTCTTCAATACTGACCCCACCGCCACCCCTCTAAAGAAAAAAAATCTGGACTGACTCCACTCGACTTTCCGAACACTTACGATTAAGATCATTACCAAGCATTTAAATAAATTTTAATCGATGAATAATTCAAACATATATACCAAATTGAAGCTCGATCGAATGTACCGTTTAAACGCTAGCGCACTTTCAAGAATTTCTCCCCATAGGCCATAATGTAAAAGAAATCTTTGTCGTAGCCCTGTAGAAAAACTATAAGTCCTATACACATCAAAATCAATACAGGTCTTGCGACGGTGGTTTATAACATGTATACCCAATTTTGAGCCAATCGAATGTACCGTTTAAACGCTAGCGCACTTTCCAGAATTTTCCTCCATAGGCCATAATGTAAAAGAAATCTTTGTCGTAGCCCTGTAGAAAAACTGTAAGTCCTATACACACCAAAATCAATACCGGTCTTGCGACGGTGGTTTATAACATATATACCCAATTTGAGCTCAATCGCATGCCCTGTTCAGGAGCTATCGTGTTCACTCACTCACTCACTCACTCACTCACACACACACACACACTCACACTCACACACACACACACACACACACACACACACACACACACACACACACACACACACACACACACACACACACATACATACATACATACATCTCGTAAAAATAGCATAAATGAATTCAAGACCTCAAAACGTGTAAATACACCAAAATCTCGAATTCGATTTTTTTCATGATTACAATACTTTCCTTACATGGTACATGTTCGGAAAGTAAAAAGATAATGATGCCAAACACATTGATTACAAAACACAATTTAGCAAAATTGCATTTCATGTATTAAGTTGGTAACTAACTCCCCGCCATTTTCTTAACCCCTTATGCCTCGCTCCCGTCAAAATCACGGGCTAAGTTCTCTCCCTCTATTTCTCGTGCCCGTCATACTTCTGGGCAATAGCGATATAGATAAGAGCACTTCAATTCCTATGCGCGGATTTTGTTTTAATAGCTCATTTTACACAACGGGTGACGGTACCAGACTATTTTTAACTTAATTCGGAGATAGTTTACTTGTAGATAGAGGGTAGCAGTACTCAAATACGTGTATGTGTGATATGCAATGTGCCATCTTAGCTCACTGTTTTTACTTAAGTTGTTTGGTTTTTAACATCTGGGGGATAAAAAAGAGAGTTTGGCGTTTTTACTTACTTACTTATTTATTTATTTTTTAAGCACTAGAGTTCGCTCACGTCGGTATTTTCTGTCGGCATAATTTGTGGACATTTCTGTGGACATAATTTGTGGACATCGACACGTTTTCGCTGCATTTTTCAATAGGGTTGCCACATAGTGTAGGGGGGGGGGGGTGGAGATTAAAATGTCGACATTTGTCAAGGTTTGCATCTTTGATGATATATCTCCAAGTTTGACGGCAAAAAATAAGTCCCCCAAACCGAATATAACTCGGTTATATCCTCAGCTAAAAACAGGCACGACCTACAGCTTATTATTACAAAGGAGAAGTATAGTTAGAATATGCCTGGCGAAGATTGTAAAACAGTTTTAGAAGGAAACTTTATTATAGATTTCATTTCCACAAAAGTGTTTTATGAAACAAGGTAGACAAATAGGGTATGATACATTTTCCAAACAGTATTTATAAAGGGAACCATTAGAATATGTTTGGTTAAAGATTGTAAAACAGTTTTAAAAGGCGATTTTGATATAGATTTCAATTCCAAAGAAGTGTACTTCTACAAGGGCAATTTTAATGTAGATTTCAATTTGGAAGAAGTGTTTTATGGAACAAGGAAGACTAATACCACACACTCATTCACTTTCCAAATATCATTTAAAAAGGTTCAGCATAAGTACAATATGACTGATGAAGATTTATGAAACAGTTGTAGCAAGTAGGTGATTTTAACATACATTTCAATTCCTGCAAAAGTGTTCTATGGAACAAGGAAGACAAAAACGGCATATTCATGGATTATGACACTCTTTCCGTCGTAATGGAACAAGGTAAACAAAGGAGGCCCACACACAGATTATGATACCCATTTAACATAATGTAAGAAGGAAGACATATAAGGTCAACGCATAGATTATGACAATGCATTTTTAATAATATAGGACTATAGTCCAAATTCAAAATCTCAGTGTATTTCCGCGGTGTATGTATGTGCATATGTATGTGTATGTGTATATATATATATATAACATTACAAATCAAAAGCCCATGAAAATCCCATATTTCTAGAACTACGCAGTTTAATTCATTTGGAACAAAGAAATTCGCTTTCAAAAACTGCAATTACTACACGGTAACTTGCACTTCCTTTGTAATTTTATAGACCGTCCCTGCTTTCCGCCCAGCAGGCGTCTTAAAAGTCATAATAAACCTTGAAAAACCGCTGCCCAGATTTAGCTTTCGGAAAAAATAATGGCAATGCGCTTTGATCATGTGACACGACCTCAAAAGTTGTTAAAAGGGCCTGCAGCTGCCCAGGAGCATGACTTTCGCGTGACGCAACTGCCTAAGAAATATGTGTCCAGTCGTCCACTAAAATCATGTAATCGCAGTTAGTCTTGACTCATTTCTTCCAGCGACGACCGCTATGGCCCAAGGATTTTCACCGAGCGCTCCCGGCGTTTGCCGGCCATCGACGATCGGCCGCCTCAACAGCCTCGACCCATCCGGTCTGGATTCCGCAATAGCGACTGTAATCCAGAGTCCCGCGCTGCCTAATACCCAACGCCAGGAGACCTCAACAGCCTTGCCTCCTTCGGGACCACGACTACAAACTTTCCCGTAGCGCCTAATGTTATATATACATATATATATATATATGTATGTGTGTGTGTGTGTGTGTGTAATGTATAAAAAGGTAATTTGGGTTTTACTAGTTTGGGTATTGTTCAAGCGGTACTTTCACTGTAAGTTTTCCTTTCCTGTCATACTTGCCACGCGCGCTCTGGAGCTATGTTTTATTTATTTTGTTATATGTCAGACATCAGGCCATCGATTCTGAGTTCTTTAGAGTGTACACGTGTCCCCACGCCTTTGTAGCCCCGGATGCGGGTCTTGTTGGTAAATGTGTGTGGTTCGATCAGAGATAAGAGAGAGGCGGAGTTATGTCTTCGCAAACCACGTGGTGTGGTGAGCGTAAATACACCCGCACATCGAAAATTGAAGGACTTCTGCCACTGGAACTGCTTAATTAGTCCACGCTGATTTTTGTACCCGTCTCCCCTCCCCTCTTCTCATTCTAAATTGTAACTTAAATGTAATGTTCAATAAACCATATTACCTGCCTTAACTCTGGAACTTTACTTGAAATATCTGACGTCTCATATATATAATATAAAATAGCTAAACTTACGTAATATGAAATTCCAAGTAAAACATCAAGTTATAGCACATATATGCAGGGTGATTCGCTACCAGACTGCCAAACTTGCAGAGGGTGTAGGGGATACAGAGACGGTTCAGAATCCCATAGCAATGCGGGGTCGGAAACGTCGGCTTTTCGTACCTGTTTTAATAATCACTTTAGAAGAAGTGTTCGAGTCATAGTAAATTTTCCGACCGTAGTTTTTCAAAAATAATATCTCTTTCACCAATTGCACTTGATACAAATTGTTATTTCAAAATTGTTTCTTTCATTACGTTTATGAAATTGTCTGAGGAAAGCCCATTCCTTATGAAACTTGGTTAAGAAATTAGACGCTCACTTCAAAAATCTTCCAAAGTGATTATTAACATAGGTACGTGAAGACGACGTTTCCGACCCCGCATTGCTATGCGATTCTGAACCGTCTCTGTACTCCCTACACCCCCTGTAAGTTTGTCAGTCTGGTAGCGAATCCCCGTGTATATTAACCTTATCGAAGGAGGAAAATACGTATTAAGCTCGTTTTTTCCAAGCAGATTAAGCATTTACTAACCGCGCCGAGGCCTCCTTAATGCATTTTTAACGGCGGACGTCTGGTTAAAATTACGCAAGAAATAAATATGTACGTGCGCATAATTCCCACACAAAATGGGATATTGGAGCTAAATGCTTCGTAAATATTCCTGAAACGTGTGCTATTTTCAGAGAACAATATTCTTTTATCTCTCATCTTCGTACAGGGAAATTGTCGGGTTTTTAAATTTTAGTTTTACGTTTTACTGTGTAATAAAAAAATATGCTGTGGATACCGCGTGACTTCCTTGATACGTCTATTATTATGTATACCGGAAAGTCTCCCCCCCCCCCCAATGTTGTAGGGTTTTTTTTTTTTTTTTTTTTTTTTTTGTCCTATGCTTTTTGCCACCACTAAGGCCCTAAATTACTGGACATTTTATTATGGGAGTCCCGTATGTTTATTACGGGAATACCTTCATAGGGGGTAACGCTGCCCCTATGAAGGGACGGACAAGTTTACATCCATGCCAAAGTCGGGATTCGAACCCGGACCCAAGGTGTGATAGAATGGTTCTTAAACCACTACACCACCTGGACAGCCTGTATACCGGACAGTAATGTCCTATTTTTTACATAAAATTTCAACAAGCATTGCATAATAAATAAGCATAGGACTCATATTTGCTACATTTTAAACCGATATACAGGGTTATCCAAATTAAACTTCCCCAACTCAGACGCCTGTGCAGGATGTTGTATGTGTCATAATGTGATGAAATTTTGGAAACAGACACTTCAGATCACGCGCTCGTGATTTATTAAAAAGAAATTATTAGTACAAGAAGTTGCCGATAGGTGGCGCTGCAGATCAACAAGACGTTCCACAGGTGTTCAACAGCACGAGGAACAGTTGGCACACTGACAACACCATGAGACGATTGACTAGCGGCGTCCACGACCGCCAAAGCAACTTCTTGAACGCGTGCAGAATCCACAACATGTTCTCTACCTGGTAAAATTCCCAGCTGTCCGGTTCTTTCGAACTTCAACATCATGTCTCGTAAAGCGCGCGGTGTCATTGGTCCTCGGCATAAGTTCTTTAGCTGACAGAATGCTCTTATCGCAGCACAGGTGTTCTCGTCATTCTGGTAAAAAAGTTTCACTAACAGAGATTTATCTTTCAAAGCCGCCATTGTGCATCAGCGAGCTGGAAACAACGGCTCTCTTTTGGATACGTTGCTCAGAAGCTTTATTTCTGCAAATCACGTTATTGCAATATGCAAATTACTAGTGTTACAGAGCCACCTATCGGCAACTTCTTGTACTAATAATTTTTTTTTAAATAAATCACGAGCGCGTGATCTGGAGTGTCTGTTTTCAAAATTTCATTACATTCTGACACATACAACATCCGGCACAGGCCTCCGAGTTGGGGAAGTTTAATTTGGACAACCCTGTATATATATATATATATATATATTTACATTGAAATTTTATAGATTTATATATATATTCCCCAAGTAAACAGGCACCCTACCCTTTTTTCCACGTCTACCCTCCTTGCAGGATTCTAGTAGAAATGTTCTGAAATGGATGTTTAGATATCCGCGAGTGTTATATTTTACAGCAAGAACTTTAGAGATACCGCTTTCCTTGAGATCACTCACGATACGAACGTACGAGAAGAACGTTTTGACTCCCATCCCCCCTAAGTTACGAATTTTACAAAATGCTCTCCAGTCTAGCATCTACGCTGAAAAAACTCACACGTGCCAAATTTCGTATTAATAGCTTCAGTACTTTTAGCTAGGCAAAATATTGACATACGAAAAAAAGGAAAGGGACAGAATTTTCCGGTACACCTGATATTAAATTACAGTCAAATCTCGTTAAGGCAATGTGAAAAGAGCCGCTGCAATTGTTTGGCATTAACTAAATTTCATGTTGTCCGATAGTTTATGCTTGTAAGACATAAACTTCGTGATATACTAAGGTGACCAACCGTACTCATTGAGGGAATTTTGCACTTCTTTTAATGCGTAGTACTCCGAGAATTGTTGTGGGTACTTTATAAAACTTTTTTAACTCTTTGAGGCGCAATTCTTTCCCAATGCTGAAAAAAGGGCAGCCGTTGCCCATCGCTCGACTTAACTACCAGCAAGATGGCGGACGATCGAAACGTTCATCGCGTGCCACAGATAAAGAGACCCTTTTTTTGACGACAGCTGGCTGTGCCGGCACAGCCAGCTGCGTCAAAAAAAGGGTCTCTAGATCTGTGGCACGCGATGAACGTTTCGATCGTCCGCCATCTTGCTGGTAGTGAAGTCGAGCGATGGCAACGGCTGCCCTTTTTTCAGCATTGAGCAATCATCCAGCTGTTCTCGCATTGTTCCATTTTTCAGCAGATGTCAGTGCTGTTAAAAATAATAGTGACCATTTTTTTACGGGAAATGACGAGCTAAAAAGCAAAGAATTCTCGTGGAGCTATGCCACCCGCAACTATTTTTATAGAAATCAAATCTATTCTTCGTGACTGGCAACAGTCTAAACGTCAGAGTTTGGTGTTCCCAGAGCGGGAACACTGCGCGTTAAAGGGTTAAAAAACTGTAAACACAATAGATGTTGATGACACATTAAAATGTAATTGCAAACTAATTGCATACATAACAAAATTGATAGCTTTGAATAAGAAATCCTTTAGTGGCCCGTTCAGTATCTAAACGATATTCGATTTCTTTTACAAGTGTTTGAAAGCATCTGGGGAGTTCAGGAATGAATAGCAGTTGTGATTCGCTGCTTCAGTTCCTGTACATTAAGATATGTAGTCCTGTAAACAATATCTTTGTCGTAACGCCCTCATGAAAAAAGCCAAGGGGGTTAAAACCGGCGATCGTGGAGGCCACTGAATTGCACTACTAAGACCTATCCATCTGTTTGCACATTCTGATGGAGGCAACAGCGGACAGACATTGACCACTGTGGAGGAAAGCCGTCCTGCTGGAAAATGTCATTGCCCAATCTTGGCCGCAGTCGCCATGTTCGTTACGCTCTTCTGAATCTCTAGGCTAAGTCCTCGACACCTAACTCCATCTATCATATTTTTTGGAATAAGATTATAGGAAATGAACATATAGCACTTTTGTAAGTCGGCCATCATACAGATATCCTGTTCGTAAGTATATATATATTTATATATTAAATTTAATATTGTCCAATAACTACCAAGCACCCTGTATTTCTTTTGTACTCTTAGTACTTTCTCATTCTTTTGTACTCCTAAAACTATAAAAACTTTAAGGGTTATTTTATGCAACCTCTTAAAGTTTCATATGCATAAAATTGTCTGAATGATAAGTGCGTACGTGACTGAAATGTAAGTATTGGTCTTTTATTAAAAATGAATCATTTAGTATGCATTTGCATGAGACATATCAGAAAGCGGAGTTCAATTATGGAAACTTATTTTTGACGCCAAAATTGGCGGGATTCTGACCATGGCCCAAACGATCACACACTTTTTCAATATACTGAAGATATCCATAAACTTTAACGTCATGAAAGCATTTTGCGCGATCGCTCCAAAAAAACTACACAAGAGATTGTAATGTCCCGCAGTGGTCTGGGCCAGGGCGCTAAACTCCGTTTCCATTAGAACACGGCAAGTGAAGCAGCATCCGGCTTGGAAAGTGCGCGGGAGGGTCAACTTCGACTCGACTACTGTGGACTCGACTCGACTACTGTGGGACCGTGTACGCTACGGGGTGCTGGTGCCCGTAAAATCTGTCGTGGCTCCAATGTCCTCCAAGTTGTTAAACGATACCTCTGGGGGTGCCGATTTCAGGGGATTGGTCCCTCCTCTAGAATTAGTTCAAAATTAGGGGACCACGGACTAGGCTAAATCGTACTTCGTCCCACTGGGGCCCTAAAAATGGAAGGCGCACCCCCTCTGCCCATCGCCTCCTTACCTATGGGGGAATCTGGCACCGCCGTTGTGGCTGTCAGGGGGCATCAGAAACAAGAACAACAACAACACAGATTGTAATCTAAAAAAAGATGCACACATAAAATAAATAAATAAATAAATATAGACGTTGAATATGCACTTTGCTTAACCCTTTCCCAATGCTGAAAAAAGGGCAGCCGTTGCCATCGCTCGACTTAACTACCAGCAAGATGGCGGACGATCGAAACGTTCATCGCGTGCCACAGATCTAGAGACCCCTTTTTTGACGCAGCTGGCTGTGCCCGGCACAGCCACGGCACGGCACGTTCTTCCATTTTTCAGCAGATGTCAGTGCTGTTAAAAAGAATCGTGACAATTTTTTTTTACGGGGAAATGTCGTGCTAAAAAGCAAAGGATTCTCGTGGAGCTCTGCCATCCGCAACTATTTTTATACAAATCCAATCTATTCTTCGCGACTGGCTACAGTCAAAACGTGAAAGTTTGGTGTTGCCAGAGCGGCAACACTGCGCGTTAAAGGGTTAAGAATTAATATTTCGTCCAAAGACCTGCAAACTCTTTTACTATCCCAAAAGAAGTCGAGAAGTCCTCACCTCCCCCAACTGACAGGAAGCCACTGCCGACACGCACACAACCATTTTGTATATCCAACAACTTTAACGCACAATACATTTTCCAGACTAATGGGTCGTGAAAAAAGAAATAAACACAACACAAAACTACTCCACCGACACAGATAAGGCACGCGGGTTTTTGAAGAGCGGGAAAAATGTAAAGAAGTCGCGAAGTGAAAAGTGGGAGAGCGATACGGGCTTTTCACACTCGCAACTTTCCGGGAGGGAAAACTTTTCCTTTGGGGCGCACACAGGAGCTCGCGGGGGCATCCTTCTAGGTGGCAAAAAGGAGCATTTTCTCCCGCATCACGCGGGCCGGATCGATACAGGGAGGCCCCCCATCTCCTGGCAGAGTGCCCGGCAAAACGGAAGGCCTCTGCACCCGTTTGGAAACGGGGCGACACAAAGCAACTTGCGATCGCGCGCTTGGCACGGAGGACTTTCAATGAATTCTTGGACGGTAGTGATGGGCATGAATGAATGAAACTATTCGTATTAATCGATTATTAAATACATCCGAGACACTCGATTTTGAAAAATCTCTTCGAACGCTCAGCACACAGCATTCGAATAGCACAGGGTATTCGAATAGTGAAACGATTAATCGCGAATACTATTCGAATAGTGAAACGATTAATCGCGAATACTATTCGAATTGTGAAACGATTAACCACGAATACTATTCGAATTCTGCTACGATTAATCGCGAAACTATTCGAATTGTGAAACGATTAATTTTGAATACTATTTGAATTCTGCTACGATTAATCGCGAATACTATTCGGATAGTGAAATCGCGAAAACTATTCGAATAGTGAAATCGCGATTCACTTCGATTAATCGATTATTGGTAGTATTCGAAATCGATTAATCGATTTTGAAAATCATTCTAATGGCATATCACTATTTGACGGGCAGTGGTCCTTCCGTGAAACCACCTCTTTCCAACGCTTTCAACTGCTAGTGGAAAAAAAAATGGGGTAAAATGGACTCAAAGACGAAAAACTATTAACAATTTATTGCTTATACTGTGGACTTTGAACATCATTTGTTCCCTGGTAGTAATTGCATTACCGGCATACATTTAACTTTTTACCGGCTGGACTGTTCATGCAGATCACTTTCCACTGCACTGGACTGATACGTACCCGAGCCCGTCACGTTTTGGAGATTCAAGACAAGATGAAAATACACTAACACGATCTACACAAACTGGAATTATAGGCCTATCGCCCAGGTCACTCCTACAAGAACATTCCACCAGTCAGTCAGTCAGTCCAAAGCCGAAAGAGAACACGATTCTATCGACTGTCATGGGAGCCCATAGTTTGTGTTTCAAGTCATGGGCCTGCCCCAGAAAGATAACTAAATTTTAGTGTTGAGCCACTTCTATATTATGCCAGTATGTAAATCATAACGGTAATGTGGGAGCCAAGGAGGCGGCCATGGCCCAAGGCTGTTATTTTGTTAACGAAATTTAAAATTTCGTTAATAAAATAATAATAATTATGAAGTCTTTTTGTGAAGAATTTAGCCTTTTTCACTGTTTGGTCCCCCTCCGAAATTTTTTTTTTGGATGCGGCCCTGCCATGGCCCTTCCCTGCCCATAGGTATGAACGTCCATGTCGGCAATCATGTTGCTGGTAGAGATGGCATCGGGTATATTTTTTCGGCTTTGGGAATATTTAAAGTTGTTCTTCTATATAGATGTGTAAGTAGTTGGGCGTTAAAGGCTTAAGCATGGTACCAACGGCGCGTCCAGAAAAGTTCCGGCGAGAGGTATGACGGACTGTATCAACACCGCCTATTAGAAAGCCTAACAACTGAAGCTTTGACGTCAGTACCAGGCCTTCAAGTAATGACGCCATCACAGTTTTATTTACACAAAATAAAACTATTTAAATTTTCTGGTGAACGCTACAAATATCAGGTTGTAACGAAAGTTTTCCGCCAAATCTGCTTGAAAAACTAACTTGTAACTCCTTAGATAACTCTTTTTAATCTTTCGGTACCAAACCTGCACAGTGTCACGTGATGCAACAATAGTATTTAAAGCTGTACTCATTATTCGTTGATATTCTGAAGATGACTTTTTGCAACACAACTGGAAGTAAATGATGGTTCCAATCCTCTAGAGTGATAGTTCCATTTAACACACCTTATACTTAATGATAACTATATTTTTTTACAGATTTCATAACACAGTGTTATAAAGTAAGTCTCTTTCTTTCAAAAGCCAAAAATCATTTGACAAAATAGGAGCAAATACGCCAACGCGAACTGTTTTCTGACGATGTTTACGGTGGCGGGAAACTTTCGTTACAACCTAATATTATTAGAAAATGTCTTAAGATAAAAATACCTTTGTTATACAAAACAATTCATTATGATCTGTTTACTTATCACATTAAATAATTAGTTGCTGTTAAAAACTTGCCCTTTGTTGTAAAAATAAATTTTCTATCTCAAATCAGTAAAATGTTGTTATGTGCGAGTAAATTTACTAGAAATTTTAAATAATTTTACTTAAAGACTATAAAACTGTGATGACTTTCAGTGTGATCAGTATGAAGACCTGAATTTGAATGAAGAATTTGATCAGTATGAAGACCTACTGATGACGTGAAAGCTTGGTGACGTAGCAGTTGTTAGGCTTTCTATATCTAGGAGGTGTCGACTGTATATGCGCCATTCTTCTTCTTCTTTTTTTTTTCTTTTTTTTTCACCTGTTCATTTTTAATACAGGACCAATCTTCAGCCTGTTCTCTGCCATCATCGATTTGATTGGTTTGTTTGTTTGGTATTATAGCAAGCTTACACAAGGGGCATCTGCCTACGGAGAAGGGAGAGGGGGGCTTGGTTAACAGACTTTTTAAGGGGTTTTAACGGTATGCACGTTACATCTGGAGGAAGCCGACCGAAACTTCAGATAGTTAGATCGGCAGCCGCGCGGTAGGCCCGAAAGCGTGACCTTCCGTCCACTCTGTTCAGTGCTTTATCCACTCGGCCATAGTAGGCCGCTGTCATCATCGAAATGACGCAAAACGGAAAGACTCTAGAAAGGCGTTATTTCCGAGCTTGGGCCTTTGAATGCTCTGCTGCAACCCAGTTACTCATCGGCAACCCCCCCCCCCCGAGAAAAAAACGATAAATCGCAAATTATGCAATACGCATCGATTTTCTAGCGCAACAGCTTTTTTGTGCCAACTTTGGCGATATCCTGTCATCTAAGTTCACGAGATTTTGAGGATAACCTATAAAATGCGGCATATCACTACCATGAGACAAAAGTCCGGGATTTCAAATGCCTCTCTACTGCATTTCTATCTTCTAGCACTAGATTCAAAAAATTTTCCAGCTTCCTATTCCTGCGACATATTGCCAGACAAAAAAAGAAAAGAAGAAGAAGCCTTTTGAAAATGAGGGTAAAGTTGTTTTGCAAACAGATTCCTGGCACAAAAGTTGAATTTTAAAATAAGCACTATTAGACTAACGCATGCAAACTTCCTATGCTAAAAAATTAAGACTGCCAATTCAGAGTTAATTTAAGCGGAGTTCCAAGTTTAACACCAGAATATTTATTTTTTAAAAAATTACAACAATAAAGGCATATAGCCAGAAAAAAATGTCTCAGGAAGTGGGAGAGACGGAAAAAGCACAATTTTTATCGAAAGGCATTATTTTTATCCCCCCACCATTACTTTTCTAACAGAAGTGTAAATTTTTCGAAAGGTCCAATCTATGCTAAACCTGGCACTCCAAATTTTCAGATTGAACAAAACTCCGACAAGGTTTCAATTTTCAGATTTCAAAAATCTTTTAAAAAGACCTCAAAGTTAAGGACAAAAATGTATGAAAAGACAGTCATTTCTAACTTGGTTGGGGGAGGGGGGGACGAGGTCACAAACAGTTGAATTTTCAGTTTGGCAAAAACAAGGCAACGGAACATTCTTGGATGTAAAAAAAGAGTTGTAATAAATGTTGGATGTAAAAAATCCAAAGAAGTTTAATTCAAGGGAGTACCAGTGGGTTCCCGGGTTTGCCTAAGGCCTTGAGAAAGTGGGTGCTTAAGGCAAACCTACAGGAGGGTGATCTGCCTTGGGCGGAGGACTTTTTAAGGAGTTCGTGCATCCATGTTACATCTGGAGAAAAAACCACCCAAAACTCTAGACCGTTAGATGGACAGCCGCACAGGCCCTGTGATTTGCAAGAATTTTTTTTAATTAAAATAAAAGACGTGTATAATATATTTTATCTAAGGCTTGATCTAAGCATAGTATCTCGTAAAATTCAAAATCTGTAGGATTTATTGAAAGAAAAAAAAAAGCGATACAGACCAAATTATTGAACAACAAAATTGCGAATTTCTGGACAAACTTCAAAAGAAGAAACTCGTCCAATAGCGGGATGCTCTGATTGGTACCGAAATCTTTTGAAACATTTTGCATTTATCACTAACAATTGAACAAAGAATAAACACAACAAAAATGATTTCTTTATTGCCTAAATAGACGCTTATTTCTTAAAATTCCCCCTGCCGTAGAATAAAAAAGTAATAAAATGCAAAACATTTCTGCCCAACCACAGACCCTTACAAGCTGGATTCAAAATCATAGACCCAATATCTCCTTGGGAAACGGACTTAATTTCCCTTGTCGAAATTCTTTCTCAGTAAAAAAGCCTAAAAGACTGCCTTTAGCAAAACCTTTCAATAAAACCGGCCCTACACTTTTGTTGTTCACCCTCAAGAACGAAAATTTGTAGGGGGCCTAACCTTTAAAAATGATTTAACTGTGTAAGCAATACTAGCATCATACACTGCGCTCATTTTTAATAGACTTCAAAAAGGAAGAGGTTATCAATTCGTTGGAATGGTTTTTCTTTTCTTTTTTTTTTTTTTTTTTGTATATTCAGAGATAATTTTTTTACTAAGGGAACCGATTTCGATACTTCTGTTTTATTCAAAAGAACATATTTTAACAATGGTCCCGTATTAATTTCGTTACGTTCTGATGATGCTATCATTCAGAAAATGGGCAAAAAAAAATTCCTTTTAGATCATTGCCTAAAGGGTTGCCATCGACGTTGGTTGTAGTACGTGAAAAGTCGCCCAAGTTGGCCACTTTTGGCGATTTATCGTCAAAAGGCCAGTTTTACAATATTCAACCCAGGTCGACGATACCTTCAATATTTGTGGAGAAGCTGCAAAAGGAATATTAATTAGTGACTTTCTTAGGAACATCCATTGATAATTTTTTGCCACGTTGACCGTTTTTAATGATTCTTATTTTACTGGAAAGAGGTTACTTAAAGTGTGGTCCAATAATAATCTGGTCAAGTTTTGAAGGTATTATCAATAACAAAATAAGGAGTACTAGCCGCCGTATACCTTGCTGTTCTTTATGATTAGTGCAGTGCTAGCCAAATGACTAGACTCATTTCAACGAAAATCAAGCTTCTTTGTTTTGACGGTATTTGTCATTAAATTTATTTAGGTTAGGGTGGCTACAAAATTTGGTTGTCATCCTAAAAGACAAAATTGGTGACATTTCCATTCATAAAATGATTATAAAAATACTATATTGGGTGATAACGTGTTGTACAAATTCCTACAGAAATACTTCTTAATTGCAGCAGCTGCAGGCTTCCTCAAATTAGTATTTAGTGTGGTGCCTTCCATACATGAGCTCCATGGCTTTGCTAATAGGTACTTTTCTCTTTGAATAACGCCAGTGTTGCGCCAAAGTTAGAAACCTGGTGTTTTTGTTTTTACAGTATTGTTCCATTATTTAATGCGTATCTCTAGTTACAATAATATGAAAGAAACAGCAAATGGGGCTAAAATGTGCTTTAGCCCACTGCATGGTGACATTTATTAGCTGAGCGATCAATGCGCCATGTATTGTAAATTAGATATTTCAAAGCTGTAAAAAGATCCGAAAGATCTTGCATTTTCACGTATCCATTTTTGTTATTTTACAATCTAGCTACTGCTTGACATACGTAAGTAACGTGCTTGCTCCATTGGACGTCAGTGAATTGTTATTTTGGATTTTTGCACATGCGTTATTGTTAGTGCGCTAATGTTTATATCTAGCAGTTGCCGTTCGCAGCGTGGAAATATCGTCGAATTTGGTTCCTCATAAGTTAGCGTATTATTGATATCAGGAATATTTTTAATTCTATGAGCACATAAACGATACTGAGACAAATCTCTTAGGGCATCGGAACATTTGTTTCGATTTTTCATGAAATAATATCATACTTGTTCCAACAATACTGGCATACAGTATTGCTATGAAGGAAAAGAAAATATGATTTACAATGATGTTTTAAATAAGAAAAAAAAAGAAGGGTTGCTCTAATAACAATATCCATTCGCAGAAAAGCTACTTACCCGTGTGAAAAATACGAAATAATCCCAAAGATTTCCAACATCCCTGGCTTTTACAAAACACGTGCACAATACCGCTTCCAAAGCGGTCAAAAATTCCGACTGGCAAAAACGGCGCGACACACTCTCTGGACCGCATCCAAGAGTGGACACCTATTTTAACCGGTCCGGAAGTCGCAATAAAGAGCAATCTTTCCCGCCGCCGACGCAAGTCTCGTGTAAGAATTGCCTCTTGAATTCTGAAGTATGAGCGTATTTGTGGGAGTCGCACAAGAGCACTCGAACATTGTGTCGAATTCAGCGTTTTAATATCCTGCGGTGACACAAATCATCACGTTTAACCCTTTGAGGCGCAACCCTTTCCCAATGCTGAAAAAAGGGCAGCCGTTGCCAGCGCTCGACTTAACTACCAGCAAGATGGCGAACGATCGAAACGTTCATAGCGTGCCACAGATCTAGAGACCCATTAGAGACCGACAGCTGGCTGTGCGACACAGCCAGCTGTCGTCAAAAAATGGTCTCTAGATCTGTGGCACGCGATGAACGTTTCGATCGTTCGCCATCTTGCTGGTAGTTAAGTCGAGCGATGGCAATGGCTGCCCATTTTTTGCATTGGGAAAAGGTTACGTCTCAAAGGGTTAATGTGTACAATTTTAAAATAGTAACAAATGATAGATTTCCCCCCCTTCATTTAGACGACAGCTGACTGTGCCGCACAGCCAGCTGTCGGTCTCTAATGGGTCTCTAGATCTGTGGCACGCGATGAACGTTTTGATCGTCCGCCATCTTGCTGGTAGTTAAGTCGAGCGATGGCAACGGCTGCCCTTTTTTCAGCATTGGGAAAGGCTTGGGCCTCAAAGAGTTAAAGCGTTGATGTAGAATTATTTGGGCATTTTACAGATCGAATTCAAATCCCATCCAGGCATATTTTAATTAGTTTTTTTTTGCATATTGCCTTCTAATGCGTTAGTTAAATAATATTAGTCATTTAAATGGGGGGAAAATTGTACCCCCCCCCCAATATTCACTGTGCTCCTTGGGGACGTCGGTCATTTCTAACTATACTTTCAGAAGCTATACTTTGACGGTAATTTTATGGGTAGTTTAAATAATAAGTGAAATATTAAGAATAAATAAACAACTTATTTTTAAATTTAAGTAAAGATATGAATTAAGTTTCAAGGGGAAGGGGGTGCATCAAGATAGCTCTGTAAATATTTATGAAAATGGCTTTTTTCAGCCTCTTTTTATCCAGTTTCCTACTGATGATAGAAATGCAACTTCTATTTCAAAAAATCCAATTCATCTTTGCTAACTTTTTCAAGTCAATATTGATATAATTTAATTTTTCAATACGTTTTTAATTTGATGTTCCCAATTGGGAACATATGCCTGTAAAAGGTTAATGCAGGCTGAATCATGCCCACCTGTATTTGTTTGCCAATCTGTATGAATCCAAGAACGCAGTTGCATTTGTGCCAACGTACCTGTCGCGCATGTTGGACTCCACTAAAGGCCACTACACATACCCAGAGACCGTCGCGGCAACAACGCATTTAAACGGGGAAATTTGACATGGTTAGGAAGCTGCGACTGGCGGCGACACATGGGGTGTCCTCTACCGAACAATAGATGTGGGGGGGGACCACAAGTGTAAAAACCGAAATATTATCCACGGTCCCCAATTACCTATTGTCCGGAGTATCTCCCGCTTTCTTCTGAGTGCGAAAAATTTATTGCTTACAAGTGATAATGGCCAAGCGGCCAGCGACAGTCTCTGGGTATCTGCAGAGGCCTTAAGGGGTCCATGAGGGGCCATACTCTTCCCCCCCCCTTCCACCGCCCTTCTTCAAGAACTTTTGACTTGAATAAGTCTTTAAAATTGCTTCCATAGTGGAAGCAATTCACAAAACAGATGACAACAAAATCGGGGGAAACAGTTTGATGTTGCAGCTACATATCTATCGCTTGCATCCAAAATTTAACTACACCACTCGATAGCTAAAGGAACCAAGAATTCGATAAGTTGAGAGAGGACTGCGATGTGATGCATCGCTTGAGGCGGAGGGGGGAAGGGGGGGGAGCGCCGCCATTTTGAGTTCGTATCGTTGCGTCACATAATGTTCGTTTTGCATAAATTTTGATTCGGAGAAGCTAGAACGTTCGTTTACGTTTAATCGTCAGCTCTTCTCAAGATCTATTGATTGCGTACATAAAACATTAGAGTAAAATAGTTATAGTGAACATATATCAGGGTTGGCTTTTTACCGGTAAAAACTGATTTTTACCAAAGCATGGTAAAAACTAGGTTTTTACCGGTAAAAACCTGGGAAAAAGGGGTAAAAACCTAATGAGGCAATAAACTCCCTGAGTCATGAACTGTATATTAATGCTATTTGTAAAACTGTATTTTCATGTAATTGATGTGAATATATCATCATCAAGACATCCTGATGATGCAAACTACATTATGTGATTGTGCAAACTACATTATGTAATAAATAATATTTGTAAGCATTTGGTTTTTATTAAAATGATTAAGATAAGTGTAATAAAAGTATATTTAATATTTTCCTTTAAGTAAAAATTATTAAACTCGCCTGCATTACATAATTGTAATAAATGTTGTAATGTGCCTTCTCATAATAATAGTTTTAATAAGTTTGATAATGATAAATGTACATTATCTATAAATTTGAATTCTTGTAAATGAAAACATGGATGAAAGTTTTCTGTTTTTATTATATTCCTTAAAATGAACTATTTTCGTATAGCATTCTTTTACTTACCCAATCAGATACTGAATTAGGTGAATATTGTTATATGAAAATGGAAATAGTGATAGTAAATGTCCTGAACTTTTATCCCTGAGAAAATGAAAAAGGAGCAGTTAAATCTTCATTGTTTGCTTGTGGATTAAGGCCAATTGACTGCACTAGGGTCCTAGTCCTATAGGGGAATACCTTCCTATTTCTAAGGGATCCTAGCCAGTATTTATGCGTGGTTTCTGGAAAAAAAAAAAAAAAAAAAAACACAGAAAACTCCGAACATCTAGATCAACAGGCAAGACCGGGATATGAACCTGGCACCTCCCACCATCTTTTTAGCAGAACTTTGAGAGCAGAACTTTTTAGCCATTGACAGAGAGAGAAATCTTCAAAAAAGTGACAAAAAATAGTCAAACTAATACGTTTTTCTCAAAGGTTGTAAAAACCCTGGTAAAAACATGTTTTTCCAAAGACGGTAAATACCGTCCAACCCTGACATATATTGTGTTAAAGTAAAAAAATAAAATGCAACGTCGGCCTATACTCGCCGAAAAGCCAAATCGAAATATAAAGAACGTTTAAGGTTGAGAAGCACGTACTTGAGTACTGCTACCCTCTATTTAAAAATAAACTATCTCCGAATTAAGTCAAAAATAGTCTGATATTGTCGTTTGTTAGTGAAAATGAGGTATATAAAAAAATCCGGGCATAAGAATTGAAATGCTCTTATCTTTCTGGCGCTTAACATTTGAACACTATTGCCCGAAAATATCACGGACGCGAAAAATAGGAGCCCGTGCATTTGACGCGATCGAGGCTTAAGGGGTTAACAATTAAATTAAATAAAAAATTTAATTCAGAGGAGGTAGACGAACTTAAATACTACGCAAAATACTTACATATTGAAGATCTAGATCATTTTTAATTTTCCATACGATTAATAGCCTGGAAATAGCAACATCGAACTTTTCTGTTGTTTTGAATTTTAATAAGCTGGCACTCGTAAAGCATCGCATCAAGTCTTTCTGTTTATCGTGCATATATGCGTACGTATTAGCTATCATTTATGGACGTACGTGGGATAAATGTAAATTAAATATCTGTTGGTTAGGTTCCAATTTTTCAACTATTTATACCCATCTCAATATGCGGTTCTATGTTGCATTTGAATGAATGTTTTCTGTATACAAAGAAGAAACAAGGAAAAAAAATACACTCTATAACAAATAAATCGACGCACCAAGAAGGAGGTGTCCGATTGAGACGGAAATTGGTGGATAGGAAGACAATGTACAGAATAGTAAATGATTAAAATTTCACAACAATTGAATACTTTATTTCAGAGTTACAGTAACAAGTTCAATAAGGTGTTGACCTGCCGCTAGACTGGGTACAAGCTGCCACACGGCGTGGTATAGACCGATAAAGCTCCCGGATGGTCTCCTGCGGTATTTCCTGCCAAATTCGCTCCAATGGCCGAACGAGGTCATCAACAGTCCGTGCCAGATGCAATCGCCTTCCCATCATATCCCAGACATGCTCGATGGGACAGAGATCTGGCGATCTGGCAGGCCAAGGAAGAGTTTGACAAGCTTGCAGACAGTTTAGAGCAACACGAGCCGTATGTGGTCTGGCATTGTCCAGCTGAAACACCAGCCCAGGGCACTGCAAAAGGAACAGTAGCAAAGCAGGTCTTAGGATGTCGTCCACGTACCGCTGTGCAGAAAGTGTACCTCTAATGACGACAAAAGGGGTCCGGCTGTCAAAGGAAATGGCACCCCAGACCATAATGCCTTGTTGAGAGCCGGTGTGGCGTGCAATAGTGAAAGCAGGTTCCCCCCCCCCCCTCTGCCCTGTGCGTCTCCAAACTCGTCTTCGATGATCGTCAGGACACAGTTGGAAGCGGGATTCGTCGCTAAAGACTTTACGTCCCCAGTCGTCATCATTCCAACCTGATCGAGCCCTGCACCACTGTAATCTGGCTCGGCAGTGTGCAGGCATGAGTGGCAGGTGGCGTAACGGTCGGCGCGAGCGTAGATTTCGCTCTCTCAACCGTCTGTGAATGATCATGATGGACACTGGTGTTCGGGTTGAACGTCTGATGGTTGATAGAGATGAAGAAGGCGCTGTGACAGCTGATCGGACCATCACTCTGTCCTCACAATCTGTTGTAGCCCTAGGTCGACCGCTACCATCCTGACGCTGCACTCTGCCATTTTCCACCCATCCTTGCCAGCATCTTCGAATCGTCGCATCGCTTCGACTCAAATGACGAGCGATTCTCCGATTAGTCCAACCGGCCTCTTTCAATCCAATGATACGACCTCTGTCAAACTCTGACAGCTGGTCGTAATGAGCACGAATCCTGCAGCGAGGCATTTTTTAAGTTGTTGAAAGGTCATCTGAATCGCAATCAAACCGAAAGTTTTAACAACCGTTGAAGAATTGCTCGTTATATACGTCTGCTGGATGCGCAGTTCTGATGTGCTAGAGATTAAACTATTCATTCATTGGACACCAAATTTGAATCATTTGCATATCTGTTCAAAACATTCATGCATACGAAATTTCAAAGCAATCGGATGATTGTTTCTTGGTGCGTCGATTTTTTTGTTATAGAGTGTACATTAGAATAACATCCGAATGTTTTCTACCGCTATTTGGAGATTTTATTGCAGTTTTAACTAATGTATTTTGTTAGTTTTGCTTCTCAATATTATTTATCAAAGAGGTATGGGTAGGATGTACGGTCGTAGTTATAGCTTTCTCATGGGAAATGGTCCCGCTAAGATTGGGGGCGGGGGGGTGTCCATTCTTATTATAAAATTTGATTAACAGTAAATTTTACTGTGCATATTTGGTAAAATTTTTCATTAGCACTAAAATTTTTAAATTCTTTATAGAAATTGTGTTTGTCATTCATTGAGTTGTAAAATTTACAAAATTAATACAATTCTTTTAAATTTTAACATATAAAGTTTTCAAAATTTATATAGAATATTATATTTTTTACATTATATTATTTTGAGAGATGGATTCAAAAGATGAATATTTCGCTATAGTTAGCGTGTGTGGTCAACTTATCTATAACTATATTTTTTTCTCTTCTTTTATGTCCCTGCTTCTTTTAAACAAATATATGAATAAATAAATTCATTAAAAGCGAAACTAAAATCAATCAGATAATTACCTTGCTTCACTGCAAGTATCTGGTACATATTTTTACCGGCATCCACAGCGTGGGTTAAATAAATACTACAAAGTGCTACAAAGCTTATTTGCAACTTTCTGTTGGTGAAAACACCAGCCGTCTAATAAATATCTGCCAAATGCTCGTTTTGAAAGTGCGGCCACTTCAAAATTGGCATCATTACGAAATATCGTTTCCTTTTACAGTTTTAATGAAGTTTATAGAGCTAAGATTTTATATTTTTTTTACGAGTAATGAGCTGAATCTCAGGGGATGGGGGGAAAAGGGCCATTTTAGACTTTGCAAGAAAAGAACTGAAGACTTTGCTTTACTAATTAACAACTAATTGCTGCAGCTGGTAAATGGGACGGTAAGAAACGCGTGGGCCCAGTAAATTAGAGAGAGAAAAACGGAAACGAGAGTTGCGCAAGTAGCAATATTGCGAAATTGCTTTCTCTCTCTCTCTCTCTCTCTCTCTCTCTCTTTCAAAGATTGAGAAATTTAATAAATTTCCAAGGAATTAATTTTACTTTTAACCCTTTGAAGAGCAAGGATTTTCACATCAATATAGCAGATTAAGTGGATAAACTGCCAAATGTTGAAAAAGTGCAGCCGTTGCCATCGATCCATTTAACTACCAACAACGTGGCGGTCGATCGAATAGCCCATCGTGCGCCACAGAGCTAAAGAAGTTTTCTGAAACAGCTAACTGCGCGGATAGGCGATTCAATAGACCGTCATGTTCTTGGTAGTTAAATGGATAGATAGCAACGTCTGCACTTTATCAGCGTTGGGACCATTTAACCATATTTTTTGAGTCTAGCAGTGCAAGCATTTTTACATCAATATTGAAGACATACGGGATAGACTGCCCAACGCTGAAAAAATACAGCCGTTGCCATCGATCCATTTAACTACCAACAATATGCAGGTCGGTCGAATCGACTATCTGGAGCCACAGAGCAGGGGGTCGACCCAGGAATTTTTTCCAGGGCCCCATTTTTGTGAAAACTCTTGTGATTTTCAATATATATTTTTGTCTATTTCTGTGAATTTTCAAAACAATATTTGCGAAAGTCACTTTTTTCTTAAAGTAATTAACAAAACAAATTAAAATCTAAGGTTAAATGCCACTGTAAGGCTGTTTTTATCGATTATATGTTTGCGAACGTACTCTTTTAATCGATTGTATTTTTGTGAAGAAACCGTAAAAAACATCCCAAACTTGTCTACATCAATCCTTGCAGAGCTAAAGAAGTTTTCTGCGGTCACACGCAGCCAGCAATGCCAGAATACTTAGCTCTGTGGCGCCATATGAGCTATTCGGTCGACCGCCATGTTGTTGGTAGTTAAATGGATCGATGGCAATGGATGCACTTTTTCAACGTTGGGATCATTCAACCTCTTTTTTTTTAAGCGCTGAAATAAGGTGGTTTTGCGGCGCAGCCACTGCGTGGCAAAGGGTTAACCCTTTAACGCGCAGTGATCCCGCTCTGGGAACACCAAACTCTGACGTTCTGACTGTTGCCAGTCACGAAGAATAGATTGGATTTCTATAAAAATAGTTGCGGGTGACATAGCTCCACGAGAATCCTTTACTTTTTAGCACGTCCTTTCGCGTAAAAAAATTATCACGATTATTTTTAACAGCACTGACATCTGCTGAAAAATGGAAGAATGCGAGATCAGCTGGATAGATAGCCCAATGCTGAAAAAAGGGTAGCCGTTGCCATCACTCGACTTAACTACCAGCAAGATGGCGGACGATCGAAACGTTCATCGCGTGCCACAGATCTAGAGACCTTTTTTGACGACAACTGGCTGTGCCGCACAGGTCTCTAGATCTGTGGCACGCGATGAACGTTTCGATCGTCCGCCATCTTGATGGTAGTTAAGTCGAGTGATGACAACGGCTACCCTTTTTTCAGCATTGGGAAAGGGTTGCGCCTCAAAAGGTTAAAGGTACACGGTATTTAGAAAAGGGTCAAGGTATTGATTTTCTATTCACTAACTTAAACAGTAGCTATAACTTGAGCTAATAAATAAGAAAAGTCGATGTCAGAAGGAGTGAAAATGCTTAGTAACTTTATTTTAGATGGTTGAATGCGACATTTTAAAGGTACACGGACCTCTATAAATGGTCAAAACATCGATTTCTCGTTTATTAACTCGAATTTTAGCTTTGAAATCAATAAATAGAAAATCGATGAAGACGTCTATAAAAAAAATCGATTTTAATCAAGAAGCGATAATACTCTTGAACTTATTTTTGGCGATATGAGTTAAGTGTTATATGGGACCACAATATTTCAAGACTTGTCAAAACGTCTATTTTTCATTTATTAGATCAAATCACAGCTCTGCGAATAATAAGCATAAAATCGATTTTCAAGGAGCGAAAATAGCCTTGAACGTATTTTGAAGAAAAGAATTTAGCGTTGTAATGGGATACGATACATTGATGGGATACGGTAAAATGATTAAAATACAGAACATGGGCCGATACTATGCAATATAAGACATTTTTAATTTTCTTACTATACAAAAAATAAAATATATATATATATATTGCTCATATTCTTCATAATTTGTGCTACGCGCATGAATTACTAAGATTCTTTAAAAAAAAAGTCCTACATTATATTCCATTATTTTATATTTTACTTGACAATTAAATATTGTATCAAATCTAATATTAGATGCATCTGAAAATGCATGCCTACTCTTGTATTACCTAAGAATATTTTTTAATCTATGCAAATATCGGCATTAACTGTAAAAAAATCATAATAAATAAACACAATACAATAAAAATTGTTTGGAATGTTATCCAAAAATAGATGCAAGTAAGAAAGCACACAACAAAAGCAAATTTAACTTTGCCTGTAAATGTTGTTTCCCAACCGATGAACTCTCTTTGCAAAAAAAGAAACATCTTAGTATTTAACCAGAACAACAAAAAATAAATAAAATAAAATAAAATGGCATTAAAATGTAAAAAATAATTTAAAAACTTTTTAATATAACGCCATAAAAGGTACTTATCAACGAATTATCATTCGTGTGAATCAAAAGGTTCATCCTTCATCAGTTGCAAAATATTTCAACAAGAAAATAACAGAGACAATGAAGTTAAATTAAACAAAACAAAACAGTAAAACTAATAAAACGTAGAAACATAAAATAATAATAATAAATGAAGAGTTTTTTTTAAAGAAAAACAGAAATTGATGAACAAAAGAACAAAGACATTAACACTTGTACTTTTTTTAATAATAAAGAAACATAACAACGCTTTAAAAAAAAGTATTTTATGTTTTTTGTTATTAAAAAATAGTATCAATTATGTCCTAGTTCTTTTATAGCTTTTTTATTAATTTTTCTGCATTTTTGTTCATTGTATTATTCTACTTTTATTTATTTTAACTATCATGTTTTTACTATTTTCCAAACCCCCCTTTCTTTAATTCTTTTGGTTTCTTACTTTTTCCTTCTTAAAAATGGCAACGGTTTCCGTTGTTTATTATCAGAGTTCTGTCCTATCTGCTCGTGTGGATGGTTGATTTTTTTTTTTTTTTTTTTTTTTTTTTTTTTCCGACTGAGAAGGGCAGTATCACTCTGAACGATCGCTTGATGATAAGTGTTCAATTATTTTTTTAATTTAATAAGTTTTTAACTATTTTTAATACAATATTTAGTTCACAGTAAGCCGTCAGCATGTGCGAAAAGCAGCCACAAACAAAGCATTACTTACCGGACATCATTACAGAGCATCCTCCACTTCAAGCTGTCTGAATTTTTAGAAACTGAAATCACTGTGAAATGGTTCGGTAACGAATGCTCAATGCAAGGATGAAAAGGGAAAACCAGAGCTTAGGGGAGTTCTGAGGGCAGAATGTTAGCACGAAGGGGTGAAATATTGAATTTTTGGGATTTAGAGTTGAGAAGGTTGAATGATTAGATTCAAAATAAAGGTTTATTTCAACTAAATCTCAAATTTGCTTTAATTTTTATTTTTTTTTTTACTTATTCACATTTTTTCCGGCTTTCGTTTTGGTCTCTTTCACAGAATTAATAACAAAACGAGTTCTAAATGAAGGTGGGGAATCTATCATTTGTTACTATTTTAAAATTGTACACATTAACCCTTTCCCAATGCTGAAAAATGGGCAGCCGTTGCCATCGCTCGACTTAACTGCCAGCAAGATGGCGAACGATCGAAACGTTCATCGCGTGCCACAGATCTAGAGACCCTTTTTTTGACGCAGCTGGCTGTGCCGCACAGCCAGCTGCGAAAAAAAGGATCTCTAGATCTGTGGCACGCGATGAACGTTTCGATCGTTCGCCATCTTGCTAGTAGTTAAGTCGAGCGATGGCAACGGCCGCCCATTTTTCAGCCCTGGGCGATCTATCCAGATGTTCTCGCATTCTTCCATTTTTCAGCAGATGTCAGTGCTGTTAAAAATAATCGTGACAATTTTTTTACGGGAAATGACGTGCTAAAAAGTAAAGGATTCTCGTGGAGCTATGTCACCCCCAACTATTTTTATAGAAATCAAATCTATTCTTCGTGACTGGCAACAGTCAAAACGTCGGAGTTTGGTGTTCCCAGAGCGAGAACACTGCGCGTTAAAGGGTTAAATCCTTCTATTAAAAAAGAAAGAAAGAAAGAAAGATAACATCTTTAATGAAAATGATTTATTTGTTACAGGCAGCGTTGAAATAAAGTCAATCACGATTAATGATAGAAAACTAACCATTAATGCATAATCACAATTAACAATCCAAAATTTTAGTCAACAATCACGATTAGACGTGATTACTGACTAAAAATTTCCAACCGTCAATCGTAATTAAATTTTCTCAACACTGGTTACAAAGGAAAATCTATTTTCGACTTTTAACTGGTTGTAAGTTGCGGGATGAGGACAGAAAATTGCTGTCTATGAATTTTCGCAATCAAGTCGAAAATATATCGAACGAAAACTATCGAAATAAGTCGAAAAAAGACCGAAACTGGGGCAAAGAGTTGTCACTCATCACATGCACACTAATGATATTTCGATATTATATCAATTACATTTTTTAATACTATTTGTTAAACAAGTAATTGAATTTGTGTGCTTTAAAAGCAAACAACGAATGTAAATTTAATTTTGTCTGTAAATGTTGTTTCCCAACAGATGTACTCTCGTTGGGGGGTGGGGTGGAAATCACAGTAGACTTCAATCAATTAGTGGTCATTCATTAATTACGTAAGGGCTCCGAGTGGGAGGGGAAAGTCTCTACACGCCCTTATCTCGGGGAAGAGCAGGGGGGAAGTCATTCTTACGGAATATTTTACATGTCGAAATGTGCGATTTCTAACATAGTGACGGATATTTGAGAGCTAAGCGTTAGGGGGGGGGGACCAACTCCAAGATCTATTTTTTTTCTTTTTTAATGCATAATTTCATTTATACATCTTTCGATTTTAAAAATCTAAATCTAATAATATAATGTATAACCTAAATTATCTTTTAAAAAATAAAAATCTTTGATTTACGTCAAATCAGAGGCGTAGCGTCAAATCAGAGGCGTAGAGGGGGGGGGGGGGTTTAGGGTGTCATAACCCCCCCATGAGGAATTTTTTGCCATACAAAATGTATATTCTTCACTCCTTTATCACACACATGCATGCATATATGTGAGTTGCAGTAGTCGTAACCCCCCCCCATGAAAATTTTCTGGCTACGCCCCTGCGTCAAATTATGAGTTTTCGTGCATTTGATCTTTTTCTAAAACCAGATAAATTCTTACGTAAGAATGGGGAAGGGGGGGGGAATCCGAGAAATGTGTTCTTACATTGGGGTAGGGGTCAAAAATGGCCAAAATCGTCTTTACGTTATTAAGGAATGGCCCCCTTACATTCATCTCTAATCGACTACATGAATTAGCATGCATTACTATTATGATCAATTTCTCAAACGATTATGATTAGTGAATGTTTATCTAGTATTAAAAAAACAAAAAATTATCTCGATCTCGATGAAATTCAATCCAATATTCACAATTAAATTGCTTGTTTCAGCTGTTCAAAATATCTGGGGAAATGTTCGGTTTTCGAGCTGGTTTGAAAGCCAGGGTCTAATACTCGAACGAATACTGGGCGGAATTGCAATACAAATTTCGAAGCTAGATTAGGATTCCCAGGAATGATCGTCAGCTGAATCGCCATTGATTATGAGCGCCCAGCTACGAAAGACAAATTCAAAGGCAGAAAGAGGTATGAGCAAATGTTGTTGCAAGACGCGCACAATTCATTGCGCTAGACTAATTTAAATTAAAGTGGGGAAAAGCAATTATTAAGTATTAAACTTCCATTATTAATTTCCTTTTAATTGATTTTATTTACTGAAAACAAAATTGCTTGTTTGTGGTTGTTGTCGTTTTCCTTTGATTCTAAAACTGTCAAAAATTCATAAATACCTCCTCTGCTTTCTATCCTCACCCCTAATTAATACATATTATGAACCCTGATGATGAAAACCCGATTTTGAATATATCAGAAAACGGTATTTAATTCAAGTTCCAAAGAACTTTGACAATCCTAGCAACTATTGGAATAAAATCTTGTGAGTAAGTAACAAGCAAATTATTCTTGCCATGTATTTCAATGGGGAAAAAAATGCAATTGTTACGAACAAACAAACAAACAAAAAATTACATTACTGAGTATTTTAATGGCATGGAAGCCCATAGTCTTTTTTTTTTTTTTGGAGGGGAGGACTTAAAAAAAAACTTTCTAGGAAAGGACAAAGTTTACACTTGTAACAATTCAAGTTTCGATTTTGCTTAGTGATGCAATTTTGTTTACACCAGAAAACAATATATTAATTTTTAGGAGGGTGGGTGCCCTACCTTGACCCCCTCTTGTGACCGCCCATGCGTAATGGTATGAATTTGGTGACCAAATCTTCAATTTTTCAGCGCTTTTTTTTTTTTTTAAAGTTTTCATACAATAGCAAAAGAAGGCGCTCAGATGGATGCGCAGTAAGTTGTCACTCATGTCGCTGTAACGTCACGTCAAAATGCTTTATTAACATGACCATTAAGTAAGATCGGTATGGCATGCAACATTATAAAATGTAGGCATGAATGTAAGGCAGATAAGCGTGAATTCTAAGATTTAAGACAGAAGAATGTTAAAACTACACAGATAAATGTTAGATCGGTTTGCATCTGAATGCTATTTAAAAGGCAACACGTGCGAATGTTAGAACAGTTAGTGGTGGGCAGGCAGACAACACAAACAAACAAAAAGAAATTTGCCTGAGGCATAATACCAGTGTTTGTCAGCCGATGCTCCAGATAAGCAATGGAGTTGCTCCGTAGGCCTTTAAAAAATAAAAATCGATAGTTAGAAAATTAATATTAAATAAACAAAAATGTAACACTCGTCACAGAGCGTGCCGAAAAGATGTAAGCAGTTCTCGGTTTTGTGTGTAGTAATGTGGTGAACTTTAAGTAAGTTAACGAAATAGGTTTACATTTTATTAATTTAAAAAAGTAATGCCCACTTGCAAGGATTTTAAAAGAATAAAAGTTTGCCTAATGTGATAAACTTGAAGTAAGTTAACGGAATAAGTTTACATTTGATTGATTTAAAAAGCAATGTCCACTTACAAGGATTTTAAAAGAATAAAAGTTTGCTTAATGTGGCAAACTTGAAGTCAGTTAACGGGATACGTTTAGATTTTATTCAATTAAAAAATAATGTCCACTCATAAAGATTTAAAAAGTATATAAGTTTGCTTCAGATAAAAATGAATAAAACTCTGATGAGGACACCACGACTTCTATGTACGTCCATTAAATTGCACACACTTCTGATGTCCTTCATTAAAACTTATTTGACATTATGATTCGATAATTCGATAATATTAGGGTTCGACAATTTTTCGCCAAATATAAGAGATATCACCAACCTGGATTAAGCTTTCGAATGTTGTTATTGTACCCAAATTAGGCGATATTTTGCCAAATGTAACCAATCTTGGAGACAATTGGCTTAATTTTGCGAATGGTCCAAAGAATATCTGCCTATAGATTTTAATGTACAGTAATACGTTACCCCCACTTAAGCGATCTGGAGTAAAACCCTTTTCAAATCTCGTCGGTTCCTCATCAGTTTCCAAAAATACTCCGATTTGAGATTTTAATAATATAATTTGTTATGCATCTACGATTACATTATTTTCTTTTTCTGAACTACTGTTCACTTTAGCTTTCGGTCCCAATTAAAAAGAAGTTGTATGTTGCGAAATTATACTCCGACTTAAGCGGTCATCCTTCTATGCCACCTGCTGCGTGAGTTCGAAATATAATTGTATTGAAAGTCTTGAGTCACTCTGTAAATAACCAGTCAATTGCAATCAAGAAGTGAAGTACACAACTAGATGTAACAACAAACTTAAATACAAAATTGCAACATTCTACAGATTTAAAAAAAAATTGAGTTATCCAAGCTGCATACTGATATCACGCCAAAACAATCAAAATGGGATTGACGGTTGGAGAAAATTGGTGATACATACATACTTACAAACATAACGCTCAAGTAAATTCAGGTATGGTCAAACTCTGAATACCAAATCTTTTTGTGATTACAACACTTACTTACTTTTCGATGACTAGCATTATTTTGTAAACCTTAAGGACGAGTATCAATTTTCTCTTAAATAGATGAATCAACGGTGAGACTGGAGGGGGCTGCAGCCCCCTTAAATGTGACCCTTTACTCAACTTACAATTTGATATTTAGCTTTTAATTGAATCTTAGCTTGCAATTTGGTACACAGCCCCCCCCCCCGAAATAAAATCCTGCCTAAGCTACTGAGACGAATGTCTCTAGAAAATATCCTTTAACCTCTTTCGCACCAGGCCCATTTATCTATAAAGAGACCACAATACCAGATTATTAAATTCTGTTTAATTTAAATTATTAAATTCTGTTAAGCGAGTGAAAATAAGGGCTAAAAATATCGAG
Organism: Cheiracanthium punctorium; assembly: GCA_038373885.1. Taxonomy (NCBI): domain Eukaryota; kingdom Metazoa; phylum Arthropoda; class Arachnida; order Araneae; family Cheiracanthiidae; genus Cheiracanthium; species Cheiracanthium punctorium. The sequence continues at coordinate 269,985 of JAWZYV010010563.1, forward strand.
ATGTGAAAAAATCACGGCTCAGAATACCGGATAACAATTATACACTGAGTTTAAGACTACCACGTAGAAAAAGTTAAGTCTATGCAATAATACATACGCAGATACGTCCATGGTATTTATGTGCGACGTTATAAAAACGTGCATATGCACGTACGTCTCTAGTCAGCAAGGGGTTAAACAATGTCTGCCCATTGAGCGTAATGTATAGGAATTACTTTGAGTGCTTCTATAAAAGAACTATAAATGCTACATACACTATTTTCGATAGGGCACGTGGTACAATACATGGGAATAATATGCACAAAATTTTTAGTAATCCAAGGCGTGGAAAAGGCAGAATGTCTCAAACAATGCCGTCGTCATTATCATTTTGTGAAAAAAAAAAATCGAAATTTTGAGGAAAGGGGGCGGGGATCCCGATACCCTACCCCTCCCTGGAAGGGACACGTTTGGCGGGAGCTGGTTTTGATCCCGTGAAATCCACGTGGTACGTTGAGACGTTATCCGATGGGGCAAAAGTGCTCATTTTCCCGGGCTTCAATTGTTGAGGTGTAGCGTGTGCGGAGGTGATCTCGAGCCGCCACACTACTCACCCTGTGAGAGTGAATAGGAGGCTGATGAACGATATTCCAAGCGTGATGGAATTTGCCACTCGTTGTGGACTTTGAGAGGATGCTGCCAAGCATTGTGAACTTTGCTGCCACTCGTTGCGCACTTTGAGGGAACGAGCAAGAAATGGATGGGATCAGTGATGGCGCTATCAGTCGCTGAAGGCAAGCAAGAGAATTAGAGTTCGTTGTCCCGGTCACCAATGAAGGGACACTTACGGCGGAAGCTGTTTTTGATCCCGTGAAATACATATGATAGACTGAGGTTTAATTCACTCGGGCAAAAGAAAACCGCACTTTCCCGGCCTTCAATTGCCGAGGTGTAGCGTGTGCGGAGGTGATATCGGTCCGCCACACCCTAAAATACGTACTTACACATACCAGCATAAGAGCTTAGTTCTAGATAAAAAGCTTGGAGGTCGGGTTAACTTTCTGGGCTTGAAAAATCGAAGGTAAAGAAAGGTATGTAAAAAATGGCAAAACTATTCGATTGATACTAAAATTAAAATGAAATTCATATTAGAAATTCCTTTTATATTAGTAATAAGCATCAACATTGTGCAAAATGACTACGGACAAGAAAATTCCATCCAATAGCCGTTTTCAATGATGCGACAAAAGCTAATTTTAAAACTGAAATGCAGTCGGTTACAATCGATACATCGATTTATTAGCAATGGAAGTTAATACTCGCGAGATTGTACTTTAAATTTCCCGAAATGTTCATCTTTCTTAGAAGAATGCGGTGGGGGAATCTGAGAAATCTTATGTGTTCTTACATGGAAGTAGGGGGGCGGAGGGTCAAAAATGGGCAAATCGTCTTTACGTTACTAAGGAATGACCCCTTACATTCATCTTTAATCGACTACATGAAATTAGCATGTATTACGATTATGATCAATTTCTAAAACGATTATGATTAGTGAATGTTTATCTAGTATTTACAAAAAAAAAACGATTATGATCAATTTCTAAAACGATTATGATTAGTGAATCTTTATCTAGCATTTACAAAAAATTAATTAATTTCGATCTCTATTAAATCCAATCAAATATTCAGAAATAATAAATTGCTTGTTTCAACTGTTCAAAACATCTGGGGAAATTTTCGGTTTTCGTGCTGGTTTGAAGGCCAGGTTTCGATACTCGAAAGAATACTGGGAGGAATTGCAATAAAAATTTCGGAGCTAGATTAGGATTCCCAGGAATGATCGTCAGTTGAACCGCCATTAATTACGCGCGCCAAGGAGAGTCAAATTCAAAGGCAGAAAGAGGTATGGGTAAATGTTGTTGCAAGATGCGCAGAGTTAATCGCGCTGGACTACGATTCAAAGTGAGGAAAAGCAATTTTTTTAAGTATTAAACTATCGTTATTAATTTCCTTTTAATTGATTTTATTTACTAAAAACAAATTTGCTTGTTTGTGGTTTTTGTCGTTTTCTTTTGATTCCGAAACTGTCCACAATTCGTAAATATCCCCTCTGATTTATATACTCACCCCTAATTAATACATATTATGAACACTGATGATGAAAACCCGATTTTGAATATCAGAAAATGGTATTTAATTCAAGTTCTAAAGAACTTTGACATTCCTAGCAACTATTGGAATAAACCTTGTGAGTAACAAGCAAATTATTCTTGCCATGTATTTCAATGGGGGAAAAAAATGCGATTGTTACGAACAACAAAAAAAAAAGTTTTACATTACTGAGAGTTTGTAATGGCATGGGAGCCCATAGATATTATTATTATTTTTGCGGGGGGGATTTCAAAAAAAATTTTAGACAAATTTCACACTTGTAACAATTCAAGTTTCGATTTTGTTTAGTGATGCAATTTTGTTTGCACCAGAAAACAATATATTAACTTTTTTTTTTTGGGGGGGGGGGGCTGCCCTACCTGGACCCACCCTTATGACCGCCCATGCGTAATAGCATGAATTCGGTGGGAAAATCTTCGTTTGATTTTTCAGCGATATTTTTTTTTTCTATGTTGTTTAATACAATAGAAATACAATGGCAAAAGAATTCGCACAAAAGGATGCGCAGTAAGTTGTCACTCAAGTCGCTGCAACGTCAGGTCAAAATGCTTTATTAGCATGACCATTAAGTAAGATCGGCATAGCTGCCAACCTTCCAAGAAAAAAATAAGGAACGCAGCACTTGGTCATAAAATCAGAAATAAGGAACACAGTGAGTGGTCATGAAATGTACCATTAAATGTACAATTAAAAATTTTACATTAACAAAATTAAATTATCATGTGTATAGAGATGATTTGCATATATAATCATTAATTTAGAAAAATAAAATGTACTTAACTTTGCTTGTTTTCTACAATAGACTTAAATGATTAATGTAATAAATTTCTGAAAGAATAAGATAAATATCATTCAATTAAATTTATTGACTTATTTGAAATATTTTGACAACTAAGCATAAATGCTTTGCAAAAAGCTGAAAATGTACACGATTTTCCTTTTTTTTCTATTAATTTTTCAGAATCCTTACACAGAAGCTGGAAAATGGAACATTTTGGCTTAAATACGTATTTACGGAACTAAGTTCAAAAAACGGAACGAATCCGTATAATACGGAACAGTTGGCAGCTATGGATCGGTATGGAATGCAACATTATAAAAGGTAGGCATGAATGCAAGGCAGATAAGCGTGAATTCTAAGACGATTTAAGACAGAAGAATGTTAAAACTAAACAGATAAATGTTAGATCGGTTTGCATCTGAATGCTATTTAAAAGGCAACAAGTGCGAATGTTAGAACAGTTAGTGGTGGGCAGGCAGACAACACTGAACAGAACACAAAACGAGAAAACAACAAACAAAAAGAAATTTGCCTGAGGCATAATACCAGTGTTTGTCAGCCGATGCTCCAGATAAGCAATGGAGTTGCTCCGTAGGCCTTTAAAAAATAAAAATCGATAGTTAGAAAATTAATATTAAATAAACAAAAATGTAACACTCGTCACAGCGCGTGCCGAAAAGATGTAAGCAGTCCTCGGCTATGTGTGAAGTAATGTGGTAAACTTTAAGTAGAAGTTAATTTAACGAATAATATAGTGTTTAGACATTTGTATTGATTTAAGAAAAGTCAATTGATGTTTATAAGGATTTTAAAAGAATAAAAATTTGCTTAATGTTGCAAACTTGAAGTCAGTTAACCGGATACGTTTAGATTTTATTCGATTAAAAAATAAAGTCCACTCATAAAGATTTAAAAAGTATATAAGTTTGCTTCAGATAAAAATGAATAAAACTCTGATAAGGACACCACGACTTCTATGTACGTCCATTAAATTGCACGCACTTCTGATGTCCTTCATTCAAACTTATTTCATTTGACATTATGATTCGATAGTTCGATAGCATTAGGGTTTGACAGTTTTTCACCAAATATAAAATCGCCCATATATCACCAACCTGGATTAAGCTTTCGAATGTTGTTTTTGTACCCAAATGAGGCGATATTTTTTGCCAAATTTAACCAATCTTGGAGACATAGGCTTAATTTTGCGAATAGTCCAAATAATATCTGCCCATAGATTTTAATGAACAGTAATATGTTACCCCCACTTAAGCGAATCCAGAGTAACACCATTTTCAAATCTCGTCGGTTCCTCTTTAGTTTCCAAAAATACTCCGATTTGAGATTTTAATAATATAATTTTGTTATGCATCTACGATTACATCATTTTTTTTTCTGAACTACTGTTCACTTTAACTTCTGGACCCAATTAAAAATAAGTTGTATGTTGCGAAATTATACTCCGCCTTAAGCGGTCATCCTTCTATGCCACCTGCTGCGTGAGTTCTAAATTTTATTGTATTGAAAGTCTTGGGTCACCCTGTAAATACCCAGTCAATTGCAAGCAAGAAGTGAAGTGCACAACTAGATGTAACAACAAACTTAAATACAAAATTGCAACATTCTACACATTTTAAAAAAAAAAAATTGAGTTATCCGAGCTCCATACTGATGTCAGGCCAAAAAAATCAAAATGGGATTGACGGTTGGACAAAATTAGTGATACATACATACTTACAAACATAACGCTCAAGTAAATTCAGGTATGGTCAAACTCTGAATACTAAATCTTTTTGTGATTACAACACTTCCTTACTTTTCGATGACGAGCATTATTTTGTAAACCTTAAGGACGAGTATCAATTGTTTTCTCTGAAATAGATGAATCAAGGGTGTGTCCGGAGGGGGGCTGCAGCTCCCCTCCCCCCGAAATGTGACCCTTTACTCAGCTTACAATTTGATATTTAGCTTTTAATTGAATCTTAGCTTGCAATTTGGTACACAGCCCCTCCCCCCCGAAATAAAATCCTGCCTAAGCTACTGAGACGAATGTCTCTAGAAAATATGCCTAAACCTCTTGCGCACCAGGCCCATTTATCTATAAAGAGACCGTAATACCACATTATTAAATTCTGTTTACATTTAAATTATTAAATTCTGTTAAGCAAGTGAAAATGAGGGCTAAAAATATCGAGATGTTAAAAAATCACGGCTCAGAATACCGGATAACAATTATACACTGTGTTTAAGAATACCACGAAGAAAAAGTTAAGTCTATGCAATAATACATACGCAGGTACGTCCATGGTATTTATGTGCGACGTTATAAAAACGTGCATATGCACGCATGTCTCTAGTGAGCAAGGGGTTAAACAATGTCTGCCGATTGAGCGTAATGTATAGGAATTAAAGTGCTCCTATAAAAGAACTATAAATGCTACATACACTATTTTCGATAGGGTACGTGGTACAATACATGAGAATAATATGCACAAAATATTTAGTAATCCAAGGCGTGGAAAAGGCAGAATGTTTCAAACAATGCCTTCGTCATTATCATTTTGTGAAAAAAAAAACGAAATTTTTGGGAAAGGGGGGGGGGGTCCTAACACCTTACTCCCGTGGAAGGGACACGTGTGGAGGAAGCTGGTTTTGATCCCGTGAAATCCGCGTGGTAGGTTGAGACATTATCCGAGGAGGAAAATAGTGCTCACTTTCCCGGGCTTCAATTGCTGAGGTGTAGAGTGTGCGGAGGTGATCTCGAGCCGCCTCACTACTCTCCCTGTTCGAGTCAGTAGGAGGCTGGCGAACGATATTCCAAGCGTTATTGAATTTGTCACTCGTTGTGGACTTTGAGGAAAGAGCAAGAAATGGATGGTGTCAGTACGAGGAGAATTAGTGTTCGTTGTCCCGGTCACCAATGAAGGGACACTTACGGCGGAACCTGGTTTTGATCCCGTGAAATAAACATGATAGATTGATTTTTAAACAGCGCGGGCAAAAGGTACCCGCACTTTCTCGTCCTTCAATTGCCGAGATGTAGCGTTCGTACAGGTGATATCGGTCCGCAACACCCTTAAATACATCCTTACACCAAGTGCGGACCCAGAAACTTTTTTCGGAGGGGGGCGCAAATGTTGGATAGTCTTTTTATCTAGTCTAAAGACCACTTAATATTGATGAAAGCCCTATTTATCTAGTGTAAATATATTTTTCTTGGAGGGCGCGCTCGCCCCCTCCAAGGAAAGGATCCGCCTTTACCTGATACATACTGACATAAGAGCTTAATACTAGGGGAAAAAAGCTTGGAGGTCGGATTCACTTTCTGGATTTCAAAAATCGAAGGTAAAGAAAAGTATATTAAAAAAATGGCAAAATTATTCGATTGCTACTAAAATTAAAAAGAAATTCATATTAGAAATTCCTGTTATATTAATAATACGCATCAACATTGTGCAAAATGACTACGGACAAGAATATTCCATCCAATAACCATTTTCAATGATATGACAAAAGCTAAATTTAAAACTGAAATGCAGTCGGTTACAATCGATACATCGATTTATTAGCAATGGAAGTTAATATTCGCGAGATTGTACTACAAATTTCCCGAAATGTTCATCTTTCTTAGAAGAAAATCAAACTCTACTTAGTTCGCGTGTTTGAGACTACATGTAGTACAACTTAATGAAATTAGCTTACTTAAGAGATGTAAAGAAATTTCATTAATTTTACTCACCATTACAAAAAGAATATGAATAATCATGATGTGTTTAAAAATCCTTATCGAATACGAAGGAGCTTTAAGAGATGAGTTGATACATTTAAAATTGTAAACTGAAAAAAGAAATGTTTAAAAAAAATAATAGTATCGCACCATATAAAAAAAAATTCCTATCGTAAATTTTTTTAAAGTTAATTTTTAAATATGCATACGACCCCGTTCAAAAAAATTTCTAATTAGTAAAATGTGCCCCGTACACTAATGAAGCGATATACAAAATTTGAGAATTATATCCTAAAAGGTATCGGCGATACGAAGATAAATACATGCTGATTTAAACCACTTTTCCATAGGTGTCGAAGAGGGTGGGGGGGGGGGGGGGAATCGCGTCGATGATCGCATTTCAGGGATCGTCCAGAAATTACGAAAGAAAACAACTGCTCGCACTTTAGTATTAAACTTTCACATTCAAATTCGTGTGTAGCCAATGATCATCTTTCTTTAAGACGTTTCTTCATATGACGTTTAGACGTTTTAGGTTGAAAGGGAGAAATTTGTACATCAACCCATTAGTGTATGGAGTATATTATAGTTATTTAGAATTTTTTGCACGAGGTTTGTATACAATTTTATATAGTGAATTTTTTAAAAAAATAAAGCGAGAGGAACTTTTTCTTAACGTATTTTTTTTTTCCTACCTTATTTTGAACATTTTTCTTTTTCAATTTACATTGTCCACTTATCCCTAATAGATAAAGAATTAAAATGTGTTACCACCTTTCTGGGACACCCTGTACATAATATTTTTTAAATATAGGGGTTTCTTTCTACGGCATAAGTCATTTTACTCATAGATTTTGCGCCTACTTTTGAAGAATACCTGACTGACATTAACTCTTTCTCTGCCCATGACTCATCTTCGGTGCAGACATCATACGGTTAATAAACTACAGAGTCAAGCACGATGCAACGATGTAAGAGGGCATGCGCTCCGTGAGACAAAGAGGTATTTGATCAGATTCCGAAGAGAGGGAAGAACAGCTTTTCTCCTACAATGTTTTGCGATTAAAATCTATTTCGGAGCCTTCGATTTTTTACAAAGGTATCTCTCCTAACCATACACCTTGTAAACTTCCTCTCGACTTCAGGGTAAAATGTTAAATCTCTATTTTAAACCTCTGAAGCGCAAGCATTTTCACATCAATACAGAAAACCAACGGAATTGACTGCCCAACGCTGAAAAACTACAAATTGCCATCTAACCACTTAACTACCAACAACATGGCGGTCGATCGAACCGCCCATCTGGCGCCACAGAGCTAAAGACGTTTTCTGACACTGCTGGCTGGGCACCACACGGAAGTTTTCAGATACAGCTGGCTGTGAAAGAAAACTTCTTTAGCTCTGTGGGGCCAGATGGGCGATTCGATCGACCACTACGTTGTTGGCAGTTAAATGGTTCGATGGCATCGACTGCCCTTTTTCAGACTTGGGGCCATTTGCGACTAGCAGTGAAGGCGCTGAAATAAGGTTGGTTACACGGCGCAACCACCAGGTGTCAAATGGTTAAAATGCAGTTATTTAGAAACCTGGTAACTAAATATATTTCCATCAATATGCACATGTGATATATAATTAATGTTTCTCCTTAAATATTTTTCATTTTTTTTAATTAAAAAAATTACTTACTTGAAAAGAAGACCGAGCTCGAGTCATCTTGCCTCGGATCCGTCGGAACTGTAAAAGAGTCAGAGAAAGAAATCAATTTTGTTTAGTTTATACAGGGTGGTCACAAAAAAGTTTTTCGATATATGGACCTCTATCGGCCTTTCCGATCAACCGATCGTGATGAGATTTCAGATACAGTTATTCAGAGGTATGATCTCGGAATTCTGCGAACGGCAACAAAACGGCACTCACGGTTACGGTTATACGTACAGAAAGTCGAAATCTTCGAATGGCAACGCTCATTTTTTACCGTCGCAAAACGCTTTGATCACGAGGAAACCCTAAAGCGCTTAGAACGGTACGTATGTCACAAAAAAGGACAAGTTAAGCACGTACAAAAACAGCTCTATGAACGGCCAACAAAAACACGATCAGAACAAACGGAGGAAATTTTCATATTACGACAGCGGCTAAACCACCAATCACAGAAAGCCGTTCGCGTGAAAACTGCAGTGTGTTATTTTGAAATAAATTCATTATTTTTATAAAAATTATGTTGAATATTTAAACTCTAAAATTAGTGACGCGTTTATAAGTTAGCATCTGGCATTTGTATAAAATCTGTTACAACATGAAAGAGCTTAAACAGGCACATAACAACACTGGCACAGAACAAAATGAACAAACAGTAAGAAAGAACAATAACATTTTTCAGTACTGACCGAGCGACAAATATATTTATGCAGTACACATATAAATAAAACAAAATTATCCATTTTTCTACACTCAAATACCATTCTTCGATAAAATATCGCTCATGAAAAATCCAATTCTTCCCTCCCAGTATTAGAAAAAGAAATATTGCCATCCGCAATGCATTATGGGAATTCCAGACCAACATTCTTTCCGCCGACCAAGAACGAACGCCAAGGCGAAAAGAAAAAAAAAAAAAACTATTTTATTTGAGTATAACTGAATTGACACCCGCCATATTTGCTCATAAATTTAGAAAAAGAAGATAAAAATGTACCTTCCGCCCTCCCCCCCGCATATAACTGGAGTTTGAAAATGCACATCGTATATTTTTCGCAGTTAGCTATAAATTTTAGTTATAGTTTTAGCTTATAACTTTTAGTTCTAACTCATAATATTAAGTGATCAATGAACATTGCAGAAACGCTATTTTGCAAATGTGGTGATTTTGAAAAAGAAATAATTTTACTATAGAAAAATCAGTAAAAGATTCGCATATGTGTACTTTCCAAATTGAAGGAGTTTTATTCTATTAAAAATTCAATTTTGTGTGATTGGGGACTCGCTAGCAAATGAAAAGTACAATTTTTTGACAGGTGTATTTTCTATATTATATAAACACTGGATAACTCTTTTTTTTTTCTTAGAACCTTTCAGTTTGAATTAATGAATCTCAACTGTATATTCGTAGTGGTAGTTTAAAAAAAAATTGTTTAAACATCCCCCTTGTTTACTGCCAAAAAATACCTAAAAACAAACCAAAGATGGCACTTTAACAATTGTTAACTGCATTCTAATCTTCATAATTTAGCTTCCTCTATCTGAAGAGAAGCCCCACCAGTGGCATAGCGCTAGCGCTTTGAACTGGGAGACGGCAAGTGCCTGGTTCGAAACCAGGTCGCGTCCGCCGACCTAACCGTTCGGAGTTTTCCGTGGTTTTCTCCGAAACTTCACGTAAATACGGGTTAGGATCCTTAGAAAGTCCCCCATGGAGGGCAATCCTCCCTAGACCTAGATCCCTTGAGCAGATAATTGGCCTTAACACCACACACACACTGAAGAGAAGTTTGCATTTGGCTGCAATTTAGAGCGCAAGTATGAATCTTAAATTTTCATTGTACAAAATTACAGTTCCGTGATTTTTCCCTAAGTATGGGAGGTATTACTAAGATGGGTTCAAGTTTAGGTAGTTATTTTTGGTGTCGAATTTGGCAATATTTTATCAAATGTCGCCAAGAAAGGCTGGAGATTTATATTATCACCATCGTTGAACTATTGGACTGTTGGTGAACAACATGATAGGATAAAGAACTATTTAGTGAACTATACAGTAGAATAATAAACAGTTGACTGTTAGATGGTTGGTTACACCAACTTCAAACTAGCACTAGTAAAAATTAAAGGATACAACTGCTCCTCCTAGTAGATGTAATATTCCATGTCATCACCTCAATAAAATTGATAAACCCAACTTGAAAAATCATGTAATTTTGTTCAAAACTTTGTCTGCTACAGTAGCTGGTAAGGCGATTTTAGATTTTTAGTCATGTAGACAAAAGAACTTGCTTTTCTGTTGGTAGGGAAGCTCAACATTGTACTGCAATAAAACATTTTGCTGCATAATGTCCAAATATAAAAATTACGATTAATCTCGCTACAGCTAAATATTTAATTAGAAAAATAACTAGGGACTTAAGTAAATAGGGCAAAAAATACTTTCCTTGTTATAAAAGAACAGTTTTTGTAATATCAATTATTTTATAAGTGTCTCCTTTAAATCTGTCATTTTCAAAGAAAGTTTCTAATCTAAGTACAATCAATTTCTTTAAAAAGATATTCCAGAATTTGTCAATAAAGGATAAGAAACCGTATCAGACAGAAAATCATCTGAAGCTATAAGAAATAGCTATTTAAAATATACAAAAGTGCCTGATTTTATTTTCGGGACTCATATTTAAAAATTTGCAATCCTATAAATATGCAGCTAGACTGTGGAAATATAATGAGATAATTTTTCAAGCAAAATAAATGTACTTATAAATTACTGATGCATAAATCAGCGAATTGTGCTAATTTTTGAGAATATCATTTATGCAAAAAAAAAAGTTAATTTTGACAAATAACAAAAGTGAAATTTAAAAATTTATTTCTTTTCAATTTAAAATCAATTAAATGTTTTGAAATTACATAAGTATTAACTAAAAATTTAGTAATACTTAAATAGCCATCTAAAACTTGAAGCTCAATTTTTCTAACTGTTCTAGTTCTATAGAATAAATTTTTCAATTGCTTTCAAGCGGATTGATAATAAAATAAGTTTACTATACATATTAGCAATAAACAGATAACAACACTTCCCCTTTTCAAGTTGGTTTTTAAAGGTACAGTAAACATACTGAAAAAAAAATACTTTTAAAAAATATATAGTACATTGCAGAATTAAAAAATTTCCTGACTATAAATAAATACTTACGAGGAGAAACAGGTGATGATGTGATATCTGACATGTATGAAGTGCTGGGTACAAGCACACTGGTATGCCGACGCCTACAATCTAAATAAAAATATATAAACTAAGGCTTAAGTATACAGTGAAATTATTATATTTTTATTTCCAAATAAACTTATTTAACTGTAATTTTTTTTAAATCTCAAAATAGGGTGAATATTAAAAAGACAATTTAGTTATGACTCACATTTAAAAAACAGACTAAGCACTTTTTTAAAAACTTGTTCAAAACAATTTTGATGAGTAAATAAACGTGTGTAATTAGGGAATGCAATCCCGATCCCGCGGGATCCCGGACAAATGTTTGTGGGATTAGGATCCTAATACCGCGGGATTGACACAGAAATAAATTATTTTTTATTACAATTTCATGCTGCTTTCCCAATCAATAGACCGAAAATTTTTGCAAATTTATGTCTTTTATCTAATAATAAACGAATCAATAATTACAAATTTTAATTTAAAGTTTTTTTTTAATTAGCTTTCAATGGGAGTTTTGATCGAACAACTAAATCTAACCAACATAATCTAATTTTTTCGCAAACTTCCCAATCTCCAAATGAACTGAAATATTTCATACTAATTCATCTCTTAGCGAACAATCACGAATTAATTATAAAAAGTTTTCATTTTAGTTTTTAATATATATACATATAAAATTCATACTTTTAATTATTTTACTAAAATTAAATCTAGACTAGGGAAATGATTCATTGGATTTGTTCGATTTTGTACGTTCTTTTTTCAGCAACTAAGAAAATAACGTAAGTATGTGAATGTATCTATAAATTGTACATTCCTGGAAATTCCTCATTTTTAGCAACTAACATGACATAACTTGTAAATTATTTTGAATATCATGATTATAATTTTCATATTTCTGTAAGTTATTGTATTAATTATCTCATAAGATTAATTATTATTATTAAAGTGAAACTTCATAGTGCTTGAAACCTTACTTTTTTCTCTTTTTTCTTCTTTTCTCTATTCAAATGCAGTCAAGTTAAATGAAATGTCAATTCCGCGGGATTGCGGGATCAATAAATCTCAATCTCGAAATCCCGCAAGGCGGAAAACAGTGCGGGATTTCATTCCCTATGTGTAATGCTTTTTTAAAAAAATTTTAACAAGTGCATGATGAAAACATATGTCCCAGCAGGTCCATGCTTAGGTTTCTTGCGGCCCAGCGCAAGATCGACTTTTCATGTGTGGGGCCTCTTTTTATATATATATATTTAATTTCTTCCAGAATAAAAATAGTTAAATAACAGTTTAAACTTTGCTCGCCATTTTATAACTTCATGCACTTCAATGTAAATAAAGTTATTTGTATTATTGAAATCTATTTTTTTCCGTAATGTTAATATCCTGAATTATATTATTAGAGTTCCTTTGAGTATTTTTTTTTCTTATTTTTGCATATATTTCCCTGGTGTAATATTCCTGATGGCTTGCATACTGACACTTTCATAAATATGTATGAACTTGCTACACCCCTAATTTTACACAGGAATGAGTTCATATATTAATAAAACATAGTGCAATGTAATTAAGTAGCTAAGTATTATAATAATACACAGTTAAGTGTGAAACCAATCTTTGTAGAGTTACTGTTCATTAATTTAAAAATGGATAATTGAAAAATACTTTAAAAATTCATATTTTTGGACTTATTTTTACTTTTTGAACTTTATTGTAGATACATCCAGAATGTATCTACAGTCATGTAGATACATTCTGAATGAAAAGCAGTTGCTAAAGGAGGGAATCTATTGGAAAGGGGGGATGTCTTGATCGGTTGGAAAGATTTTTAAGGTGATTCATAGAATAAGTTAGATTTTTCTTTTTTTTTTTTTTTTTTTTTGCTGCTGCTCCCTGATACTTTGTGAATGTAGTTCTACCTTTTGCACTCCCCTAAGCATAGTTCTATGATCTACTACAAGAATGTTTCATAATCAATGGAATTAGTATGACTTGTCTTTCATGTTAATAAAATAAAACTTTTGCATGCACACTATAAAACTACACAAATTTAGTCCTAGAACATTATAATCATTTTGGTATTATAAAATAGGGGTTGCAAACCACTCTGAAATTTTTAGAATGATTTTTAAAAGACAAAGAATCCGTAACTCTATGCAACAACTCAATTACTACAGAGAAACCTTCTTACCGAAAGATTTTGGGTATGAAACATTATGTAATTTGGTAATTTAGGTCATGAAGAATTACAGGCTTTGAATCCTAAGAAATCTTATGAGCCAGTTTTTACAGCAGATGAATTTAAAAAGACGCTTCTTTATTCACACATTGACTAGCCACAACAGAATTAGTACTGCAACCAAGAGTGGGGCAGTCTTGCCCAGGCTGCACTTCTGGAGGGACTAAAAAAATTTTGTTTTAAAGGGGATGCCATTAAAATTCTTTTTCAAGGGAGCCAAATTTTCTTGGGCCGGGGCTGGACAAAAAAAAAAAAAAAAAATTTTTCATTTTTATTGTCATTTTAAAGGGCAGTTTTTAGGTTTCCAAAAATGTTTTTTTTTTCTCATTATTATAATTAGAAGGCAAATTATAGGCAAAAGAGTGCACTGGAAGTAATAAAAAGTGACTCTTTAAGTTAAATCTTTAGTTGTATTTTCTGAAGAATCTGTTTTTTGGTGACTTTCATCAATGATAACAGCAGTAATTCAAAAACTATTATAGATACTGAGTTGAAATTTTTTTGCAGTCTTTTATATATATCAAATTGTGTTTTGAACTAAAATCTAAGCTTTCTATAAAGAATTGGTCAATTTGTAGTCATATGTATATCAGTTTTTAAGATTTTTTGTTGGAAATTAGTAGTTTTTCTATACAATTTAGCATATTTCAAAGAATTTTTAAAATATTTTTAAAACTGTTAGATCATTGCACAGGCAAGTGTCACAAGAGTATGCTGTATAAAGTAAATTGTGATAAAAATAACAGAAATGTTTTTAGAGCTGTTTGCATAAGTATTAAATTTTGCATAATTTATGTTCAAAATTCCCTATTTCTAGCAATGTTATGAAAATATTTTAATTTCCCCTCCTGTTTTCATGATTATATAATGTATTCTCATCAAAAACATCTTTACTTGTTACGGTTTGTATAATTTTCAAAAAAAAAGTGCTTCGAAGGTAGGCAGTCCCCTTAAACTCTTATGCATAGCAAGGGAGCAGGGAGGTATCAGTTAGCCCCTTGAAAATATCCAAGACAGAAAAGCATCCAAGGTCTCTCTCTGATTGGACTAGGGGAGTGTAAGATTTCAGTTAGGGGAATGTAAGTTTACAGGATTGACAATGGACCTCTGTTTCTGTGAAAAATGGTTATCAAGATTTTTCATAAACTGATGACTGAAATTTTCTGAAAGTATAGGCGTCCATAAGAAGGGGAGGGGGGCAAGGAAGGGCGCATGTCCCCCCCTTCCCCCAGAATTTTATCATATTGTCTTAAGATGTAAATAAATTGCATCAAAAAGCAAAATTGAGACTGAAATTGTTACAAATTCACAATTCTCCACACTCTAATTTTTAAGTTTGTCTCCTAAAGGGGGAAATTTGTATGGGCAGCCATGTCTGAAAATGTTTAGGGGAGTATCTAGTCTCTCTAGTCCACTGATTACACATCACTGCTTGAAATCCTTAGGCAGCCTAAAAAGGTTTAGAAAATTTAATAAATAAAACAAACTAAAAAACTATATTGACTGCCTGCATATTAAAAAAAAAAACATTAAAACATACTTTTGAAACAACAAATTCATGTTAAAACATACCCTTTGAAGACTGGTTTGGGTTAAGTTCATTAGAAGGTGTAGGTTTAGAAGAGGAAGGTAATTTAGTTGGATCGTTAGGATTTGTCGACAAAGGAGGTATGCCTGCAGGAATACATACATTAAAATTAATAAAGAATGTTAAAACACACACAAGTTTAAAAAAAAATACTACAGTACAGTCATTTTGAGACACACCCTTCTTCAGCAGTAAAAAGTTCCTACGCCCACATGGGCAGGAAAGTGAGCGAACAAAAAAGTAAACAAAGTGCAAAGGAAAAGAATTTGCCATTCAAAACATGATAAAGGTAAGAAAACCAGAGAGAATAAAAGTTAACACAAGGGGAGAAGAAAATAGTAAAAACAGGCTACTAAGTTGAAAAATATATTATAAAATAAACAAAGATACAGAGTCATAAAATAATAATATTAATAAATAAATAAAAACAAAAATAGAATATAATAAAAGAACAATAACATTAACAACCCTTTTTACTTTTTGAACATGTACTATGTAAGCAAAAGTATTGTAATCATGAAAAAATTTGACTTTGATATTTTGGTGTATTTAAACATTTTGAGATCTTCTGAATCCGTTTATGCTACTTTTATATAATGTACGTATGTATGTGTGTGTGTTTGTGTGTATATGAGTGAACACGATAGTTCCTAAACAGTGCATTCAATTGAGCTCAAATTTGGTATGTATGTTATAAACCACTGTCGCTTTGCGACAGTGGTTTAATTCCCCCCCCCCCCCATAGGTCATAATGTGGCCTATGGGGGGAAGGGGGAATTCTTGAAAGTGCGCTAGCGTTTAAACGGTACATTTGATTGAGCTCAAATTGGTATACATGTGATAAACCACCATCATAAGACGGTATTGATGTTTATGTGTATAGGACTTACAATTTTTTTACAGGGCTGGGAAAAGATTTCTTTTACATTATGGCCTATGGACAGAAATTCTTGAAAGTTGGCTAGCATTTAAATGGTGTATTCGATTGACTTCAAATTTGGTATATTATACACCACAGTCACAAGACCGGTATCCATTTTGGTATGTATAGGACTTATGGCTTTTTACAAGGCTACAAAAAAGATTTCTTTTACATTATGGCCTATGGACAGAAATTCTTGGAAGTGGGCTAGCATTTAAACGGAGCACAAATTGTACATGTAAATAAAATGTTCTGATCATATGATCTGCATAGATTTTGCTGTGTGGAGTAGATAGTTTGTTCACGAAATTGCTAAAAATAATTCGTATACATTATAGTCCATGGACGAAAATCATTTAAAATGAGCTAGTGCCTAAATGATACATTCGAAGAAGCACAAATTGGGTATGTATATTATAGGTTACACTCACACATCATGTATAGATTTTGCTGTGTATAGGACTTACAGTTTTTTGACAGGAAACAAATGAGTGTTCTTTTACATTATGGCCTATGGACAGAAATTCCCGAAGAGCGTGTATCTATAAGGTGCATTCATTTGAGCTCAAAATGGGTATGTATATTATAGGTCACAGTCTGATGACCTGCAGAGATTTTGGTGTATGTAGAGCTGATAGTTTGTTCTCAGGTTTGTAAAAGGAATTCTTATATATTATGGTCTAAGGACATGAATCATTTAAAGTGAGCTAGTGTCTAAATGGTACATTCGATTGACATCAAATTAGGTGCACATATTATAGATCACTGTCTCGCATACTGCATAAATTTCAGCAAGTGTTATGACCTACAGTGTTTTACAGGGCTACAAAAAAGTATTCTTATACATGGCGGCCTATACACTCAAATCATTTTAAACACACTAGTGCCTGAACACTAGATCCGATTCAGTTGAATGAAATTTATTTATATGCTTGGAAAATATCAAATGTTTGGAAAGTCGAGTCGAGTCACTCCAGATTTTTTTTAATTAACAAAGAAAGAGAACATCACAATTTGCAATATACATATTTTCAAAGAAGTAATAGGAGAAATTAAAATACAAATCATACTTAAAGAAAAAACAGCCTGTATATTTGTACATGTATGAAAATATGGTATTTACATATTTACTGCATTACCAGAGTGAACAATAGTGATTATTAGAATGTGAACCACGAAATGCAAATCGATTCCTAATTCCCTCTGGGTTTCAAGAGGCTATAGTAAAAAAACTGAGACAAATACAGAATTAAATAACCCCTCTCTAGAAACAATTCAATTTTTCTTTTTAAGATCTTACAAGTATTCTCTTTGAATACCAGTAAAATCTCACACAGCATACATCAATGCAATGATCCATTTTCAGCAATATTCTACTTAGTGGTATTGGCAGCACATGATCCATTATCTAGCTCTGCTAAATGAATGGGTGCTCTGCTAAATGAAAAGGGCTAACACAAGTTCTTTTACATAGCTCTACAAGAAAAATTTGCACAGAGTTAATTCTGTTGAGGGCCAAGGCAGAAGTACCATGCTGCTATCTACAGCCAACTGTTGCAATTATAAAAAAATTTCAATATTATAGTTTTTAATGCACTTTTTGTTTTTTGCGGTCTTTCTCTTTGTTTTTCTTAGTATAGCCTTCTGAAACTATGCAGGGAATGATGAATCACCTGTACTCATTTGTATTTGGCATAGGCAAGCAGACAAAAAAAAAAAAAATTGTGTGGGACATAAAAGAATGTGGTAAAGGTAGAATTTTGCACAAAAATGCTTGATTATTTTCATTTTGTCAACAAGAATCCAAAGTTCGCACAATATCTCTAAGTTGGTAGATGTAAAGACATAAATGTAATTCTATTTTGCGAAAATTGGGGTTGTTGACACAGGCAAATTATCACTGGTGTTTGGCTAATACAAAGGCACCAAAAATATTATTGAAATATAAAATATATTTCATTTATCTTTACAGCTAAAGTTAAATGATTATTTATTGCTTTTTTACACACTTGCAAATTCTTAAAATAGAGTGCTATATTTTATACAGCTAACTCTATACTTGGCTTTGTTTTTTCAGAAAATTGATTAATTATAGTTTATATATGTTCTTAGGTGTTCATTGGTGACAAAAATAATAATATAAAAAAATATTGGTTCATTAAATTTGATTGAGTGTATCATATAAGGCACACTGCCAGACTTATAACAGCAGCAGATTTTTGGAAAGTGCAAGGTATCAAATCATACACTGAGTCAAGAATATCGTTAATCAGTGCTTTTTACTTGAAGAATGGTGCGGGTGTACACAGGCTCCCAAACTTTTATTTAATCATACAGCAATTATGTGTAATTTTTTTTCTAAAACTTTAAAATTTAATTGCATGCATTTTAATTTTGTTTCTTTACTTTGAAGAGTATGCACATAAAATTTAATATTGATTAAAATTGCATGAAAAAGAATAAATTCTTTGAGAATATAGACTTACAGCCAGGCCTTACAAGAGGGGAGAGGGTGATTCCCTCTGGGCAGGAGTTTTCATAGCACCTGGGATTCAATTTCTGAAAACTTTTTTTGTATTGATAGAAAGAATGTGAAATCCAGCACTGACTCGAATAAGGAAGGCTGATGCTCCAGACAAAAAAGGATTGCTAACGTCACATACTGTGGTCATATTTAACTGTGTTGAAAGATCTGAGACTTGTTTGGCAGGCTTGGATCCGAACTGCTAAAACTACAAAACTACATTACATTGTTAAGTGCAGCAACCGACCGAGACATTCAAGACCCTAGCTTAATGTTTCTGGGGGGATCCTGTACAGTCATTCCTTGCTGACACATATAGTCACAAGGTAAAAATATTTGTTCATAGTGTGTATATAAGAGGAAAGTTCAACCCCCCCCCCTTAGTTATAGTTAAAGATATTTTTAATTAAATTCCATAAATTTCTAAGGAACAAAAATTATGCTTCAAATGATGTCATGTTGATGAATGCTCCATAGTGAAATGCTTAGATATGACATTTTTTCTACTCCTGAATACAGTCTAAACTCAAACATTTTTGCAAGCTGGCAAGTTTTGTTTACGTTTTTATGCTATTTTTTTAACTTAAATTATTTTAATTATTTTTTGGCGCCTTAAACTAGTCCGAGGCTTAATTAGCCTGTGTAGTAATCTGGCTCTGGTAAATTAGTTTCACAACGCGATGGCGGAAACAAATTGTGCAAAATCCGTTGTCATGGATCAGTCTGCTCAAAGCGGGCTCTGATCCTTTTTGGTAATTAAGCTCTGAAGAAAAGCTCATTTTTAACAGAAAATACTTTTGTTTTTATAAAATAAAATAAAAATAACTTATATAAAAGACACTTAATGTGTATGCTTTATTTAACTTATATAAAAGACCAACATTAAATTTTTTAATAAAAGTTAGAAAAGTGAAAGTGCCAGATGAAAGAAAAAGCACTCTTTATTTCTATTTTACAATGAGAATAATTTAATCATTATAGAAGGGGGCCTGTCAGATTTCTGACCAGGCATTCTCAAGTCCAAGTTTTCTCTCTATGGGCCTGCTTACAGCCAAATATATATTTACTATGAAGATGGATAAAAATGAAATAAAAATAAATTCTTTTAACTCACAACTCCACTAAGATATTATGTACTCAAAAGATTGTGAAATTAAAACAAATTTTTATTGAAGCAATTTTTTTCCACGTGTTAAAAATTTAACACATTAAAATAAAAAATTTAGTATATTAATACTTTATTCATAATTATATGCATGGACAAATGTTATAGGTACGTCTAAAATTGGCTTTTTTTTTAATGACCCATTATTTTTTAAATTATCAGTTCATAATGTCAGGTTATTTTTACAATTCACTTAAAATAAAATTATAAAAGAATCAAGTATTTTAAAGAATGTTTTTACAAATTTACTTTAATTAATCAAACAATTCCTTGAATTATTTTACATCCACTGCATTTTGGAAATTTTCCATCAAAAAATCCTTGATGAATATATGCATTTGCCTATATGGGTGATTCCACAAATGTCACCTCCACAACATGTTCAATTGATCATATTCATAATAACCAAATAAAAAATTGTAGAATTTTTTTTTTTTTTTTTTTTTGTAAACAGTATAACAGAGTTTAAAAAGTAAAACCATTCATATAACTCAAATTTTTGACTACTTGTAGTGGCAGAGAAATTCATGTGCGCAAACATCCATATGTTAACATTTCTAAAGATGGTATCCAAATACATAAATTTAATCAAAAATATTTTATGAAAACCAAATGTATATAAATATATAGACACAAACGCACATATATATACATACGTAGGGCCCTATAAAATATGCGGAAAATTTTTCGGAATTATGCGGCATTGATGCGGTTGTTTTCTGAAATTATGCAGTATTTATAGAAATGTATTGAAGTAATGCGTATGAGTGGGGAAATAACTATGTTAAAAAAAGAGCAATATTTTAATTTACATTAAAAAACAAATAAATGAGTCTCACTTTTTCTCTAAAGTTAATGAAAATAAAGAGAAGTTAGTCCTGCGACCGATGATTCCTTCAAACTCTGCCCTTGTTCTGTAAAATATTTGGCCGTAACATGAAACTGCTCTTTTACCAGTCTGGCAACCGTTGAAAAGTAGCAGGACAAACTTTAGGATGTTAATGAAGGCGCAGGCTTTATAATAGGGATTTATATGAGATTTTGAATGGCTTATATGGGGTTTTGATATGTTCCGCAGGCCTTATTCGGCCCGCAAGCCAGAGGATGCCCATATATTGGTCTACGGAATTAGATAAAAACGAGAGTACTAACTTTGCGTATTAGTTTTGGAAACCTCTGTGAAACAACCTCTGAATTCCAAAATCTTACTTAGTTTTCAGCGGAACATTCCTTGACATATCCTTGTGACAGTATTCAGGGTGGCCACTCTTTCTCAGAGAAAAAATTCAAGGACATTTAAGGACTTTCAAGGATATCCTGAAATGCACAATGAGCACACATATTTTTGAGATTTTTTTGTCATTATTTCTATTTTCTTATAGCCTAATTTAATCTCATGGTTTCATGAACACACATATATTGAAAATTCCTCAAACACACTTGATACTATATTAGGCAAGTTGGAGTGTTTAGGTTGATTAATTTTATTTTTTACCAAATATGCGAAAAATTCCAGGACTGGGGATCGAACCCCCGGGACTGCCGCTTAACGTGCGGGTGCTCTACCACTGAGCTACTCTGGGACGATTTCCAGATGAAATTTCTCGTATGGAACCATTGGCATTATTTATCATCTTCTTCTGCAAACCACAAAAGGAACAGATGAAACAATTAATTCGCGACAACTCCGTTACGCCATGAAAGTTATACATATTTTTAAAAAGTCTTTCTAAAAATATGTACACTTAATACTATTTCATAATTGTTGAGAGACAATGTAAATTGGAGCAAGTACTGTTTTAAGCAAATATTTTGATTTTGGCAGACACCATATTTTGATACGCGATATTACTTAACACATTTTGTATGTATTATTTGATTTAATATAAATTTTAAATGAGGAGGAAAGTATAAGTGAAAGGGAATTTGCATGTTTATGTAAAAATGATATTTCTTCTTCAATTCCAAAATAGCAGCTTTCATAAGCAGGAACAAAACTCATGCATTTTAGATGGACATGACTTAAATTTTTTCGGACAAGACTTTAATTCTCTTTTCTTGACGAAAAAAAGAATTCCTGTAAAATTTAAATTGAAAGAGGGGAGGGGAAGGAAACGCATGCCTTTAAATACTGGCATGGAAATATGTATTCCATTAATTTTAATGTAATAAAATATAATCAACAAATTCAAAACAAGAAAACTATTTACAAACAAATTTCAGGATAATAAAAATTTCAACTGAAATTATTCAACAATTGTGATTTTTCTTTTCCTCCAGAGTACGTGGTTTCATTATCGTAGGGACTGGGAATAACTGATAACACAACAAAAATTCAGCAATTGGATGGTAAAATTTAAGGATATTCCAGATTTCCTTTCAAAATTCAAGGACATTCCAGACATCCATTCAAAATTTAAGCACATTCCAGGCCTTGAATTTTTTTTTTTTTTTTTTTTGTAAATTCAAGGACATTCCAGGTTTTCAAGGACGTGTGGCCACCCTGAGTATTCAAGTCAGAAGAAAACTCTGTCAAGGATATGTCAAGGAGTATTGTTGAAGACTTCTTCAAATATATATTGAACAATTGTTCTGGGTCAAACACTTGAGCCGCTTCCATTAATTTCAAACAAGGTTATGAAAATTTAGGCTCTGGCTTTTTGGAGACGTCTATTTCTGGACAATAATAAACATTCAAGAGGTTTTGGAAGACAATATGTTGAGAAAAATTTAAGGAATAAAAAGTTTACCGAAAAATGCTGTGTTATGCGAAAAGTTGTAGTTTATGAGGAGAATTACAAATGATGCAAAATTCCGCATTTTTGAATATTTTATAGGGCCCTATACATACGCAAATAAAAAATACTCTAAAAATAATCAATTTCTATGCAAATTAATACTTACCAGGTGGGGAACTAACAGAACGCATAGTCTTTATGTGTTTCTATAACAGTAAATAAAGTATAATCAGCTGCAATCATTAAGACAAAGAGAATGAGCAAAAATATTAAACATCTCACAATCTTAAAGCATCAGCTTAAGTAACAACCTACAAACATACGTCAAGAGCAAAACTGATATATTTGTATTAAATATAAAAATTTTGATATCTGCACAATTAATGGTTTTAATTTTGTGGGTCATGCAAAGCTACATGAGAGCTATTTCCCTAAGAATGTATGCCTTGGGTGAAGGACTTTTCACAGGGGTTCTAACACATATTCACATTAATGGCATCTGGAGAAATCCACCCAAAACTACCCTGTTAGATTGACAGCCATGTGGTAGGCTGGAACTCCATACATTCACACCACAGTCATCCATCAGGGTTGCCATTCAATTTCTGAAAAAAAATTCCCTGACTTTTCCAGGCTTTCCAGACTATCATGTGATAAAAATGCAGACTATTTTTTATGTTTATGACGTCAATTTTGCATGTGTTCTTTAATATTTTCAGCTTCCCAAAGTAAGGTTAAACATTGTTTGTTTACTAACACTGATTTCCCAGGTTTTAGGCTAAAATTTGCAATTTTCCATGACTTCTCCTAAGTACTTTAAAATGCAAAGATTTGAAAGTCCTTGTTACCATACTTATTTATTTTTTTTTTAATTCAAATCAATTAGAAACTATAATTTCAAGCTTTACTATTATAACAGGATCAGTAAATTTGAAAAAAAGGGGGAGGGACAGTTGGCAAACTGGCAATAACTAACAATCTCTCAGTCATTATTATATTATGTTTCAAGTCAATAAAAAAAAAAAGTTCTTTTGCTTCTAACACTAAACAGTAACCAAGGTGCTAATTTTGAATGCCATATTGTAACATTCACGTGCTTCTGCCATTTTAAACAATGGCAAAGATAACTATCCTTGTGTGAAAAATAAAAACATTTTAAATAATATGAAGCAACAAAAACATATAGAAACATTATATTTCACTATAAATTTTGACATTTTATTAAACTTGTCAGGATATACACCTAATTATGATTACATGGTTAGAGATTTGCAAACTGAGTCTATCCACTGATGTTAAGGAAATAGTACACTGATTTCCAAAAATGCAAGGAAAAATCACAAAAATAATGATAACTCGCTCGAAAATAAGCTTATCCATATAAAATTTGAATATTGAGCCTGAATCTTATCGAGCATGTGTGGGATGCTTCAGGAAGATGGATAGCTGCTCTCAATCTTCCTCCTGCAACCCTTGCCCGACTTGCAACTGCCTTGCAAGAGAAATGGCTGGCCATTCCGACAGAACTCATAGACCGCATAATTGAGAGCATCACACATTGCCGTTGGTGCTGCATTGCTTCTAGGGGGGCGTCATATTCCATATTGAAGGCACTTTTCCCATACCAAACTGACACATCCAATTTGTTGATTTTATACATATGCTAATTTCTGTAATACCACAAACGTCTGCTAATTTCTTTTCATGTTATTCTTACTATCTGTTAACACTATGGGAGAGTTTCATTACATTCTATATGTAACTTTTTGGGCAATTGTCATTTTTGCGATTGTTCCTTAATTAATGAAAACCAGCATAAATAGATTTTAAATCATTATGTTGCCAATAACTAATCATGCTTTCATTCTCCTGCCCACAACTTTTTCTATATGTAGCTTTTATATGTTATGTATGATATTCTATATGTAACTTTTTGAGTAATTGTCATTTTTGCAATTTTTCCTTAATTAATGAAAACCAACATAAATAGATTTTAAATCTTTATGTTGCCAATAACTAATCATGCTTTCATTCTCCTGCCCACGACTTTCTTCGCTCTTCTACTAATTACGTTGTTTCACAAAGGTAGTTATGGATATCTGAGTACAGTTTATAAGTAGCGTGACCAGATTCCAAGATAAAAAATGTAGGACATCATTGCAGACAGAGGGGGCAGGGGGGTGTTGCAAACTTTGCATTGGCAGATAACAAGCCATAATCATTGAAATAATCACTATCATTTAAGCAACTACCATTCTGTTCATACGTGTGCCACTACAATGGCTATCACTTGGAGGCATTGCTTTTTTTCCATATTACACTAAATCTAGTTTTTCCTATATATATATCTATGAGGGTAACTAAAAATTTCTAAAAGAATGACCTGACAACACTTCATAAAAACAGTATTGAACACAACAAATTATCGATGTCAAAACATCGAAATTATTTATCTTAAAATGTCGGTATGTCGATACTCATACATGAATTGCGTTCATTTTCTGTACAAACAATGACTTTCACAGAATGCAGGTCATTTTGCAGGGCAACTGCAAAAATAAGGACAATCTTATGTTTTTTGGTACATAATGCAGTTTGCAGGACGTGTAAAAAAAAAAAAGGACTGTCCTGTGAAATGCAAGACGTCTGGTCACCATTATTTATTAGCACAAAATGCATACCCTCTTCACACAGATTATGCTGCTGCCCAGGTGGTGTAGTAGCTAAAGAACATTTTATCACCCCCTGGTCCTAATTCGATTCCTTGGTTGGGCTTGGTTGTTTATGTCCCTTCATTGGGGGATAATGTTGGCAACCCATTGGGCGCCCCCATAACCCTGTGGCAGAAACATGGCAACACGGCGATATTGTCGTAGAAAATACAGAACAATCCTCTGCAGATAAATTGTCTTCAACAGAGTTCAAACATGCGCTGAAGACCACTTTCATGTAATTGTAATTTTTAATTAACAATGTTTAAATGCATCCACATCTTTGTGTGTACACACATGCATAAATATATATGGTGCTGCAGAAAAATTTTTATATTTCTGCAGCTTGTTGCAGAAAGCATGACAAAATTTCTGCCACTGGGCCCCATAATAGAATAGGCAATATCTTTCAGCCATTGTACTGCCAAATGCTTAATCCACGAGTGTTTATCCATTATTTTAAAAAAAGCAAACACAGAGTATGCCTATGACAACAAGTCAAACACGTTACACTTTTAAGATGAAAAGTAGATCATGCACACACTAAAGTTGGCCACCTCTGGCATACAAGAAATAAATAACGCAAATATAATAACTGGCATGAATTTGCTAATCTTGGCATGTAAGCACAGATGCTCTTTCAATGATTTATTTATCAAATGACAGTCATTTCGCTGTTAGACCATTAGACCACAGGCTTTCCAATGTTTCTTCCCTTGAGTAGAGAAAGAACAGTGCAGGGCATTTATCCAAATGCAAAGCAGTCATATCCTGGACAGTCACACAAAGTGTACATAGAGGGCAGCCAGCAATGTTTAAATGAAATAGATGAGCACGAAGGCAATCAAAAAACTGTTAGTTTTAATTAATTGCAGATTCCGTACAGTGAAATTATTTCAAGCATTTTTTTAATTTTAGCTACAAAGTAAGATTTTGAGAATTCTTTTCATTCTCCTAAACTTCTATTATGCTGGATTCCTAATTAATAATTTTCTGTATTTTTTTTATGTTTAGTGTTTTGCAGATTGCTTTTATTTTTTACATACAAAATCTGGTAAACTTAGTGAGGACACTAAAGGAAAGCAGGGGTCGATCCAGGAATTTTTTCCAGGGTCCCATAATTATGAGAACTCTTTATTTTTATGATTTTCAATACCTGTTTTTGTGAATTTTAGCATATATTTTGAGAAATAGGATACCAATTTTTGTAAAAGTCCTTTTTTAAAAAAATAATTTACAAAACAAATTAAATATAGGGTAAAATGCTAATGTAGGGTCGTTTTATTCAATTGTACTTTTGTGAAGAGGTAGTAAAAAGGACCCAAATTTTGTGTGCATCGATCCCTGGAGAGTATAAAAATAACTTGCAAATTTCATTACTACAAGATATTAAATAAGAAAAAAACGTACGAATGACAACAGAAATTTCATGCCATCAGTCAAAAAGCATCTTTCAAGCTAATACCCAAATAACACAGATCAAAAGTATAAAAAACTACTAAAATATACATGCAAAATTAGAACAGTAACCTAATCAATATGAATACAAATGGCATACTATACTTTCAAATATATGCAAAACATGATCTAATAAGCTCAGAAAGCCAATAATTTTTCTTTCATTATAAGCAGAACTAAAGTTACAACATTCCTTTAAATTTTCCGAAAACAAATATTTTTTGCACTGGGGATACTTATTTTAACAAGCAGTTCTTTTCATAAATAAGCACACACACACTTTAGACTTTTAAATTTCTGTTTACCTACTAGTAAATTAAATGCAGTTTGTTCTTTTACAACTTAACTGTGAATAGAAAAAATTTCAAACAGAAAGCTTAAATTTTGAATTTGAAAAAAAGATAGTTATCGCTTCCCAGCAGTCAACTTCGAACAAATCAGTACTTATAATTGTAAATTATATTTTGTTAATTTTAGGAGGCTTAGTTTGTAATTGTGTTAAATTTTAAAGAACTGTAGATCAAATCATTAAAGGTCAAAGACCAAACACACAAGGTTACTTCATAAGATCGTTCAAATCATAACACTTTTTTATTTTCAACAAAAGCCGTAAGAAAAAAAAAATTGGAAGTTTTCAAATTATATCTTAATTTATCGATTAGTAATAATTATTTACTTGAAAACAGATTTTCCGCACATTAATTTCTTCAACTTAGGGGGAAGAAGGGGGGGGGGGGCTTCAGTCCCTACAAAACCTCACTCCCCCTCCTCCCGAAAATCGTACTTTCTCTTTCAATATTATAATAATATATTCTATAAATGTAACATTCATTCCGAAATTAATCGAATACAAAACTTAATTATCAAAAGTATCAGTAAACACTCAAGAAATCGGCAAAGAAAGTATAAGGAATTGAACAAAGTTGCGGGTTGCTGTAACTTGCAAGTTCAGCAATTAAAAAGAAGAAAAAAAAGGGGATAACGAAAAATTAGCTACATAATACAACTATTATTACAGTTTAACTAAAACATTATTAGTTAAACTTACTGGAGGCTCCATGGGTTAATTCTTCGTATTATTTAATTGTATTTTAATGAAATATAATCAATTCAGAAACTAAAACCAACGTAAGAGCTAAGTGCTTTATAATGGTAAAAATCATGCACAGAAAATTAAAATGAAAAAAATTAAGAAATAGTGGAAGCTAGAAAGATTATGTGCATGAAAGAAATACCTAGAACCAGATTAATATTCTTGAAAACTAGTATTATTATTATTTTTTGTTAATTCAGCCGGACAACTAACATGTTGACAAACATGACAGTAATGAGTTGAGGTAAACTGATGCTTACAGTGATGCTAACTGAAACAATGCATCATCTTTCAGGAATCGCAACTTACTCTACATCTACGCAAAATGCAACTATGACGTCACAAATATCTGCAATCCCCTGACTAAACGTCATGTATGTGGTCATGCGAACTGAGCTGGTGAACAAACAAGATGTGCTTCTGCCGCTATCGGTACGGAGGTAGGGTAAATGTCCTTTTATAGTCTTAGGGCTGTTTTTTTTTTCATTATGATCTCTGTGTCTTATTTAGTCATTATATTTATTAATCACGTCCTCTATTTCCCTGTTTTTACTTATTATTCTGATTCTTCCTATTTTATTTGTTTTGGGACGCACGGAGCTTTGAACGATCCCAATGACAACCGTACCGTGTGAGAATCTATTTATACATATTTTTATCTTACAGCAACGATTTTGATTCTGTTTTTGTGCATACATAGAAAAAGTTTCAGATGACACAATCTTAAATGTATCGATGACTATATAATTTTCCATTTTCTGTCGAGCTGTGCGTTTTTGAAAACTAATTAATTTTTCGCAAAGCCACAATAGGAAATTTTGTTTACATTCGAACACTTTTTTGAGGGGGGGTGTACGTGTACAGTATTTAATATTCCGATAAATTTGTGGAAGATCTGCCATCTAGTGGACAAATTTCAAATTTTATTGGAACATTAAATGTTACAAAATTTTGATACATTTAAGATTGTGTCATCTGAAACTTTTTCTATGTATGTCTAAAAACAGAATTCAAAATCGAAATTGCAAATAAGATGAAAATACACAGCTCTCCGTCTCTTTAAGCAATCCGTATACAGGATGTTTGCTAAATCAGTCTCCAAACTTTAAAGGTATGTAAAATACATGTAAAGAAGTATTTTTTGTACAGCAATGTGGGATTGGAAATGAAAAGTTCCATCAAATCTAGCACGATGGGGCTCCACCTATTTCCTCAATAATGTGCGTAATAACACCAGCATTTTAATTTTTTTCTGACTATACATTTCTTAATATGAATCCTTATAGAGTTCTAGAGTTAGCAATTTAACAGTAAACGCTTTTTATTCCCCAGAAAATACCGTATTTTACTAGGGAAGTTTTTTGTAAGTGCTTGAATATTTTCCAGCTGTGCTGTGTACATGCTCATAGAGAAAGGCATTGGCGTAACTGAATATGCTCTAGGCACCCTGGACACGCACATTATTGTGGAAATAGGTGGAACCTCATCGTTAAATTCTTTCAATAAAACACCTAATTTTTCTAGAGTCAGTTAAACTTTCTAGAATGTTCTTATTTCATCCTAACCCCCATAAAGTAACATCATTGCTCAAAGGGAACATTGCTTGTAAATATAAGGGTACAACGAAAAGGTTTGGAATATGATAAAACACAGAGTTGGGGGAGCTGCTTGTTACCGCAGCTGAGAGATGTTCATGCTTGCATAGCTGCGATTAACCAACAGTCTACGCAAAAAACACTCAAAATATTGGTGTTAAACGATAAAATATATAATATATATAAAAAAATTGTGAAAAAACACACATAAAAAGTTATTTGTAACACGTAAGTATAATAAGCAACTTTTTATGTGTGTTTTTTCACAAAGTTTTTATTTATTTTAACCAACAGTCTGTTGAAAGAAAAGAGCATTTCGAAGTTACGTAGCGCGTACTTCATTTGAATGACAATCGACTATGCATTCTTCTGAGCAGAAATTACTTGAACTACACATCCACCCAAAAAAATATTTGAGTAATATTTAAATTTACGATTTTAGTCTTATAAATGACTAATTAAGTTTTGGAAAACTTTAATACAAAAGAAATTATTAGTAAAATCTCGCTTCAACGATATCCTCTGCAACAACAGTTCTCTCTATTGCAATATTTTTTCATAGTCCTGGCTGAATTTCCTTTGAATTAGTGTAAAGTAGTTCTCAGTATATTGATATTCTTTACATTACAACAATGGTAATATTATTCCTTTCAACACAATAATTCTATCTATTACAATATTTGATTTTTCAAAGTCCATTTGAGGCATACGAATTAAACGCTGCACAAAGAAAGTCCAGATAAAAAGTGGTTGGGCTCTTGGACAATGTTCTCAGATTACGCCTTCTGTGGAAAATTTTCACTAACGTTTCGGTTTCGTATGGCTGGTGTGAATATGATAATGAGTAAATGTATTGAGAGAAATTGCATTTCCTCCTAATATATTTTACAAAAAAAAATTCTGGTTTTATTCATTTAGACTTTAAAATTTATTAATAAAACTAGTGCACAAAATACATTGACTAGAAGCAGCATTATTACATTTTATATTCCTTTCATGTAACCATTAGCACATCTTTCTTAAAAATCTTTATTAAAAATTCAACATTTTAAATCCATGCCCACATTTGAAAAAAAAAATGCAAATAACACCTGGATCTTAACGGGTTAAAATAACGTTTGCGGCCATGATTTCTATTCAATTCTTAATCCTTGTTATGTGCACTCCTTGTTATCTCCCCCGAAAATTTATAGAGAACTTTTAGAAACATTATGTATATTTAAGGCGACCATATTTATAAACAGTATTTTGAGGACAAATCAAGCATTGTCCTCGAATCCAAGTTTTCCTTGGAACCAAGGAAAACTTGGGGACACTAGAAAATATTTTTGGGGACTTATTCGAGGACACAACATATTACCATGTATACCCATACTTTAAATCTTGACTAACTTTGATACTTAAAAATGAACTCTAATAGCTCTTTATATCAATTGTGTATTTTTATTTCTAATAAATTAATGGAAGTATTTCATTCATTTATAAATATTTAATCAAACCAGAAATATGAAAGGAACATCACGTTGAAATATTGCAATTTATTCAAAATTTAACTCCTGGGGCCCAACCACCAACGCCCCGGAATGAGATTCCGATCGGAATGTGGACCGAGTGACGTCACGATTCCGGTGAAAGTCTATTTGGCTCACCACAAACTCCTGATTCCGGCCGGAAAGAAATTACGAAGCGGAATAAAAGGTCCTAAAATTCCACCCGGCCGAAAGCATGTGAAATCTACATTCCGTACCGGAATGTTTCTCTCGTCGCACAATATGGCGCTGGTTCCAGCTGTTACATTAGCATTTTTGGGAGATGAGGATTGTCTTCGAAATAAAAAGAATGATTCTAAACATTGTCTGGGTAAATGAACTGATTTGTGCGGAGCGTATTGAAATTTAGAATACTTCCTGATAGATAATATATATTTATAATAATGCTAATACTTCCCTGATAGTAATTTTTCAAAAAATAAATAAATAAAAAAATTCAAAAAATTGTAACAATTAAGGAAATCTCATATTACATATTTTAAAAGTTGTATTTAAGCATATTATAAGTACGTAAATCCTAATGTAGCTTAAATATTTAAGATCACCCTTTTTTTTAACTATACCTCAGAGCAGCCCAATTATAGATATTGTAAAAAGAAAATTTTATACCTGAAATAATTCAAAAATGTTTCGATTTGAAACTAATATTAAATGTGAAACTGTACAAAAAAGTTCTGGTATTTGCAGTGCCTGAGGCAATCGCCCCTCAACTGCACAGTTCAAAAAATTGCAGATTGCAACAGAGGTACGGAAGGGGAGTTACTCATGGGTATGAACAAACTTTTAAAACTGATAAAAAGATAAATTAAAATCAAAATTTAAGTCCTCTTAAAAATTAGTAAAGGTATTTTTAAAATATTAAAATAATTACAAAATATCTAAATTAATACAACATAAAAGCAATGCTTCAGTTTCTAGAATTTACCAAAAGTAAAAAGTAGCTGGGGTGTAGGTTTGAACCAGAAACGTTCGGGCCGAAGCAAAGCGCTTTGACGCACGGCCGTCAATGCTACCTAGTAAAAGCGTAACTAAGGTTCTAATTTTGCTTAAGCACGAGCGGAAACAAGCAGAAAGTGGATACAGGAAATCAAGGCCGTGCCCAGGGGGTCTGGACCCCCACCCCTTGAGAAACTTAGAATTTTGTTAACAAAAATTGAAGTCTTTTCGTGAAAAATTCTGCCTATTTCACAGTTTAGAGCCCCTCCGAAATTTTTTGACCCACCCCGAAAGATTTTTCTGGGTACGGGTCTAGAGGAAATGTAAAATTAATGTCACTTTTTGTGACTTTCTTTCTTTATATTTAATAATTTCACACATTTATGTTTTAGGTTCTTTGTGCTTTGCGATAGGTTCAAACTAACATGGCCGCCTCGCAGTCATGATATTGTGCGGCTTATGCGCGGCAAATGACATTTGCATTCTTTAATTGGTCAACGGAAGTCCCTCCCATCGGAATGTGAAATCGCCGGAATTCACATAACGATGGGTTATTCCGATGAGCTCATGATACGAATAATACAAACAGTGGAAATGAGTTTCCGCCAAAAGTCGTTTCCGGCAGGAATCTCATTCCGGTGAGTTGGTGGTAGGGCCCCTGGGCAGTGGTGGTAGGGCTATTTGCATATTTCAGAAGACATTGCTTTAGATCATTTTGTGATCATTTTTCATGAAACCTTGTATACCCTCTAAGAAAAGTATTCGAGTGCAAGAAAATTTTCGTACGTCAATTTCATATTTAAAGCATGGTTCTTCATGAAAATTGATTAATCATTAACGAAACTGAAATTGGAAATTCGGCTCATAGTCGGATACTTTATTGAATGTCTGTATACGCTACACACACAATGACAATAAACATTTTCAGAGATCGAATTTCATTGTTTCTCTGAGTAGATGGCGCTTTTAGTTGGTTTATTTTTCTTATTTCTTCAGTTTTTTCTGAAAGAAATAAACAAAACGGAAACTTGCAAGGAAAAAAAGGTACAAATCTTTAAATTTGGGGACAAAGTATTCTTCAGGACAAAATGAAAAAAAGATCTATATTTGGGGACTGTCCTCGAATTTCGAGGACGTATGGTCACCTTATGTATATTAAATGGGATGAGAAGTACGCTTGAGCGTTGGGTTGAGGGGTTTGTCGAATGAAAGCAGAGCACCGCCTATTGACGCCACAGATTAATGGATATGAATAATAAAATTCTTTTCGTTCCAGTATTAATTACCTCTAAAAGATAATTTTCTTTTCAACGTTATATTATTTTGACCCCCAAGGTATTGTTATAGAAAAATTTCACTATTATAAACGACATGATGTATGTTTATGAAGGACATTTTTTAAAATGACTGACAGAGGAGATTTAACTTATGCTCAAATGCTTTTTTGAGAGGGTGTGAAACGCTTCCACTGTATTTATATTTAATGCAGAAAAGACAGCGTAGAAAACATCAACTGAAATTATTCGCAAAAAAAAAAAAAAAAAAAAAAAAAAATACTATGTCTCTGGAAAATCAAAGTCGATGCTTTGCTTAACAAATGAATTCCATTACAAAAAATCTGATATGGACAATACAGCTTCCTTGCACGTCTGTTAAATCAAAAATTTTTTCGGCGCACTTCATCTAAATTTATTTTGTTTGTAAGAGATAAAATACTGCAGCAATACTAAGGTTTAGCGATTTCTAGTGAAATATTTCCGATATCGCCAAGATGGGTTCAATTTGAAAGATTTGCTTTTGACACTTAATTTGGCGATATTACGCTCAAAGCCGACAACCTTGAGATAGTTTACGAGGTTTTGGGGATAGCCAAAGTAGTAATTGATCACAGACATTCAATGCATTGAATGTATCCATACACCTTAATGTATTTAAAGTCATTTGGGTGACCCTGTAAATGAATTACCCAGACCATTGAAATCAGAAAAGAGATTCACAGATAGATGTTACAATATTTCTAAATACGAAATTTCGACATTCTACGGTTAAAAGTTTTAGAGTTATGCGAAATACGAAATTATTTTTGACGCCAAATTTTGCGCTATTTCGGTAAAACTTGCCACGGTCGATAACAAGTGGAGAGATTTTGGGCATGGACCAAACATTGACTGATACAGACGCAATATATTGATGATGCCCGTAGACATTAATGTATTGAAATATTTTGGGTGGTCCTGCAAATAAACTCCCCAGTAGATTGGAAATCGAGATGCACAACCAGATGCTAGAACAGTCTTATAGATGAAATTTCAACATTCTACGGCTAACAGTTTTTGAGATATGAAAGTTAAATACATACACACGCGCAACAAAAGTCGCCAAGCTTGGCGACTTTTGGCGTAATTTTTGAGGGAGGAATGTGACCGCGTTGGACCATTACCTAACTATATGGTAGGACGATATTGTGTTTGTAATGGATGAATGTCCCTAAAACTGCCATTGACCGTAATGTGTTGGAAATCTTTTGAGTGTTCCTGTAGCAGAACTATAAATGATAAAAACACTATTTTCGATGGAGAAATTCATTTTGTAATCCTGAACAGCATATATCACTTCTGAACACTTCTTTTGGAAGATCACTTCTTTTGAAACAGCCTAATACCTCTAAAATACGCTTTAATGAATTTCTGCCCACAGAGCGTAATGTATTTAAAATCTTTTGGGCGGCCCTGTAGATAAACTATCCAGTAGAAAGAGGAGGTGCACAACTAGATGTTACAACAATCCTAAAGTTTCAACGTTCCACGACCAATAGTTTTTGAGATATGCGAGTTATATACGTAACGTACGTACAAACTGCATGGAAAAAGTCGTCAAAATAGACTCGTGGTAGGTCAAAATGGGTTGTATATGCATTTATATGAACATGGAAGCTAGCGTACGATGAGATGCATTGAAAAAAAAAATTAAGTAAATTTAGAGGTGGTCAAAATCGGCTTTTTCGTCGAAATCTGGCTCCCGAAATTTTCCGTGTGTGTGATGACATTACTTCTTTTCCTTTATACTCCGTACAAGCAAGGAAGTAACAACCAGTTAACGTAAATTCAATAGCGTTCAAAATTGCATTTCTCCCTCTGAATTACTATACGACAAATTCATTTGCAACTGAAAGTGGGTTATTATATTCGTCAAAATGGGTAAAATTGTATTATTTTGTTTCTTTGAAAGAAAATAGGAGTGGCTGCCAGGATAAAATTAAGCCTCTCCTCCTGCGTACCTTCCCAGGCAGCACACATAGGTTCTGTGAACGTTCAGAGACCTGTATGTGCTACCTGGCTTCTCTGAAAATGAGAAAGTTTTAAGTTTGTGTATTACAATACACTCACTGTTTCTGTGGTCATAAAACAGAATAGATGTATTTGTAAATGGCACAAAATATTGAAAATATACTGGTAAAAAGAAAGAGAAAAATGACAATAAATTTTGGCGAAAAGCTAATCGCCTACAGTAATCCCCAATTACTGAGCTTTAAAATGGCAATCCATTTGCAAAACGCCGTTTTGGCACGATTTCAAAAATTGCGATAACCAATAAATGGTGAAATATCTAGAAATCTGTCTATTCCCAACGTGCTGTAAAGAAAAACCTTTAAAAATGTGTCAGTTTGGCTAATTAGAAAAAAAGCGTTTTGATATGGATTACATAACTGCTTTAATCAAAATTAACTTTATAATTACAATTTCGTATCGTATTCTGTTACAATCCTCATGCTTTCTTGGCCAATTTCTTTTTGAAAGATCTAAAAAACTTCGTGATTTTATTTCGGGGTCGTGCCAGAGTAGCCTTTTCCTCATCGGTGAGTGTCGGCTCGAAGACAGTGCTCTCTGACTTCAAGTTGAGCGGCAAGTCATGGTGCTTTGCAATCTTTTGTTTGTCCTCAGTTTTGAGATTTTCTCTGGCAGACACTAAAGGTGGTTCATCTGCTGCGTTCAACGAATCGAGATGAAGCTCATCATCATTTTTCAAGTGGTAAAGTTCAGTGATAAATCTCAAGGCAGTAGCCAGATCATCCGGCATTTCTTCTTCCTTGGGAAGATTGGATTGCACCGGTTCCATGCTGAGGCTGGCACTTTTTTCTTCTTTTGACAACTCCACAGTTTCTGTTTTTGAATGAGAGCCAACGTCACTTTTATTGCGAGGACTAGAATCGATGTTCTTCTTCACCTCTTTGTCTGAGTTATCCCGAATGGGACATGTACAAGGATGCATCTCTACCTCTTTTAGTGAAGTCTTTTCGTTAACTAAACCGATACCATGTTTTTCGGTAATGTCCAAAGAGGGGCTGCTTTCCTCTTCTTTTGGTGTGATCGACACTGTACCAGGGGTGGCTCTTTCTTCAGTGACTTCTGTCTTCATCGTATCATCAGACAATGAAGTTGTTACACAGAATGAAGTTGTTTTCTTCAGAATATCTGTGCTGTCGCATAGCAAAATCGTGTCATTCCCAGGATCTGTTTTTGACCTAGTATTTTTCTCCGGAGGTAAATGTTCTACTTCCAATTCAAAATCTTCGTCTGCGGTTGCAATATGTTCTTCAAGTTTGTCCGAGAGAAGAGGCATAATTTCGTTTTCCCTTAAGCGGACATTGAGAACGGGTTTTATATCAGATGCTTCCTTCAGTGTGTCTAGGTTGTCGAACAGCGAAGTCGTGTCATTCCTGTAATCCTGCTGGTTATTTTTCTCTGGAGGTATACGTTCTATGTCCGCTTCAACATCGCCATTTGCGCTTGCACCGTGTTGTATCAAAAGCATATCAGAAGACTGGAGATTAGGTTCGTTTTCCCTCTGTGTGATCGGAGCTGCATAGAAAACTTTTTCTTTAGTTGCTGCCTTCTGCCTGTTTGTTTCATCTGGCAGCCTAATCGGGACACTCTGGGAATCCTCTTCAGACACAGTGTTTCTTTCCGGTGATGGGCATTCTTTCATTTTAAAATCTCCATTTTCACTTTCGCCGTATATTGCAAGCATATCTAAGAGAAGATTCCTAACTTCGTCTTCTATTAGAGTTTTTGGGATTGTATCGGAAATGACCATTTCTCCAGACGCTTTATTTAGAATATCTATGTTGTTGAGCACCAAAGTCACGTCACTCCCAGTAATCGTTTCAGATGTGGTATTTGTTTCCTGGGGTGAATATTCTATTTCTATTTTGAGATCTTTGTTTGCGCTTGCACCGTGTTTTCCAAGCATGTCCGAAGGAAAAAGCGTAACTTCGTCTTCTCTTGGAGCAGCATCAAGAACGGGGTTTTCTTCAGATGCTTTCTTCAGGTCTGTCTTGTCGGACACAGAAGTCATGCTTTTCTTAGAATCTTCATCAGATTGAATGTTTTCCTCAAAATATGAATGTTCAATGTCCGGTTCAAAATCTCCATTTGCGCTTGTACTCTGTTGCAGTAAAAGCATGTCTGAGGAAATTTTGGATTCGTCTTCTTTCAGTATGATCGGAGCTTCATAGAGAACAGCTTTTTCTTTAGTTCTTATCTTCTGCATGTTTGTATCATCTCGGGTCAGGTCACTTTTGAAATCTTCTTCAGACACAGTGCTTTTCTCTGTTGGTGGACATTCTTCTTTCATTATAATATGTGCGTTTTCACTCGCACCGTGTATTCCACGCATATCTGAGGGGAAAAATCTAGTTTTGTCTTTCCTTGGTGGTCTCGAGTCTGCATCAATTACACTATTGTCAGCTATTTTCTTCAGCGTATCCGAGTTATCAGACAACATGATTGCGCAACACCTGGAGTTCCCTTCAGATGTGCTGTTTTTCTCAGAGGGTGAAAATTCTTTCGTTCCAAGATCGCTGGTATTGTGAAAAATATTGGTTGTAGTCTCATCGTGTGTTCCAAGGAAGTCCGACGGAAGAAGTAAAGCATTGTCTTTCTTTGGTGTGTTTGGGTCCGCATCGAAATTTACCTTTTCTGCACCATTTTCCATCAGCTTGTCTACATCATCGGATATTCTATTCATGTCGCCTATGAAATCCTCTTGAAATCTGACGTTTTTATTTTGCGGGGAGTACTTTTCTTCTGTTTTAAAATCTCCATTT
The DNA here is from genome assembly GCA_038373885.1 of Cheiracanthium punctorium. Lineage (NCBI taxonomy): Eukaryota > Metazoa > Arthropoda > Arachnida > Araneae > Cheiracanthiidae > Cheiracanthium > Cheiracanthium punctorium. The sequence goes on from JAWZYV010010563.1 coordinate 308,178, forward strand.
ACACTTACAATATGATCCCCAGACATGAGAAGAAGTGTACCTTCGTCTTCCTCTGGTGTGCTCGGGGCTATATAGAGAAGGGTCATTTCTTCATATGCTTTCTTCGACGAGTCTGTGCCATTGGGCAGACTAGTTGTGTCACTACTGGAATTGTCTTCAGACTCATTTTTCCTCTCTGATGGTGAGCGTTCTTTTATTGTTTCAAGATTCCCTTCATTTGAGCTTGCAGTTTGGCTCTCTGTGTCATCAAACAATCCAGTTTTGTCACTCCTGGAATTCTCTTCCGACCCGTTTTTTCTGTCCGAAAGTAAACGTTCTTTTTTTGTTTCAAGCTTTTCTTCCTTTGAGCTTGCACTATGTTTGTCTGTGACATCGGGCAGCTCAGTTGTGGCACTCCTGGAATATTCTACCGACCAGCTTTTTTTTACCGGTGGTGAATGTTCTTTTGTTTCCATATCATATTCCTTTGAGCTAGCAATATGGCACATTGTTTCATCAATTAGTCCATTCGTGTCATTCTCTTCAGAACTGTTTGTTTTGCCCGATGGTGGATCTTCTTCCTGCGATTCCAGATTATATTCCTTTGAGCTTGAAGTATGGTTGTCTGTGTCATCGGGCAGTCCTGATGTGTTACTACTGAAACCCTCTTCAAAACAGTTTGTTTTACCAGATGGTGGATATTGTTCTTCCGTTTCCAGATTATCTTTCCTTGAGCTTGCAGTATGTTTGTCTGTGACATCAGGCAGTTCAGTCGTATCACTCGTGGAATCTTCTTTCGACCTGCTTTTTTTGGCCGGTGGTGAATGTTCTTGTGCTTCCAAATCATCTTCCTTTGAGTTGGCAATATGGCACTTTATTTCATCGTTCAGTCCACTCGTGTCCCTCCTCGTATCCAATTCAGAATAATTTGTTTTGCAGGATGGTGGATATTCTTGATTTGATTCCAGATTATCCTCCTTTGAATTTGCAGTATGGTTGTCTGTGTCATCGGGCAGTCCAGTTGTGTCACTCCTGAAACCCTCTTCAAAACCACTTGTTTTACCAGATGGTGGATTTTGTTCTTTCATTTCCAGATTATCTTCCATTGAGCTTGCAATATGTTTGTCTGTGACATCGGGTAGCTCAGTCATGTTGATCCCGGAATCATCTTCAAAATCGTCTGTTTTCTCTAATGGTTGATGTTCTTCCTTTGTTTCAAGATCTTTTTCCTTTGAGCTTGCAATATGGCTGTGAGCGTCATTGAGCATGTCAGTCGTGCCACTTCTGGAATCCTTTTCAGAAACGGCTGTTTTGTCTGATGGTTGATGTTCTTCATTTGAGCTTGCGGTATATCTCTCAGGTGAGCTTATTTTTGAGGAATCACTTGCAGGTATATGAGGGTTAGAGCCGTTTCCAGTTTTACCAACGAAAGAGTCGGTTTCTTCATTCATTTCTTCCTCGGGAGTTGGAGGAAATTCTTCCATGTCACTTTCGTTTCCAATCTCGAACTTGGGCAGCTGTTCCCGGTATTTCTCCTGGAAGACCCAGTCTTCATCATCATCATCATCGCTGAAATCGTCAGCCCATGCAGCTGCCGTCTGCTCGTCCAACCGTCTGAAAGAAGGAGTCGGTTGCATTCCTTTCGTCAGCTGTTCAATGAAGGATTGTTCGATCGTCACCTTTGCATTTTGAGTGGGAGGGTAAGTCATAGGGACGGACACATCCACACGTGAACCTGCAAAGAAAGAAATAAAAGAAGAAAGGGTACTTTCGTCAAATTAAATTAAACGACTATGTTAATAAGTGTACCGGTTGTATAACTTTTAAATGAAATTTCCATTTAAAATATTTCGCATTCATTTTAAGTGGTCTGAAACGTTTTATTATGAAATTCCTAGATGTGCTGCAAATTGTACTTGCATTTGACAAGAATCTGCACCCAACTATGCTTTAATCCTTTTCGGTTGTTCTTTAAGTTGTTTATCTTTCACAACAAAAGTTTTAAGCATAGAAACTATTCTTTACAAGTTGTACTTGTTGTACTATTCTTTACAAGTTGTACAGCGTATTTAACCTATGCTTCATAAACAAGTATGATTTTTTTTAAGGAGAAAAAGATTTCACTTCACCATAACTAAAAATTACAGCCATTGTAAAAAAGTAGGGTTTGGCGATTCTTGACAAATATAGAAGATATTGCCAAAGTGGGTTCAGTTTTGGCAACTTATTTTTTATCTCCAAACTTGCCGATAAATCGCCGAACGTGGATATCCTTGTCAACTTTCGTCATATTACCATTTAAGCAATAGATTATAAAAATGTTTTTTTCTTTTTCTTTTCGATTTTCTAATGATACTATTCTCACCTTAAAATAGTAAACTTTGGCAATTTCTCACCAAATGTAGAAGATATTGCCAATCTGGATTCAGTTTTGAGAACTTATTTTTTGGTGCCAAACTGGGTAATAAATCGCCAAAAGTGGCAATCCAACATGTTTTTTCAATTTTATGGTTGAAATTATCATTAGAATTTAACCAAACTCATATGGAACCATACATAAAGTACCTTCGTACAAATTAAAAAAGAAGAATAGAAATCTACCCTAGTAGTAAAAAATAACTCACTCAACCAAACTCATATAGAACCACACATAAAGTACCTTCGTACGACTTAAAAAAGAAGAATAGAAATCTACCCTAGTAGTAAAAAATTATCTTCGCACGCACACACACAAAAAAAAAAAAAAAAAAAAAAAAAAAAAAAAAAAAAAAAATTCCCGCAAGTGTAGCTTTTCATATCTGTCACACGAAAAAAAGGAAGAAAATCTGAAACACTTTCAGATTTTAAATACGTACTAAAGATAAAGTGTTATGTATTAAAAGCGTATCATAATTTATGTCGTCCCTATTTTTCTTCCTTATTCCATTAAGTTGGAAAGAGTATCATTATTCATGAGTGTGCTGTATTTTTCTCCCTGGTTTCATAAAACCCATCTTTGGAATCGAAATCTATCTTAAAATCGCCTACTAAAACTATTTTACAATCTTCGCCAAGCATATTACATCTATGCCAGGGCTTCCCAACGTGTGGTCCGCGGACCCCTTAGGGGTCCGCCGGCTCTTTCTAGGAGGTCCGTGGCCACCTTTGAACAGCGGCTGCGGTTCCCAAGTGTTGACCCACAGGTAGTTTAGTGCCGATGCTCGACTTTCTGAAAACTCTGGGGTGGGGCGGGGTCGCGTGCGCACCGACTGACAGGGGTCCGCCGTGGATTTTTGCCTGAAAAAGGGGTCCGCCAGCTAAAAAGGTTGGGAAACCTTGATCTATGCTATACTTCACCGTTTTAAATATTGTTTCGAATCAGCATATCATAATCTATGAGTGTGCCGTGTTTCTCTTTCTTGGGTTGATACCTACTTTAACGGACGGACTCTCGCCAAGGTGGCGATAATTAAACATATGCAGTTACAATGACGATTTTTTGTATTTATGTAGCAATCGTAATTTAGAATTAAAATGGCGATTTAGAACAATATGTAAGTACAGCATTCCGTTACAGTTTTATTTACTTTGGGTTGCCAATTAATGTAGTTTTAATAATTAAGTGCCTTCAAATTCCTCAACTGGTGCGTTTATTGCTCATTTGTTCACTTTAGTTTTCATCTAGTTCTTTTGGGAGCGTTGAAACTTGTGCAAAACTCCTAGAGACCCATGACTGCAAAGCTCGCAAAGGTGCGGGGATTTTTTTAGGTTGGCGAGAGTGGGGGCGTTAAAATAGGGAATCAACACTTTCTTGTACCATAAAACTCATCTTTGGAATCAAAATCTATCTTAAAATCGCCTACTTAAACTATTTTACAATATTTGCCAGGCGTTTTCTAACTATACTCGAAATATATTTATAATAAATTGTCGCATTTTGGCACAAAATTTAGCGATCCATTATCAAAAATTGCAAACCTTGGGCGACTTTCAACATTTTATTAACGCCCGCACCCCTCTCCACGTTATTTGGCAAACACATTTGAAAATATCTTCACCGTGACAGTTCATATCTACAAAACTTGTCAACAAGATCGGGTAGATAAAATAGCATAGTCAAAAATGCGTGGACAAAATTCTCGTGCTGAGCAAAATAGCACCCCAGTGCTAAAAAAACGCCAATTTTAATTACTGCATTTGTGCTAATGCCATCTGTTTAAGAAGGTTGTAAATTTACCAATACCCCTATAAATATGAACCACAGTATCATGCCACTGAAATTCACTCTAAAAGTAACTGAAATATTGTTTAAGACAACACATATGGCATTACTAAAAGATCGAACGAAGGAAAAATCGTGGAGAAATGCCATCCTCAATCTCTCCGACTGTCCAAGAAGTAATGCAGTGGCTGCCTTTCGACTGGCATCTGGACATGACTGTTTATATGCCCATCTTTACCGCTTCAACTTGGTGGATAGTCCTGCCTGCCCCCTCTGCCGCAGTGGTGCGACAATAGATGCCGATCATATCCCCGTTTGCTCTGCTCTAAGAGCTGTATCTATTCTCGATACTGGGAGGCTAGAGATTCTTTGAACAGTTTAGTTGCCTGATTTTGCGGTTTTGGTGCTTTTAATGTTTTAAATATTCTTAGTTTGTTTTTTTTTTGTTTCTCTGATCTCTGTACGGCGTAAGGATAATGTCTGTAATCGCCTGCTGCATTGGAAATAAAAAAAAGTAACCGAAATATATCGCCAAAAAGTGGCGGTGAAATATATCACCAAAGATTGGTGGTGATCGCAAAAACGTTAGCATTATGAACGACGTTTGCAGCCCTAAAGCAATTCTGTGACCTTCTTGTAATCCTAATGTCGCCAAGAAAGCTCGTTAGCCGCTATAATAGATTCGCCAACTGTTGGCAAGATGAAATATTTGGCGACGTTATTATGCTACTATGGTAGTTCCTAGCAGAGCACTATTTTATTGGCAATCGAATTGAGGAAGGAATATCAATTATATGCACAAGTAAAAAATGAATGAAATGACTTCATGAATAGCAAATATCCAAGCTATTCCTCGGGTTTAGTGTTTATTTGGCAACCTTTGGTGACGATGAGAGAATTTTTTATCATTATGGTTGCTGGAGAAAAATAGTGCTCCGAATGATTCCTGGAAGAATTGCCCTGGTTACAGCCTATGAAAATTTAGAAATTGCATAGACCACGAATATACAAACTGTAACTTTTGTCAACACTTATGCTGTGCACAGAAGATGAACTGGTACAGCTTGGACATTTTTCGCTGAGCTGAATACGCCAATCTGCCAAGAATTCCGCATAAAAGTATAGGAAGAACTGTTTTAATGGCAACATTAATGTGAAATAATTACCGATTCTGTGCTCGAGCAAATCGACAAATTAAAAGTCGCCATTGGTGACAAATATCCAAGATTCTCGAATGAATCATTAAGCAACAGAGATTTACGCCAGTCAAGTTACAACTGACTACATAAATAACTGCAAAACTTTTAAACGTTTCGCAGTCGTTTATGTTTTACACAGCTTGAGTATTTGCCACCCCTCCCCCTCGTCGTCATTTGAAATTTTGCCACAAATAATCAGTCCAATTATTGCTGCTATGAAAAAAAAAAAAAAAAAAAGTTTTGGTTGATTCCTACTTTAACGTCCCCACTCTCGCCAACCAAAAAAATCGCCGTACGTTGGCGAGCTTCTGAGTCATGACGCATGCACACAAAGGAACTAGATGAAAATAAACGGAATCAAATTAGCGATAAATGCACTAATTAAGGATTTTGAAGACACTTAATTATTAAAACTACATTAATTGGTAACCCCTCCCCCTGAAAAAAAAAATAAAATAGTGATGCTGTACTTACATGTTTTTCCAAACCGCCACTTTAATTCTAAATTACGGTTGCCATATAAATGCAAAAAATCGTCATGGTAACTGCATGTGTATAATTATCCCCACCTTAGCGAGAAAAGGGCGTTAAAGTAGACATCAACCGTCGTCACTTTTCTAGCAACTGTATTGACGAAATGAGAATTTCAACAAGCCGCCAAGGGATGCAAATACTGAAGTTATATCTAGCTTTATTCCAAGCGTTACAAACTTGGTGAAAGATACTACTTGGATATTTGCCACCCATTGACGAGATTCTGAGCGTTAATTATAGCAGTAATTATATCAGTTTCAAGATTATAATATGTAGAAATATTTTAATGGCAACCTTAATGTGAATTGGTAAAGGATCATGCGCATATTTAAACTGCCAAAGAATGAAAAATCGCCATGGGTGGTAATTATCCAAGTTGTTCCCGACAAAATTCTAATTGCAAGGGCCGATAAAAATAATGAATGGTACAGATGCGTTAAAAGTCTGCATAGAAGTCAAAAAAGAAAGTAAAAATATTGCCAAATTTCAGAAATAAGTATGCGTTTATGCTAATCAAATCTATAACAAAAACATAATTTAAAAATAGGAATCGATGTTTTAAAATGTCATTTTCAAAAGATCTTAAAAATCGTGCCAAGCAATGAATGGCTCAGGCATGTAACGCATCTGGGGAATAATTCCGTAAGCGGGGGCAAGTCGCCAAAGCTTTTACGCGTTGCTAAATACGCCAATCTGCAAGGATTGCGCTTAGAATATATGGAGAACTGATTTAACGGCAACCTTAATGGACTAGACGTTGGCAACAAAAAAATGAAGCCAACTGAACCTGCCCCCGCTTACGGAATTATTCCCCGCATCTGTTCACGAGGAAGTAAACGTAAGTTATAGGAGAGTTATTCAATTAAATACGAACCTTCATTTTTTTTGTTGTCCAAAGGGGGTGTTTCATCAGAACGGAGGTAGCTGTCATTGAGAATCGCCTCAATCAGGTCAAAGTCCATTTGCAAGGGAAGATCTGGAATGTCCTCAATGTCTTCGTCAAAATCCATCAGCATGAGAGGATCCAGAAAGTCCTCGATGTCTTTGTCGAACGGACAGTAGTGAGATCGAACACCGTCTTCGTCTTCGCGGACGTATATGTCTTCAGACCGGTGAGACTTTCCGAACGAACAAGTAAAGCTCGACAGACAGTCATGACCTTTACACCCCGACTTGAAATCTGGAGAGTTTCCACCCTTGATATATCTGTCTGCAAGTTCGGTATTTCCAGATTGGTTTTCAATGGAGGTATCAGCGAGTTGGAAAACCTGGATTCGTGTTGCTGAGGTACCCGAAAGTAGATCAGGCGCTGTAGGCACGAAACTTCGAAGCTTTTTCGCTTTTGTCGATGCGGGCCTGCGGGCACGGTAAATTTCGGAAGTACTGCTGGTTTCGAAGGGCGAGTAATTCTGAATAAACATAGCTCAAAAATCGCTTCTGAGAAGCTGCTGTCACTAAGATTCTGTTTTGAGAGGAAAGCTATTTCAAATAAGTTATCTGCTGAATTTGGATAGAAAAGTAAAAGTAACAATTTAAATAAGGGAAAGGAAAATTTTGATTAAACCATAGAGCTAAACTGAAACCTAAGTACTCGTGCAGTGAAAGCGATGAGTTCGAAATCTATCAAAATTTAATACTATCACTTTCGACGATTGCGTGTGTAAAATGAATCTCTATTGGGTATTGTAAGATTAAATATTCAGGTTGTAATGCACATTCTTCTTTCGCAACTCTCCCCTAAATTGGTAAGATGCCTACCACTTTCTCAATAGACTGCGATTTTCGATCTATGGTTTATGACTCTTGTGCATCAGATAACTGGGTTGAAAGATTCAAATTCTGTTAAAGTTTGTTGGGCATTCTGATTGCTAGTGGATTCCACTTGCGGAATTTAATTGCGAAATTTTTTAGAGTTAGCCGGTTAACTATTTCGGCGATCTACCTTTTAGTAACCGCTAGATTTACACGGACCTGAGGTCTATTTCCACTGTTTTACAAGATTAATTTCACTAGATAGCCTTTGTTCTTTTCTTTAAATTCGGAATGAACTGGACCTGGCTAGTTTATAATCCTTTCTTTTTACTCTCCTGGGCAGAACAGTGGCCTTGACTGAAACATTCAGTATTCGAAAGCATCCAGTCTTCGACAACAATTGCAGAAGGTACCTTATGTTCAAGGAATTTCGAATTTTCTTTGCTAGTAAGACACTGAGGGTCAATTTTCCCCAAATCGGTGAGAAAGCAAAGTCGTTAACTCTACTTCGCCTAGAGGAGTTCTTATGATTGGCTAAACGAGTGAAGAACCAGTTTAAAAAGTGGTTAGAGCAGTCACTAGCAAACAACTGAGTAAGGAAAATTGAAAGCTAACCATCAAGGCCTGTGTAGTCGCATTCATAGTATTTTAAGGAGGGCGCCGAAATGAGAGAATATAATACTATACTGACAATTAAATATTTATGTAATTTAGAATGAAAATTACCCATTTGAAAATGTTAATAATTTTTGTTCCGCAAATAAAATGTTGCTCGGAAGTAAAGTTAAGAGACTGAATCAAAGACTTAATTGAAATTTTCTGCCCGTGCAGATTTCTAGTTCGTGCTTGTTGTTGTTCAGCTATTATTAATAATAGTCAAATTATTCGATTGGTTAGAAATTAATTTCACTTTTTACCAATGTATGTAAGTAGCAACAACATTCATAATTAATAATTAAAAAACAATATTGCCAATTGTATAGGAATTTTAGTGTGATTTTAAGTTTCATATTTCTTGGATAACTTTTAAAAATTAACTGATTTCTCTTCTTGCTGTTTACATTAAAGAGGTTTCAAAAGAGTTGCTCATTGTAATGAAGTTTCCGTTTTTCTTATAATGCAGCTGACGCTCAAATAGATTTTCTTTTCTCTTTTTTAAACACATTTTGTTTTAATTATTTAAATATTACAAACGATTTTTATATAATAAATACTTACTTTTTTTTTGGTAAATATTTCTTTTCAAATTTAAATTTTGTGGGAGGGGGCAAGGGGGGGGGATACCACCCCCCTGCCCCCTCCCAACCCCAATACAAGAAATTTGAAGTAAATTATGCGATTAATTCAAGAACTTGAGTGTGTCGGCACATCGCAGCACTTAGTGTTGCGAGGAGCGTGCGACAGAGTTGTGTGTGTGTGACTAATAGGTTGAGAGGTATAGATGTGTTTCTGCCCGTGGCAGATTCTAGGTTCGTGCTCAGGCGCAGGCTTGCAGATGTGTCCCTTTGCTGTGGTAAGGTTAGATACTGAATGGACAACAAAAATCGCGCTTCCTGGATTCGTTTCCAAACAACTTCCCACTTTACACCTTTTCCGATACATCAGAACGGAAGTATCGCGACTCATGCACTGCTTTTGAAACAACTTCCGATTTCTCTTAAGCATCTTTCATTCTAGGTACGTCTGATACACCTCTCTCCAGTTCCCCCTTTTATTATCAATATATGTCCTTCTTCAGAGCAGTTTTTTAACATATTTAACCCTTTGAGTCGCAACCCTTTCCCAATGCTGAAAAAAGGGCAGCCGTTGCCATCTTGCTGGTAGTTAAGTCGAGCGATGGCGACGGCTGCCCTTTTTTCAGCATTGGGAATCTATCCAGCTGTTCTCGCGCTCTTCCATTTTTCACCAGATGTCAGTGCTGTCAAAAATAATCGTGACCATTTTTTACGGGAAATGACGTGCTAAAAAGTAAAGGATTCTCGTGGAGCTCTGTCACCCGCATCTATTTTTATAGAAATCAAACCTATTCTTCGTGACTGGCAACAGTCAAAACGTCAGAGTTGGGTGTTCCCAGAGTGGGATCACTGCGCGTTAAAGGGTTAAGTGCCATTGAGGTAATAATACAAATTTAACGTATTTACGAAACGTTTTTTTAATAATGAGTCTCCGACGTTTTTTAAACTTAGATTATTGAGTGTCATTCTGGGGAGCATTAACACCCCGTGATCGAAGATTTTAGAGGGGAAAGGTGACGTGCACAACCCCTCTAAAATAGCTAACTCACGACATTTGTCGTGGTTGCTGCTATTTATTTCGAGCCTTGGGAGTGACACCCCCCCCCTTCCCTCCAAACTGAGACTCTGGAATTGCCCTTGACTGGTGGCGACAGCCCTGATGGTTTTATATGCTAAGCCCGCATTTTATAAAATTGTTTAAAACAGTTTCAGAACATCACCACGTATATAAACTTACCAATAAAATAAAACAAATAAACTGCTGAAATGACAAAATAAAGTAGATTAAAAAAATGACGACATGATGCTTGATAATGCCTTACTTTATTTGATTATTAATAGTACATTGTGCGAAACGCTTTGAACACTGTTGTTCATAACACTGCTGCTGGAACTGTATACAACTTTTTATACAGGTGGCAATTATTATTATTTTTTTTAACAAAGATTCTGGCGAATCAGATACGTCACTCTCCTGTAGTAACAAAACTTCAGTTAACGAGAAAATCCAAAAGAATAGATCGATTAGAGAAAGCCGGTTTGTGTGTATATAATATACAGGCTGTGCCAAAAATAGTTTTTAACATGCTTTAATTCTTTTCTAAAAGTGCATAATGCAAATTGAAAAAAAAAAAAAAGTTTAAAATAAGGATAGAGAAAAGACTGGGTTAAGAAAAATTTCCTTTAGCTAATTTTCATAAAATTACATTTTTTTTTAAATTTTCACCGTATTAGTGAATGCTGTACCTCATTCACTAATACGGTGATGAGCAAAATTTGAAAGTGACACCTTAAAAAGAGTCATGAAGGTAATTATATGCCGACTTAAATTACTTTTCAATGGCATTCGAAAGGGAAAAATCGCGTCGGATGATCGTGTTTCAGGGGTCGCACAGAAATTGAGAAAGAAAATATTATTTTGCTTTCTATCAATAAGAGTTTACATTCAAATTCAAGTATATAGCCCCTTACAATGTTTATTATATCACAGAGACGTTTTATGATGAAAGGCTGAAAATTTGTACATCACCTAATTAATGCACAGGAAACATTTTACTAATCAGAATTTTTTTTTTTCTTTCAACTTTAGAAAGTGCAATTTTGAAAATTAACAAGAGGAATTTTTTATTAAAGTACCATTTCACCTACCTTATTTTGAACATTTTAAAAATTTATATCGCCCACTCTCTGATAAATAAAGAATTAAAATGTGTTACCATAGTTAAGGGACACCCTGTACATAAAGAGTGAAGCATGACCACTAATAGCAAGATGCTATTAGATTATAGGTTTAATACGAAAATTATGAACAATGAACCTAATTGGACTTCTAATAAAACATCGCATCAACGCATTATTCTAAGCCACTTAATTTATTTTTTTCTCTCAAAAAGCCTTAAGGATATGTTTAAAGAACAACGGTGGGCGGCTATTATACAATACAAATAACAGCAAAAATATTATGTATTGATGAAACCATTTTCCCAACCCCCGCAATTTGTGTACAAACCATGAAACGCATAAAATAATATAAAACTTTGTAAAATAACACCATAAAGTTTAAATTCAACAGCCAGACAGCTGTTTCGAGCAAAAACTTTTTTGCCCATCATCAGTGACAATCACCTGAAGATCAAAAACGCATCTTCCCATGCGATTTTTTTCACTTCTAAAGCTATTGAAAAGTGGTTTAAGTCAACATATATTTTACCACATTTCTTGTATGAGCCTTTTTATGATGTAAGGTTAAAATTTTGTCCATCACCTAAGTAATGAGAGGGGGGGGACCTATATAAATTTTGTTTTTATTTAAATTTGCTATCCGGAAAATTTTAATAGATACCATAAATGTACTGATTATAGACATTATAAATACTTTGTGATTTATAGTATTTGTCTATGATCAGTACATAAGTAATAAAAGCTTAAGTCAGTGTGTTTGGGACACCCTGTATACATGTATATCATAAGTTTAAACTAATAACATTTGGTGATACATTTTTTATTCCTCTATGGGTGCCTATGAACATTTTTTTGGAGGCGGGCAAACTTAAAAAAAAACTTTTTTTTTTTAGAAAGAGGCAAATTTCACACTTGTAACAATTTCAGTTCTGATTTTGCTTTATGATGCAGTTTTGTTTACATCATAAGACAATAATATTAAAATAAATACCAATGTCACCAAAATAATGATGTGCTCAAATAAATCATAAAATCTCTTTAATGTTTATGTTAGGCAAGCTTTACAGCTTTTTTAGGCTGATTTGGCATTTATAATAAAACTTTTTTTTTACAATAAAAATATCTGCACAATATCTGGTTTTAATATCTTACTTCTTGATATTCTCGTACATGAATCATGTTACAAACAAGGCAGAACACTAGAAGCCAAACTATTCGAGTCCTTAAGCCACAAGACAGGCTTCAGCAAGTTACAAGACTGAAACATTTAAGGCATACGGCCCCAGTAAAAATACCTGGGGCAGAAGATCAATATAAACATGTAAAAAGCAGAAATATGCACTTTCAATGCAAATACACTAACCTAGGGTTCTGATGATCTTAACAGTGAACATTCCCACGCACGGACAGTATATTGGAAATTTATTTACAAAATGCAGCATTAATATAAAATTTTTAATGAGAGATCAATACATGGATTTACATTAACATTGTACAAGTATAACTGTAAGACTTCAGGTTTAAAGTTTATTGCAAATTAAGTGATGCCAAATGTATATAACCAAACTTATGAGGAAAATGTTCAACCCTGATAACCACTGCAATTTCACAAAGGTTAAGCTTTGGGGGGGGGGGTGTAAATACTTAAGTTTTTAGACCATATTTTTTGTCTTTGATTTACATACCAGAGTATTCAGTATGGATTAATTTTTTTACTATCTTAATATTAGTTAATCTATTCTCTACAACCTTCAAGATTAATGAAATAAAAAGTAATGATATAACTATTTGAAAAATAATAAAAACAGCCTAAAAACGTATTCTAGAAATTAACAAAACTTTGTTTGAAAAATATATAGTTTTATTTTTGTTTACGGGTTTTAAAGTTATTTATTATTAATATAGTACTTTAAATCTCCCTCAAGGATTCTGGAAGAATACAGCCAAAAGCGATCTTTGAAGAGGGGGTTTTAGTGCTGAAATTTTGTTTTCTGGAAGTTGTACAAGACATAAAAGTTTTGGTTAATGAAAGTACATATAGTACTGTTTGTAAAGAAGTAATGCCCTCTCCCCACACACACATACCCCAAGTGTTTAACATTGTCTATTTGTATTTAAAGATGTGCAAAAGTTCTGTAACACCACATGAAATGTAACATTTATATTTAAAAAATTTCAGAAGAAAGTATATACGTATAAAAAGACTATGTAAGATAATAAAAAGAAATAGTATAACAATGTACAAAATTTGCAGGAATTTAGGAATTTCTGCAAATGCTATTTCAAAAGTAACCTATAAAATTTTTTATTCACCACAAATAAATTTATATAAAATAAGTAAATGCTGTAAAAAAAAAAAAAAAAAAAAATCATGTCCTTTCTCTGTACTACACTTATGTTACATGTATAGCTAATCACCAACTACTTAGCTATTTCAAACCACTTGCTAGTTTAAGATTTCCTTTTACAAGCAACCCTTTGTGAATATTAAGGGAGTGGGAGGCAGATGCAAAGTATATTCAAATGAGAACTTTTAACGTAGTAAAAGAAATAAATTTATTATGATGCAATAATTATTAATATTTATTTTCAAAGATATGTTAGTAATACATAAAAAATAGTAACAATTAAATTTTATATCAAGAGACCGATTTTTATCACAAAATACATACTAAGAACATTTTGCTAAGAATAGGACATCGTTAGGTTTATTTTACACTGAATATTAAAGCAGTATAAGAAAAGAATCAAAATTATAATGAATTAAAAATTGCTTTAAAAAAGATTATGAACAATGTACTTTGGATTATATTTCAATTATAATTCTATAAGAAGGCAGCATTGGGCTTTTTACTATAGATAATTCTTCAAAACTACACAATCTGCTTTAAAGATTTTTCACAACTTGACAAAACACCATTACTGTACAGCAGAGCTCCCTATAACATTTGCTCATTTAAGACAGATTCCTATAACATGGCATAAAAATTGCAACTGTGTTTGTATAACACATTAAGAGGCTCGTATAACAAGGTAAAAGAATGAGACAGATGAAATAAGGCTCATGTATTTGTATAATTTAAGTGATTCATACAATATGGAATGTTTCTACTGTAGTTATATAGGGGAAGGGGGGTCTACTGTGCCTGAAACACTTAGAAAACACATAATACTCTAGCTAAGTAGGAATGAGCACAAAGATGTTTCATAGTTTAATCATAAATTTATTACAATTTGAAGCTGTAACAACTTTAGACACTGTCACTATGTACAATGTTAAATAATCTTTACAACATTTAATAACATTGTATAGTATATCTTACAGATTGGATCTTGAATTTTACAAATAGTAGTCTCTTTAAGAGTAAGTATAATACAAAAAAACCTCAGATTATAATACATTAACATCTTGAAAATTAATGGGCTTGTCAAGGCTAACTTCCCAACTAATACTGAATTTCTTTCAGCTTTTCTATAAAGATACTTCAAGTATAGATGATGTATCTCCAATTCTGATTGGCCAAGTATCCATTGATAAAACCACTTTCCTCTTTTTTATTTTCAGATGTCGCATCAAAAATTTGCTTCATGATATTATTCAATGAGAAATTTATGCTAGAACAATTTTTAAATTCTGTTTATATGTAGATGCATGATGTATATACAGTAGGTAATAAATAATAACTGCAGATTCTCAACATTTCAGTTGTGTTTAAATAATACTCTCAATAGTTTAAAATTTATATTTATCAAACCAGTCCGATCTGGCAGTTAGTGATCAGTGTGAAAATAACATATTAATGTAATTATTGAGTAGAGGTAAATTTAAACTTACAAATGCCAGAAACAGACTTCATAATGACAACACACACTTAGTAGCCAAAGTAAATAAATGCAAGACACAGAACTTACATAACTTTAAGTCCAATAAAACACGCAGGCAATGATAGTATAATTTTGAAAAATGTTTCACGGAATCAAAAATTTTTGATAAACGCAAGCAGGACCCTGCCTAAAGGGGAGGTAGTCTCCCCCCCTAATGATGACAAAATTTTATTAAACTTGGCAAAATTGGTGAAACTTTTTAACGAAAACTATAATTTACTTTCTGTTCCTGTTACACTTGGCAAAATTACGCAAATCCAGTTGGCAAGAGTAAAAAGTGAGTAACATATATAGTAGATAAAAAAAATAAGTAAGTTGGCAAAAACCGATATTTGACTTCGCAGTTTATCAATCTCTCCTCTCCCCCCCCTCCAAAAAAAAAAGTCTTAGCAATAGCTCTGAAAGCAAGCCTAAATAAAAGTCAATTGCAGGGGTTGAGAAATCTCTGAATAGTAAGGCTTTGCCACTTTAAAAAGAAAATGATATAAATTTATTCCGAAATAAATAAATGGAAAAAAAAAACGATTAAGAATAACTGTAAAACACAAACCAACATGAATATTAAATATATTACGTGCATTACTATTGCACAAGTCATATTTCATAAATATTGATGTCGGCAAACATACATATCTGGTAACCTAGGATAGGTAAAAAGCCAATTTAAAGATTTTTTTTTGGATTTTTTTTTCACAAGTCCCAAATATTAGTAACAAAAAGCTAAAATTTATAGTCTAACAATGGAAACAAAACTAGTTATGATTAAATTACATATGCATTTGAAGGATGAAAAACAAGTGAATAGTTTATAACAGATCTTTTTTGTCTTTGCTGATAAATTTCTTTTAATTTGGTTCTCAAAAAATGATACAAATACTCAATTGACAATTAGCAATTTCATTATATAGCTCTTTATTAAATATTAAAAATATGTAATAAAGAGGATTTTTTTTTTTTTTTTTTTTTTTTTTTTAGAGTTTGCTATAGTAATTACTGAAAATAAAAAGGATTTACTGTGATAAAGTCTAGAAAATTTAATTTGCTTTAATACATGGCAAATGTATGTTTTAATTAGTACTACAGAAATAATGAAATTTACACACTTATTTTCCAGAACAACTTTATTTTAAATTTATAAATGGGCAGTAGATGGCAGCACAAGATTTATACATTCAAATCTGAAGTATGTTTAAAGAAAGATTGCTTAAATAAATATGAGATGATTGTAAATTTGCCTACAAAATATTAAAAAAATATGATCTTTTATTAAAAAATTAATAATAATCTTAAAAAATTGGAAGAAAATTTTACCAAAAAATACTTATGATTTACAATTGCCCAATTTTTCTACATCTTGACAAAAAATTTTGGTGAGTAAAACATAATGTAAACTTCAAGAATAAATATTTTGTGAATATAATGTGTTCCACAATATTTCAAACAAGTTTGGAAGCATGATTTCCAGTTGCATTACTATACACCAAGACACATTTTGGCTCTAGTAAAAATTACTAACTGCGAATACACAGATGGATACAATAGTTGTTCATGGACAACAATTTAATTTAACATATAATATTTTAGACAAAAAATAAAAATCAAACCTATGACTGTAAAGCTGAAACTGTCTTACTATAACTTCAAAACTTATTGCATCTTGGAATATACAGTGGAATTTGTGAGACCTCGGTAAAGACACCATGTGTCTGTCTAAAGTGACCACTTCTGTCCATTTTTATAACCCTCACACTTTATTGCTTTCACAAGGTGACCAGATTTGATCTTCCTGAAGGAAGTCACATTCATTACATATGTTCCACTGTATTAGTTATACCAGAAAGTAATGTTGTTTTTCTTACATTACATTCAATTAAAAACATACAATAAACTGAGCAAGTTTATAATGACAAGCGAGTTATACCTAAGCAGTGGATTCATATTTATTATATTTTAAAGCAAGAATTCCATAAATAACCAACTTTTTAAAAACTCTTTCAGACCTAATTAAATTTTTCTCACATAGATATACCTGTACATTTTTATAAAAGATTAAATTTGTAATAAGATAAAACAGTTTGTGTATTTAAGCTTCATAAAAGGTTTACAACACCTGGTCTAAAAGGTTAAGACAGATGTATGACAAAAAAGGAGAGGTTGTCCAACCAGATATCCTTGGTTGGTTTCCAATATCCTTGGAAGACACCAACAAGGGGAAGGTCAAGACCCTCTGTAAAATTTTGATTTTTGTTAACAAAATGATAATGTCTTTTCATGAAAATTCTTGCCAAATACCACATACAGTTTGAAAGGCACAAAAATTATAAGTTACGGACAAAAAAAAAAAAAAAAAAAAAAAAAATACAGTTGTCCAGAAGTACAACATTTTGTTCCTAAAATTACAGTGGTGTGTGCTATGCAGAGGTACCAAAAACACCTCCTGCACCTTAGTAGCACCACCCAAAATAGCAGTGAAGGTGTAAAATGGCTAGTCTCCAAACCTAATGCTGATGTCTTTTCATGAAAATTCTTGCCAAATATCACGTACAGGCTGAAACATACAAAAACTACAAGTTACACACTAAATTTTAAAAATGCAGCTGTCCTGAAGTATAGCATTTTGTTCCTTAAATTAGTGGTGTGTGTAATGCAGTGGCACCCAAAGCTCCTCCTGTACCTTAGCAGCACCAACTGAAAGAGCGGAGAATGTGTAAATGGCTAAGCCTCCAAACCAAATAATGTTGAAGTCTTTTCATGAAAATTTCCCCTTCTGTTACTGTTAAGATCCACCCCAAAATCCTCCTGTTCTTGTCGCAGGGCAAATTTCAAAATGTCCTTAAATTGATTTTTAGGTATTTATGCGAATTACATTTTACAACACGAATTTTAAAAGATTGTTTTCTTACAGATAGGAAGGAATTTGGCAAAAGAACATTTTGGCACCCTTAACCAAGGGCTACAAACTTTCAAAATCCTGTTTTAATTAGCACCTGTATTACAAATCTTATATACATACAAAAGGAAAATGGGCATTTTGGGCTATGGGCGAACAGAGATGACATTTATACTAAATTGTAGGCTTTATGAAATAGTGCATGTCACTCTATGGTAAAGCTTGAGATTAGCGGTCGCCAGATCGCCAGTGGCGACTGTGGAATTATTCCTGGCGACTGCAAAACAGTCTGTCAGTCGCCAAAATTGGCGACCTGCAAAATTTACTCAGCAAGCAACCCCCCCCCCTCCCCCCTCGTTTCCGTCCCCGTAACAAAAGTCGGCGCTGTATGTCCGAGCAAAGTAAAGCAAAGCAGTTGAAAAAACGTCAAAAATTGATGATGCGCAAAATTTACTTAGTCCCGCCCACCCTCGGCCTCGTAGGAAAATCTGAATGTCAGCGCTATATGGACAAGCAGGGGAGAAAGGGTTGCAGACGTCTATGGGAGGGGAAGAAAGGGGAGGAGCTCATCATAACTGATAACATACATGTAACATTTGGGGGGGGGGGGTAGGAACGCACTGTAACAGAATACTCAGGGTCCCTCTCTGTGACCTGACCCGTTGGTTGACCTTGACCCTTCGCACCATCTCATTATTTTCTTACATATCCACATCGACATTCCAGTACGCAGAGAGGCATATCCGTGGGACATTACACGTGGTCGCAAAAATCTGAACAAAAGTATTATTCTAATTATAATTTGTTACAATTTCTACAATAGACGGCCGTAATAAAAGGAGAAGAGTGAAAAGGACTTTTATTTAAAACTAAATTTGATATTTGCCTACTGATAAATTATATGACTGTATGTGAAAGATGCATTAAGTATCTCATTAATAAGACATTGTACTGAAGGAACGAAGCTAATATTTTTCTAAATTATAGTACTCCCCTTTGTATATTTTCCATCGTTCGACTCAGTCAGGGTCCAGTCAACTTAAGAGTAATCGATTATATTTTTAAAAAATTTCATGTGATCTTTACTATGACCCTTCTAAAACTGTAGACGGGAAGCATGTGCGTTTTTTTTTTTTTTTTTTTTTAAATTATTATTAATAACTTGAAAACAATAAACAAACCCTCTGCTTTTGAAAGGTCGATGAAGAGGTTGGCATTCTTTGCATCCTGATTTACGCTACAGCAGATCGAAAACTACCACGCAAGATGCTTTATTTAAAACGAACAAAAACGTTATTTTGTACATTCGAATACGCAAATAAAAACTAATGTCATAAACATACCGTTTTCAGTTTTAAATAAATCTAATTTCAGCTGCTTTCATATTATTACGTTTTTCCTTTTGCAAGAGTTTTGGCATCTCTACAATAGCGCGAGAGGGAGGGGGAAGAGAAACAGACAAAACACTTGATTTTGTTTTATTTTGTAATCACTGGTAAAAGCGCTCGCTCTTCAAAGCTTAAATAAACAGATCTCCATGCCTTTAGAATTCCATTAATCAGCGTTACAGCTGTCCCTGTCCGAGAAGAGAGAAGTGTTTCTCCCACCCCCTCCTGTTCACACTTCAAGCTTTTTTTTTTTTTTTTTTTTCCAGTTCCGTTTTAATGACAGGGAGTTTCTCTGTAGATTATACGAATAGAAGGCATTTTTGGTCGGCCGAAGCGAAAACGTATCCTCCCCTCCCATGGGCACCGGCAGCAGGCTTCCCCCTGGATTTTTGTATGCAGTGTTTTTAGTTGCTTTTTTGCTCTTTCCAACATGGTAACCATACGTTGAAGTAGTCTTCTCCCCCCCCCCCCTTGGAAATATTCTGCCGGCGCCCATGCCCCCCCCCCCCCCCCGCAAAAATTTCTCCCTGTTTAAAGTTATTTCTTTTATATGATTCACCTTTGTAAATTGAACCCTTAGTATGTGTAACGTTCGTTAAAAAATGTTTTACACAATCAGACACTTGATTATTTGAAAGTGGAAACCTTGAAAATGGGCTGTTTGCCCATGCTGGGGCACATGCTTACGATTTCCCCATCTTAAAATGCATCTGATTTTCCTTAAAATTTGATAAGATGCTTAGTGGGTTTTTTTTAAATAGGAGGTTGGGGAGCTACTACCTTAAGTAAAATAACCGTTTGTTAGCTTCTTGCAAGTCCAAAATTAGTAAATTAGGAGGAAGCGTACAGTCGAAATTAATAGAAAATTGGGGCCCTTGATCCTCTTTCTTTTATTAAGTCCCAATTCCTTTTCCCCCTATAAATTCCATGAATGAAAGGAGAGATAAATTAAATAAATAGTACTTTATTATGTGTACACCATAAGTTGAGAAAATGACAACTTTCTAATAATGTCAAAATATTCTATATCACTTAGCCATACAGATTTCAGGTTGGCAGATTTTTGGGAGTCCACTGTATTTATTTAATAACCAACTATTTTTCGTAAAAGATACGTTTGAATTAATCTGAAGAGAAATTTTAAAGTAAAATATTTTAAATCATTAATTTTATTACAATTTTCACTTTTAATTTGGGTTTGGGGGAGGGGGGGGTTAAGCTCCTATAGCCTCCTCCATGTGTGGTACCTATATATAGTATAGACACAGACAGTGATGTGATGATTCTAACAAGGAGCTGCAGCCAATCAGGAGGAATTAATAAATTTTAAATTCATAGTACTTAGATTTCTTTAAATACAGCTAGTTATTTCTGAATGTAATATATGGACCATGCCATGCATTATTACTAAAAAAGCATTGAATAATTAAATGTACAAAATAAAAAATCTCATATTATTTTCTTATATCTGAAAGGGGGGAGCAAGGGTGTCGAAAACAAAAATTACGTAAGTACGGAAAATTTTGGCCACTAACTATATCAAAGTGGCCACTGAACTTTGTAGGGTCACTGGCCACTGGCCACTGAGGAATTTTTTTAATCTCAAGCTTTACTCTATGGCATTGTTCTGAAAACTTTTTTTTTTTTTTTTTTTTTTAAATAAAGTCATGGTACAATTATATACTACCAAAAAGTCTGCTTGAAAATGTTAAGCCATTGATGCATTTATTATGGATCGGCAAGCTTGCATGCAGGCAATAAACGTTTCAAAACAATAAAAAATAGTAGGGCATAGCGAAACTGAACCATGAGCATGAATGCACTTTTAGCCAAGCAATGCTCACTATCACTGTGTTACCAGGATGAGGTGTTGTTGGAGTAAAAGAGAAGAGAGTCCTGGGTATAACTGTCTACTCTCTAATAGACAGATTTCCCCAGTATAATTCTTGTTTTCATGAAGAATCGTTATCATGTACATGACTTTCATTTATGTTTGCTCATGGCGCAGAAATCCATAAAAAATGAGCATGGTCTTTTCACATTAGCTTCAGAAGATTTTGTTATGCAAAATATTGATAGATACAAAAACAACATTACTTTCTGGTCTTTTTATAGTTAAACAGACATGAAATAAGTCATTCTTGGAATAATAGTGTAACTTTTTAATTCTTTTGTTTTCAGTGGATGGACATTCTAGCCACCTAATTGTGATGCTTAAGCTGATGATTTCAGAAATTCATTATCATTAGTCAATTTTCTCACACCTATTCACCAGATAGTGGAACTTGAATAAAATGATAAAAGATGGCAAAATGTTACGTTCATTTTTCACCAATGTAACAGACATTTAAAAAAAAAGTATATTTATGTCTCATTAATTTGATGTCAGAAATTTTAACTAACTCCAGGACTCAAACAAAAAAAATGTGGTAAAAATGCTTGTGCCGGAAAGGGTTAACAATCTGTAATAATAACAGAGTGTATTATGCAGATAAAGAAAGCTATCAACTGTTTACTTGCAAACACATTTATATACCCCAGTTAAGAATTCTTACAGTTAAAAAGAAAAACTGCTTGCAAATATCGGTTTACTTTAATGAGTTTAAAACATGACTGGATAATACTGAATAATTTTCTACTTGTTGAAGCCACCACAGCTCAAATACATAAAAAAAGATCTTAATCAGAAAAATTAGATTCTCATTTTTTGATTATTTTTTACACTAAACATATTTTTATACAAATATTCAATATTATAAAATATAACTAATATATATTTATGATAAATTTAATCTTTATTTTACAAAAATGGGACTGTTTTAAGTAATTTTTGCAACGTACAAATTTTAAACATTGCCAATTTGTATGTTATTTTGTTAACATTTATCCTAATCAAGAGATGTGCTGATAAAAATGATCTGGCACACTTAAAAACCAGTTTGGCAGTCAGATAGATATATTTGTTGTTTCTTTATAGAAACACTAGAGCTGAATAAATGCAGAAGTAAGAAAAAATATAGAGAACAATGAAATGTGTGCAGCCCATATTTATAATATACTTACATTATATGATATTTGAAATTTACATCTGTACAGTCATAATTATATTATAATGGTTTCTGAGATTAGAAAAATAGTACAAAGAATGATGTGCAGCATTAAAAAAAATTTTACAACACATTGAATACAGTAGAACCTCGTTATATAATGACCCTTTTATCACAACAGCATTGCAAGGTTTCTGTTAACCTCTTCTTTTTATTGGAGCTAATCAAACTTTATTTTTGGTATCAACTATTTTAAGTCATTTAAATTAGCAAAATCAGTTAAAAATACCCCCCCCCCCCAAAATAATAATAATTTTGTTTCAACACATATTGTATTACAGAGAAAATCAAACAACTGACAAAAACATATATATATATAAAACGATGAATAAAGAATACACCAGCTGTTCACATTCCTGATGAATAAAGGTTAGTTTACATCTAAAAATGTATGGATCCTTTGTACCATCCAAAGTCAAACGCTGTTTCTGTATATGCAAGTTAATCACTGGTGTAACTGGGTAGGGCCTAAGGTAGGCTAAGTCCAGTTTAAGAAAAATTAGATTTTCTATTGATAGAATAGGTCATGGAGCCATCTAGGTGAGGCTAAAGGCTGCTGTAGAAATGCACTAAGGTCCTATCCAAATATAACAGTGGTATTCATACAACTTATTTATTAATTTGTTCTTAACATCAGCTTTTTTTTTTTAAAATAGAAAACAAATTGTCAAAAGAATATATGTTAGCAGCTACTGGCCATAACAAATATCAATACTTTGGTGAAAGTGTGCATGATATTCAGGACTCACTAAAGTAAAATTCCTCGTTTTTCAGGTCACAAGAAACCTTACATTACTGAAATTTATATCAGTTTGTCCAGTAAGGGATCATTGTGGTGAAGGTCTACTGTTCTTTTACATATAATACAAATAACAGGGTCCCCACAGTTTTCCATGAAAAAAAAACTTTATTAAAAAGTTGTTATAGAGACAACCACTATTTGATAGTTACTGTATATCCCAGCATATAACATGCACCAGTAAATTTAAGATATGTCTTACAGTAATAATTATCTTTTGTAATGTAAAGCATATCTGTAATGTTCGTTTTTATCTTTTTTTTATACTAACCATTTTATATTGATATATAACACACTGATGAAAAAATGAAGTAATTTTTTGAAGTTGAAAATGTGTTATATGCAGAGATATACAGTATTTGTTTTACATTTATTTATTAGTTTATTATTATTATTATTAAGACACAGACACATACACAAAAAAGTGCACGTAAAACTAATTATAACAGTTTTAAAATAATCTGATTTGACAGCTTTAAAATATTAAGGAACATAATTTATAATTGCATGTGCAAATGTAAATTTATTAGGAAAAATTTAAGATCACATTAAAAAGAAATTGTTAATAAATTAAAAAACAGTTGCTACAAAAGCCTTGGATATCTTCAAGTATTTTCAAGTACAAAAAACAAAATTACTTTTCAAGCACCATGGGACCCTCTAGTTAAGCACAAAATGCGATGATATGGAAATATAAATGCAATATCAAACACAGATGGAACATAAATATCATGACAATATGAGCTGAAAATGAATCGGATCAAACCAAGCCTACAATAACCCCAGTTTTGGCATTTTTTTTTTTTTTAAACTCAAAGCAACTACAAATAGTTCATCTATATACTACGGAGGTGCCATAGAATGAAAAAGAAGGCGCATATAGAGGCAGGCACAAGTGCAGAGATGCTCATAGACAATGCACTGTTACATAAGTTATAATTACAAGTGCACCTTTTGGAAGAGTGGATAACATTTTCCTCTGTTTTACAGTCGCCTGTTAGCTCTGTATCTGGCTGCAGACAGTTTCTACGAACTTGCTCCAGAGAACCTGGAAATATAAGAAAAAAAAGTGGTAATTTACAGGGTGCTATAACAGATGGTCAATTAATAGTCACTTGCTAATCATATACTACTACATATTTATGTTACTAACTTTGAGTCATGAACTAGAAATTAGCAGAAGTGAAATAATCCAGCAATATGATTCATTAACCCTTTGACGCGCAGTGTTCCCGCTCTGGCAACACCAAACTCTGACGTTTTAACTGTTGCCAGTCAGGAAGAATAGATTTGATTTCTATAAAAATAGTTGCAGGTGACATAGCTCCACGAGAATCCTTTACTTTTTAGCACGTCATTTCCCGTAAAAAAAAAAAATGTCACTGAAGGGAGAGCGTGCGGCGAGAGTTGGGTTTGAACCCAGGGACTTATGGATGGTAGAATGAGGCGCAATCCGGCTCGGCCAAAAGGTACCTATTCGACTGGCCTTCAATTGCCGGGTGTTGTGTGCGCGGAGGTGGTATCGTGCCGCCACACTACTCCCCTCCCTAGAGAGTCAGTCGGAGGCTGACGAACGATATTCCAAGCGTTATGGAATGCTGCCACTCGTTGTGGACTTTGTGAGGTTGCTGCCGCTCGTTGCGGACTTTGTGAGGTTGCTGCCGCTCGTTGCGGACTTTGTGAGGTTGCTGCCGCTCGTTGCGGACTTTGTGAGATTGCTGCTGCTCGTTGCGGACTTTAGAAGAGCCGAGCGAGAGATGGAAGAGGGCGGTGCTGGCGCCATCTGTCGCTGTAGGCGAGAAGGAGAATGCGTGTTCGTTGTCCGGGTCGCCAATGAAGGGAGAGCGTGGGGCGAGAGCTGGGTTTGAACCCAGGGACTTATGGGTGGTAGAATGAGGCGCAATCCGGCTCGGCCAAAAGGTATCTATTCGACCGGCCTTCAATTGCCGGGTGTTGTGTGCGCGGAGGTGATTTCGTGCCGCCACATCACGATTATTTTTAACAGCACTGACATCTGCTGAAAAATGGAAGAATGCGAGAACTAGATAAATTGTCCAATGCTGAAAAAAGGGCAGCCATTGCCATCGCTAGACTTAACTACCAGCAAGATGGCGGACGATCGAAACGTTCATCGCGTGCCACAGATCTAGAGACCTCTTTTTGACGACAGCTGGGTGTGCTCGCGCACAGCCAGCGATGGCAACGGCTGCCCTTTTTTCAGCATTGGAAAAGGGTTAACATTCACATGCACTAGAATGTAAAAAAGCACAATTCAACCGCTTTTGCCAGGTATACATACAATATTAAGAATAATTAAATTAATACAAGGGGCTGATGTAGAATTTTTTCTAGGGTAATTTTTGTGAATTTTCATACCTATTTTCATAAAAGTCATTTTCTTGTTAAAGTAATTTACAAAACTGAACGAATTGCTAGCAAAGAGGAACTTTCAGATTATCATTATTTTGTGAAATGGCTATTTTGGGAAATTGTAATTTTGCGAAGGGATTTCAGAAAAGATCTAAATTTTGTCTGAATCAATCCCTGAATACTACTATTTAAAAAAAAAAAATTTTTTTTTTAAAAGTAAGGCTTTATTGGAATTTAATCAATTTACAGAGGTCTCATCATGCTGAGTGAGAAAATGGTAAAAGAGTTAAACAAAGAACAGCAAAATTAACACGAAAAAAACAACAAAATCGAAAAGAAAGAAGGGCAGCCTAAAAATCAAGAGGTGAAGAGGCTGCAGGCATCTCTCATCAGTCCATTAGGTCTTACAGACCAATAAGTCTTACGGACCATACGTCTTACAGACCAATATCTCTCACATCTATAACAGCCAAGACCTTTGAGAAAATGCTCATGGCAAGACTAAAGTTTTTCCTGGAAGAACATGACATTATAGCTGAGGAACAGGCTAGGCGTAGTGTAGGCTAGATTTAGAGAAAATATGTCTATGCTTAATTCAATTTTGAAAGTAGTACATAAAATCAAATCCAGTTTTAATGACAAAAGATGGACAAGGACAAGATGAAATCAAGTAGTGTCAAAATATGGAAGAAGTACAGTCTGTCTACCACTAGGTGCAGTTTTAAGCTGCATACTTTTTAATATTTATATAAGTGATTTAATAAAAAGCATACTAAATACAGAAGACACTAATATTAGCATGTTTTCTGACGATGATCATCTGGACTGACACAAAGAATTCAAATAGTATGCAGACCCAAAAGAAAACAATGGAAAACACTATGAAAAAGTAAAATGTAATAATTAGGAAGAAAATTATAAAAGAAGTGACCATTTTAAAACACCACTCAATTTTAAAATCTCAAAATGCCAAATAAATAAATAAAAACTTAGTATTAAAATATATTCTAGAAGTATAAGCTACTGAAAAAGGCTGGTGTTAAAAACAACTGAAATTTTTTTAAACATACATTTCAAAGGGCACTAAAGGTTCTCTGTTGCATTACAGTTAAAAATATCCTCTACTCAAAAAATGTATTCTTTTTACTAAATACTAAAATCCCCTAATATACTTATCTTTTTCTTTGATAATTCTCAGTCAGTCCTGATGTTTATATTGTAACACAACAAATTTTAAGAATAAAAAAAAAAAAGTAACAGATGTGGTTTAAAAAAAAAAAAAAGAAAATAACACGTACCTAGGCAGTCCATCAGTTTGAAAGGACAAAGGAAAATGCCACATCTAGGCTTTCTATTTCAGCCCCTTTTGATGACACCGCCCCCCCCCTCAACAATAATTTTAAAATAGCAATATACAGGGTGATTCAAAATTCATCAATATTTGGTAGGAAGGTAGTTAATAGGCCAAGAAGACTATTTCACACCGGAAAGCATGTTTGCAAACGAATACATGGTGGTGTAGGTTGCACTTTGTGTCTACAACTCCCATTCACACACTGTATGATAGCACATTTGCAATAAATTTTTTTATTCCATTTCTCAATAACTTGGAAACAAAAGTAATTATTTTGGCAGACGATTTCCAACACATGCAAATCTGTTTGACGTGTGCAGCAAGTTGTCAGAAAAGGTGACATTGAAGAAGTAACATGAATCAATATACATGGAATTAACTTGTAGATCTGAATCTACCTTATGGGTGCTGCAACGGTGGACACAAAACACTCCCTACACAACCATGCATTTGTTTGTGTATATGCTTTCCTGTGTGAAATAGTCTTCTTGTCATATTCCCTATCTCCTTATCAAATATTGATAATGAATTTCGTATCACACTGTATATACTTTTATTTTTATATGTGTACTGCTTCACAGTCCAGATTTTGGTAGAAAATGACAGAGACAGGAAGATTGGAAAATTTTACATTTATAATGTTTTTGCAATATATTTCTCATTTTTAGGCAGCAGACCCTACCAACAAATAATTATGTCTTATGAAAAAGATTCTTTAAGATGGATTAGGATTAAGCATTTTTCGTTTAATAAAAGGTTAAACTTTTTAGTAACATTATAATGCAGTAAAACAAAATTTTTGTAACATACAGAAGTAGTATATGGATAATTTATGAAGTTCTAATGTTGTGCTTGACATACTGGAAATTTCAATTTTTCTTAGATAAAAAATTTCAAACAGTATATTTTTGACTCTAACAATGCCTATCCTATGATTTGTGCATGTCCTGGGGGGCCTCACAAGGCTTAATCCAGTTCTGTAAAAAAGTGATAGTTCAGCAAACTGATTTCTGTAGAAGTAATTGGCTAGATATACAATATACTAGATAGAACAATATTGTAGAAGTTTATGCTTCATACAGGGCAAAACAACATGTTTTCAGTTCCATGAGACAATATTTTTCATAATATAGAATATTTTTATAATACTAAATACTACACCTATATCTTCAATTGTCATTTATCTCAAATTGATTCATTGGGGTGAAAATGTGAAAAATTACCATTACTGTCCCAGTGTGTGTAAATCTCACAGCCACTATCACAATCTGCTATGGCAACAGCATTGGCTTCGAAAAAGTCATCTTTGCATATGACTGTTCTATTGGCAGCATCTTTGGGAGACCAGCTACAGATATAGCACTTTACAGCAAAAGCTAAAACAAGTTTGAAAGGTAAAAAATATCAAATTAACAGAATAACAAATATTAAGGCACTTAACTAAATGCACGAATTAAGCAGCAAACCAAATTAAGCAATTTTTCCAAATACATATTAACAGGTGCATAGTATTTCCTTACGGGTAAGATATTTCTGACCTCACTTTGCTTTGTACTTCCAATTCTTCTAGGGTAACTCCTTACATTTTTTAACACTACCATCCTTTATATTTTTGAGCAACAGTTCAGAATCACACTGTATTTGCAGTAACTTCACAGAGGTTTTCCTTGTCATTAAAAAAATTGTTAGCATTATTATCAGGGCCTACAAGAGAAGTTTTATGAGGCAGGCAAAAATTCTTTAACCCCTCCCCCTCTTTCATACTGTGTCAACTAATGAAAAAACAGGGAGGAGTGAAGACTTTCTCATAAAACTGCTCCTTTTAGTGATTTTCTTGTAAAATGCTGAAAGAAAAGTGATTGGCAAGTGAGTTTTTCTAATGTAAAGCTAATTTTTATTCATGTTTGAAAGGAAAAAAAAAAAAAAAAAAAAACCAACTAATATTCAAATAGTAGAATTAACATTTTTACCATCAAAATCATTCTAGAACTATGTATTTAAACTTTAATGTACTTTTGCCGCCCGTGATTATTGTGTAATACATATTGTTCAGAAAATGAGGTTTGGCAATGTTCAGAACAACATGGCATCTTCAACAAGCATATTTTAATGGCAGCAAAAAATGTATCTTTAGCTTTTATGTATGATAAAATGGTAGTTTTTATTTCTTTTGCCACAAAATACTGGCAAATATTTTTATGTTTCTTCAAAATTTTAAACATTCATAACTAAGCATAGAGTTGCATTTTCATAATTCTGCTACCACTTAAAACAATTTACTACACACCACAAGCATGTTTCTGTATAAACATTGCAATGTGGCCAGAGACTGATTATGACCAATGGGGGCCCTGGGCATTGATGAATTTGGGGGGCCCCCAATCAATGAAATTTGTTTTATTTTTCATAAAATTTTGATATAAAAATATATTTCAGAACAATATTTGAAATTGGGGGCCCTGGGCAAAGTCCCGATGAGATAATAAGGCCCCGAATGTGGCTCCAATAATTTTGTAAACTTTATACTTAATGTCACATGTATAATGTATATTTTAAATAGGCATTTAAACATTTATTTTGACCTTTCGAAAATACATATTTTTTTTTTTAAATTCAAATAAAATCTTTAAAAGTTACTTTTACAAAATTAAATATATGGCTTGTGACAATTGTATGGCATGATGCAAACTTTTAATACAATTGATCTAGATTTGACTCTTGTTGAGTTATGTTATGACATTGGTAGATCTAGAGGAAAGCACAGGGAATGTGCCCCCCTCCATCCAACATGAGTTTAGATTATAACAAGGACGTACCCAGGGGGGTGGTCCAGGGGGTCTGGACCCCTTCCGAAATTTCAGTTTTTGCTAACAAAATAATAACGAAGAAGTCTTTTTGTGAAAAATTTTACCTTTTTCATCGTTTGGACCCCCTCTGAAATTTTTGGACCCTCCCTGAAATTTTTTCCTGGGTACGTCCCTGGATTATAAGACTGACTTATTTTGTGTATTCAAATGTATTTATAAAAGAAAGGAGGAAAAAACCTTTGTTTAAAGTGAACAGATATATTAGAAAAAATAATTAGTAATACAATGGTAAAAATAATTGTAAACTTACTTGCTGGTAAAAATGCAGTAAATAGTGTAAGCAGTAACATGCTTGTGAATTTATATCATCAGTCAAATAAACAGCAATAACTGAAAGAAAAAAATAACAGAGTTTAAGCTATCTTTTAAATAATTTATACTTATGCTTTTTAATTAATTCAAACTAACATAATGCTATAATAATAACAAATTCAAAAGCAATAAGTCCCACCATGGCCGAGTGGCTAAATCACTCAAAATGGTAGATGGCTAAAGTGTGAAGGTCCCTATAGTTTGGGTTAAATCATGCAGCTGTCGATCTAACAGTCTGGAATTTTGGTCGGTTTTCTCCAGACGTAATGTGAATATGTGTTAGAACCCCCTAAAAAAGACCTCTGACCAAGGCAGATCGCCCCAGTGTAGCATTGCCTTAACCACACAAATAAATCAAAAGCAATCCTTCAGTGATAATGCCTCAGAGTAGTTTGATAAGTTACTTTACATAAAGCATATATTGAAAGAATTTTTCAGCAACTAAGGAAGTAATATATTCAGCTACAGTTTGTTTGAAGATATGTAAGGTGATTATAAAGTAACTATACATTTTTCTGATAATCATATTTTACTGCATTAATGGTGTAGTTTGAAACAACCATGTGATTTTGATACGTAAGTACAAGTAAACTAATTATATCAGGCACTTCAAAATTTGACTGTCTCTTTACAAGCTGTACTTCATGCTGAAATAAACGATACATGTGCATATGTTACAAAACTTGTCTGTTTTAGAAAAAGTTCTTAAAAATCAAAAATTTTGCAAAACATGTCACTCATAGAAAAATTTTATAGTGCAATTTCATGTTGAAGAATTTTTTCTGGAAGTTTCACAAAAGGCACAGTTTTTTCACTTATTACAGTGTGTAATGCAGCTTATGAAGAACCATCTTGAATTTTTTTGAGACCCTGGTGGTATTAGTTCATTTCAATTTGTGTACAAAGACCAAAAACAGGTTTTATCAAACTACAATCTTAACTAGCTGTACTTGCCCACAGGTTGCGGCTCAGTATGGAAAGAAAAAAGAAAGCACTCAACTGTACTGAAAAATAGCTGTTAGAATACAAATCAGTATGACAAAGCTCCCATAGTATAACCACTACTTCATTTTTTTTAGGTGTCAGTACTTTCACATTTTAAAAGTATCAGCTAAGTATCGTTCCTGATACATCCATCCATTTTTACTGATACTTTTCAACCTATACTTAGCACTTCTAAAAGAAAAACTATACAGCTCAAAACAAGCACTAGAAAATCATAGAGAGAAAATTCAAGTTTATAAAGCTGCTCAATTAAAATGACATGGCCAAAACTTAATCAATTATATGAAAACGTAACTGATATTAATCAGCTAATAAACAATCAAAAATTGTCCTTTGATAAATTTATTGTTTTAGGAATAATTAAATTTAATACCATGTTTAGGTTAAACTTAAAAAGTTCCACCTACCCCCCCCGCCCCAAATTTATTTTCTCCTTAATATGCACCACTACTTTTAGGCATAGTTTCTGTTTACAGAATGGTACAGTAAAGATTATTTGGGTAACTAAACACTAGGGGCACTGCATCAGACTGACCATCTAGTGGGGCATATGCTTTCGTACTGAGCCCATAGTAACAAGGTGTGAATGGGCAGCACGGAGTTTGCCCTCAAGTGGGCTGCTGTGGCAGTGAGTTCTATTATTTTATATAGAGGTAATTCAATTTTTGTTAACCCATATTAGTCTGAATTTTTTGTTAGAAAAATACTTAGAATTTAACTTTATCACATTCTTTAAATAATTTTGATATATATTTATACATATTTCATAAATACAGAATATTGCATAAATGCAATGCTAGGTATTGACATGGAAGTTTTTTTTAATGATAAAAAAATAAGTATTATTGTAACACAAAAA
The DNA here is from genome assembly GCA_038373885.1 of Cheiracanthium punctorium. Taxonomy (NCBI): domain Eukaryota; kingdom Metazoa; phylum Arthropoda; class Arachnida; order Araneae; family Cheiracanthiidae; genus Cheiracanthium; species Cheiracanthium punctorium. The sequence continues at coordinate 340,095 of JAWZYV010010563.1, forward strand.
ATACTGCATTAATGCAACACTAGGTTCATATGGGCTAAGGTTCTGTTAATCACAATGACTTTGACAAATAATTTATAAAAAAAAGTAATTAATTTTAATCAATATAAATCATCATTAAAGAGTAAAATTTATTAAATAATTTCTTAATTTTAATCTCTATTGAAAATTAAGAAATTTTTCAATAAATTTTACTCTTTAATGATGATTTATTAATTGATTAAAATTAATTAGTATTTAAAAAAATATATTTGTTTGTCAAAGTCATTGTGATTAACAGAACCTTAGCCCATATGAACCTAGTGTTGCATTAATGCAATATTATTTGTGTACATTAGTGAATAAAGATGGGCACAACCCCCCCCCCCCCAAAAAAAAAAAAAAAAAAAAAAAAAAACTAAAATTATACTAAAGATTGACTTAGTTTGTAAATTCAAATGAATTAATAAGAAAAGGATTTGTTTTTTAATGTTGTTCGCCCTTGAGAATTTTTTTTCTGGATCTGCCACTCTGAATAAATATTTAATTAATTATACACACACATGTAAGTTAATTGTTTTCAAACACGATGGTGCCCTCTTAGTATTTTTTTAAAGGGTTACTCCACTCATAGAAATTTAAACCTAGTGAAATTTATTCATATTTACTCAAATAATGCAGTTCTAGTTACAATATATAATGCAGTTCTATTTCCAACATATTGCAATGTACATTACAGAAAATTTTGTAATTTTACATTAAGTTAGTCTTTTTAACATAGGCGTAGGTCAACTGAAAATTTTGGGTGGAAGAGGGGGGGGACATATCGAAATTAAGAGTAGAAAAGGTAAATTTTTCTTATATTTAGAAATAAAAACTTTTTAAAGCAAGTCCCCCCCGCCCAAGACGCTACGTCAAAGCTTTCCAATTGCTTCTTTTTTGCATCCATTAAAAATGCATTTGGATGAATACACAAAACACGCAACATCTAGTTAATTCCAATTTACTTTAATCATCCTTAATTATCCAAAACGTCGATCGATATTAATTCCAAGAACCCACGATTTCACAACAACCGCCTCCGAGCATCAAGTTTTAAAATTGATGACCTCATAGTTTAAAAGCAACTGAATTTTTAGCGAGCGCCTTCATTATTCTAATGCACGCTATCAATTAATTAACTAATACGAACTCCCGAAAACAATCAGCGAGAAACGACACAGGGGGAAAAAAAATTAATCGTCTGTGGACATAAGCACTTTTGCTTTCTATCTTCCAAAGATAGTTTGCTTTTTACCGCTGACATAAACCACGTGGCACCTATCGACCAATCGAACAGCGCCATTGGGACTGGGTCAGTCTTCTGTTGCTGTGGCAACAACAGACGCCGACGCGACGGACGAGAAAAATCAGCCGTATGGTAGAATTTGAAGAGATTTGGGGAGATACTTAAGATCTTATTTTTAAAAGGACGGAGATATAAAGTAAAAAAAAAAAAAAAATTGTAACACAAATTGGGTGGGAGTCTTATAAAAATAGGTCATGCTGTCTGTAGCTAAAGTAAAAAGTTACACTGAAATTTGTAGAAAAATACATGACAGACATGTTCGGGTTTTGAAGAACTAGTAACAGACTGTTGCTACTTTATACCTTCGAAATTTGATACAAGTACGCACATCTGAATTCCTTTCATAAATATAACAGTAGGTTTAAAAAAAAAAAAAAAAAAACAGAATGCTAAGTTGAAATATATTTTATTTTTTCACAAAACTATAATCCTCCTTATAAAGAAAGAGAAAAATAAAAGGATAACTATTTTATTTTTGTTAAAATAAAATAACGTAAAGTACAAATTTTGTGGTAAATGAGGAAATTTTTGTTAGGGATCTTATAGGCTAAAATTTTAAATTCACACTCGACTAAGTTACTCCTTGAAAAAGATATTTAAACAAACTTTTTGCGCACAAATTCAGATTCGTGTGATTGTGGCAACGCTACGCTAGGGCGATCTGCCAAGGATGGGGATGCCTTTGTAGGAGAAAGCCACGACAAAAGTTCAAATTTCGAAAAATTAGGAATGTCCACCCCCATAGCTCTCATAAAACACAAGATCCTACGCAGATCGTTCATGAGTAGCGTTGCCAGGTCAATACAAACAAACAAACATAAAACAAAAGAAAAGCTGTTGTTATTTGTAAACATGTAAATCGAATTGTGTGCTCACGTGAAGGAAGTCCGGTTATATCTCCTCGTCAGAGGCGTAACGATCAATGGGGGCTGGAGGTTTTTGGGCGGTCTTTCTCCAGATGTACGTGAATACGCACTAGATACCCGAAAAGTCCTCCCTCCAAAGCATTTGCCCCCCCCCCCACCCACCCGCCCGTGTCTGTCGTTTCGCTGACGTGGATTTAGAAGCGGATCCCGTGCCAAAGCATCACACATCGCCGTATACATTTTCCGAGATACAACAACAAGCATAAGAAAAGCTTCACCATGACACAGTGGTTATGTCACTGGAAATGGTAGACGGGCGAAGTGTGAAGGTCCCGGGTTCGGGACCCATCGCGTGTCCGTCGACCTTAACCGTTCGGAGTTTTCCGTGGTTTTCTCCGAAACTTAGCGTAAATACGGATTAGGACCCCTTACAAAGAACCCCCACGGAGGGCACCCCCGTCCCCTTCGTGTTGTCCTTCTGACGAGGATTTATAAGCGGACTTCGAGCCAAGCACACAAATCCGATATACATGTTCACAACAACAACAACAAAAGAAAAAATATATAGACTAATTCCACTCTTTTTAGTCCTAACACTGTTTTTTCAAATAGTTTTGTATTTTTCATTTAGCAATAAAAGTTAGAAGCGATCGAAAATTCGGGCAAAAATTTGTTCAGCAAACTCCAGAATTCATGCTTGTTTGCTCAAAAATAATGGTCCCAAACATTTTTTAAAATAAAAATTATTTCCTTAATGATCTTATATTTATTTCAAATGCATATTTTATACAAAGCTACAAAATTTTCTTTTTTATTAGGGAAAAATGAAAGTGTAGGCAGTTGGCTACACTATACACTGTGGGGCTAAAATTAAGGGAAGAGTTCCCAAAAGTACCCGCATACATTTTATGTTCCTAAAATACAGCATTCGTAATTTCCTTAAAGTGCTTTTCAAGTTTTATGTTGGCTGCTCAACAATTTTCCAAAAAGGATAGGAGGGAAAAGGGAGGAAAAAACAGACAGAAGCCCTATAAACATGTTGGAAAAATAAAAAAAAACTTCTTACTGCCAGACACTCAACTATTTACTGCTCCGTCCGCCGTAAAAACAGAGAGACTCCCAATAGAAAGTCATTACGTCATGCTTCATAACCCTATGACTCCAGAGATAAAGTAGAACGCTTGGCGCCAGTGTTTTGTCAATACAGGCAGAGACGATAGGACAAACTAAATATTTAGCTTATGCGGACCCCCTTCATTGATTCCCCTCCCTTCTTTTGAAGGCTATTGAACTGTGTTATGTAGTCTAGGAGGCGCCTATGGTATGCCGGAGAATGAAAAATAGGTTCGGTTAAGTGGATTGATTAAATAAATATTTTGCTACGTTTTCTGGTAAACATTTTCTGAAGACTTTCAGGATTTCAATTGATTAAATAGATAAATAATTAAGATGTACTACAACTATTAAAGTATAGTACTATTAAAGTCTTCATGATTTTCTTTTTTTTTTTTTAATATAAATGTCTTTGCACCAGGTAAATTTGGATTTCACAGATTTTCTTTCGTGGTTACATAAAGTAAACTAAAAACTGGCACGGAAGAGCTAAAAAGACTGAACTTTGGTGCGGATCATGGAGAACAAATAGATTATTATGCATTTAGCACATTACCTGTTATTCTTTCATATGTATTCATTATTAAACTAATATTCATCTGTCACTGTATTCAGTATGACTAAATTCATTGCATAGATCTCAAAAACAGCCGAATGATGTTGAAAAAAGACTGAAAACTTTCATGCCAGATATTGTATGTAATAACTAATACAACATTCACGAATGCCTAAAAATCGATTTCCGAACAATTCGAATAGAATCCTCCAAGGAGGATACACGTGGAAAAGGGAAGAAGGTGCGATTTTTCTCGAAAGAAAAAAAAAAAAAAAAGGATCTATAAAATTTTCGCTTTAAAATTTAACAGATACGAGTCCTATGCTTAGGCACAGCTTGTTTGTAATTTAATACTTGTTAAAAATTTATTTGTTTGAATTTTATGTAAAAAAAAAAGGATATTACTTTATGGTACACCTAATATTTTCTTAAACTAACACACACTGCTTTAACGCTCGTGTAGCGACCTTTATCAAATAAATATTTTGTAAGGCCTGTGTTACATGCAGCGCCACTCCACAGCTAAGTACTTCAACTTCTACTCCAAGAATGTTTTGCGCGCTCTTTCGAGAGAAGCCCGCTCTTCCCTACTAGAGTGTCTGCACGTTTTTCTCTGTACGCGTTGTGTTGTGTTTTTGGTAAATAAAAGTTTATTTTTCTGTTACAACAAGTAGTGATGTGTTAATTCTATCTTTAAATCCTACAATGGTGACCACGTAAAACACCATACATAACCTTCTGATCGAAATACGTTCTTTGCACTACTTGAAAATTTTTTTTGTTCCTGAACGCCGGAAAGCTGAACTGAGCTAAACTCTCCTTTCTCGCATGACGATGGCTGAAGTATCTGCTGTCAAAATACCAGTTTTTATCCCTACTGACCCGGCTCTATGGTTCATGATGGTGGAATCCACATTCGAATTAGCGTCTCCAAAGCCAATTACTGAGTCGCGTACTAAGTATAACTATTGTGTAGCACATCTACCGCCGGACATCGCCATGACAGTTCGTGATATAATTATCTCTCCGGATAAAGCTGATCCTTACGGCAATTTGAAGGCTGAAATTATAGCTCGTTGTGGAGAAAGCAAAACGCAAGAGATTCGTCGTTTACTCGCCGGTGAACAGTTGGGTGACCGCAAGCCTTCGGAACTTTTACGTGTGATGCAAAGACGTGCAGAAAACACCAACGTCACTGATGTGCTTCTTTTAGAGTTGTTCCTGCAGCAACTACCTTCAAACGTCCAATCCATTTTGGCTTCAATTACACCTTTAACCCCCCAAAAGGCTGCCGAAATTGCAGACAAAATTTTAGATGTTTCACCTGCCCAGGTAAGTGCAGTTTGTGATACAACTTCAAACGCAACACCGTATTTGGAGCTACTGAAAGAGCTTCAGTCTCTGCGTAAAGAAGTTGCTCTCTTACGACGCTCGAGAAGTTTTTCTCGCGATCGTCAACCTCGTGGTTCCAGGTCGCATACCCGGGAAAGACCAACATCAGATATATGCTGGTATCACCAAAAATTCAAGTCGAAAGCCAAGAAGTGTATTCCGCCCAGCGACTTCCAGGGAAACGACTCCGGCAAGGAGTAGCGGCGACATACACCTCGCCTTCCAGCTCTCGTCGCCTATTTGTTCGCGATCGAAAAACAAATACAAACTTTTTAATTGATACTGGCAGTGACTGTTCTCTAATTCCAGCTTCACGGTGTGACAAGCTGACTACTCCCATCCAAACCTTTGTTGCTGCAAACGGTACTAGTATACATGTGTATAAACAAAAATTACTATCTTTAGATCTAGGGCTACGTAAACAATTTGTTTGAACATTACATACATAAAATGGAAAATGTGCTATCATTGGTGCTGATTTTTTACATAATTTCAATTTGCAACCTGATCTTAGAAATCGTCGTTTAAACGACACTTGCACAAATTTAAATTCTCATGGTATTCTTAATAATGCTAGTATATATTCTGTGAAATCCTTATTTTGTGAAAATATTTATTCTGAGTTATTAAAATTATTTCCTAATATTGTTAAAGCTCCATGTGCAAACCAAACTGTCAAACATTCTGTAGAACACCACATTGAAACATTTGGTTCTCCTGTTTTTGCTAAACCACGTCGGCTTGCACCCGATCGGTTAAAAATTGCAAAAATGGAGTTTCAACATATGTTGGACTTAGGCCATATACGCCCATCCAATAGCAACTATGCATCGCCATTGCACATGGTCCCAAAAAAGGATTCAACTGATTGGCGTCCTGTTGGCGATTACAGAGCCCTTAACGCTCGGACTAAAAAAGATAAGTATCCAATTCCTAGCATTACCGATTTTACAAGTGAGCTCCATGAGACCAACATATTCTCCCATGTAGATTTAGTAAAAGCGTTCCATCAAATTCCGATTGCTCCCGAAGATGTTCACAAAACTGCGATTTGTACACCCTTTGGACTCTTCGAGAGCACTCGGATGCAGTTTGGTTTGTGCAATGCATCAAGTACATTTCAAAGATTTATTGATGAAGTGACAAGAGGTTTAGTAGGGGTATATGCATTTGTTGATGATATTCTAATTGCTTCTAAAATTAGTGAAGAGCATATTGAACATCTAAAAGCTCTCTTTAAACGTTTAGATCATTATGGGCTGACAATCAAACCCTCAAAGTGCACATTTGGAGTTCCTACTTTAAATTTTTTGGGATTTAAAGTTTCTAAAGAAGGTGTTTCTCCAATTCCAGATAGAGTTGATGCAATACAAAATTTCCCCAAACCAACAACTTTAACTCAACTTCGGAGATTTCTTGGCCTATTCAATTTTTATCGCAGATTTGTACCACACGCTGCACACATATTATCCCCCTTAACTAAGTTTCTTGAAGGTCATGTTAACAAAAAGAAATCATTCCGTCCAACTAAACAAGTTGAAAACCCTCTCGAATGGTCTGAGGAAGCTGAAAAGGCATTTTTAAAGGCTAAGGAATCGCTTGCCAAAGCAACCCTTTTAAAACATCCAATTCCAGGTGCTCCTTTAAGTCTTTGGACTGATGCATCTATGTTCGCAATTGGCAGTACCTTACATCAGTTTTCAAATGGAACTTGGGAACCCATTGCCTTTTATTCCACAAAACTTTCAAAGAGTCAAACTAATTGGTCAGCATATGATAGAGAACTTTTGGCCATTTACTCCTCGATAAAAAAATTTCGACATATGCTTGAAGGAAGAGAATTTTCTATCTATACCGATCACAAACTATTAGAACACGCATTTACGCAAAAGCCTGACAAATGTTCACCTCGCCAACTTAGGCATTTAGATTTCATTTCTCAATTTTCAACTGACATCCGACATGTAAAGGGAAAAGAGAATATTGTAGCTGATGCCTTATCTCGCATTGAAATTCATGCCATCTCAAACAAAATCATAGATTTTCATGAAATGTCTGTTGCACAATTGAATGACTCTGAACTACAGGCACTTCTGAATTCACAAAAGTCTAATTTTAAAATTGAGAAGCAATATTTTCCTCTTGAAGATGTAACCTTGTATTGTGATGTATCTTCAGATTTCCCCCGACCATTTGTCCCAAAATCCTTTCGCTCAAAAATATTTGAAAATGTTCACAATTTATCTCACCCAGGTATTCGAGGTACCAGAATGTTAATAACAAAGCGTTATTTCTGGCCTAACATGAATACCTTTATAAAAAAATCTGTTCAAGCTTGTCAAAATTGTCAACGTTCTAAAATTCAACGACACACTAAATCTCCAATCGGCACTTTTGCCCTACCAGATGCTCGTTTTGCTCACATTCATCTTGATTTCATTGGACCCTTTCACCCATCTGACGGTTATACATATTGTTTGACAATAATCGACCGATTTACGAGATGGCCTGAAGTTATTCCAATAACAGACATAACTGCAGAAACAGCATGCAAAGCATTGGTTCACACATGGATTGCTCGTTTTGGTTGTCCCGTTACAATAACCACAGATCAAGGTAGATCTTTCGAATCTAATCTATTTCGAAATTTAACAGAAATATTCGGTACCAATCGCATCAGAACCACTTCTTACCATCCTGCATCTAATGGACTAGTGGAACGTCTTCACAAGCATCTCAAAAGTTCAATTACAGCCCATAGTCACCTTAAATGGACCGAAGCAATTCCCATAGTTTTACTAGGAATTCGATCTGCGATAAAATCTGACATAAACGCAACATGTGCAGAATTAGTTTATGGAACAACCCTCAGATTACCCTCTGACATTCTAAATGTTCCAAATAATATAACTAGTCCAACAGAATCTTATATAACAAATCTCAGACATACAATGCAATGTCTCAATCCAGTTTCTACTTCAAAACACTGCAATAGATCTGTATACATTCATCCCTCCTTACAAACCTGCTCACATGTATTTTTACGTGTTGACTCTACAAAACCTCCCTTTGCACCACCTTACACAGGTCCACATCCTGTCATTTCAAGAAAAGATAAATACTTCACAATCAAAACAAAGGAAAAGAAGATGACTGTATCCATAGATCGACTAAAACCTGCATATATATTGTCAGAATCCGCAGATTTTTCTGATTCCTCGAAACAATCAAATATTCAACCACCAAATGTCGCTAACAGTAAACCTGAAATTCTTCCCCCAACAAGTAAACCTGAAATTCTTCCCCCAACTTCAACTCGGAGTGGGCGGCATGTACATTTTCCTAAAAGATTAATCACAATGATATAGTGCAAGTTAATTTTATTTTATTAAGTATATATTTTTTCTTTTGTATTTGTGTTATTCTTTCATTTCCATTGCATTCCTATATTTGTAATGTTACAAAAAAAAAAAAAAAAAAAAAAAAAAAAAAAATTGTGTATTCTTTGATCGTTCACCCTGTTCACTGGGGAGATACTCATGTAGCGACCTTTATCAAATAAATATTTTGTAAGGCCTGTGTTACATGCAGCGCCACTCCACAAGCTAAGTACTTCAACTTCTACTCCAAGAATGTTTTGCGCGCTCTTTCGAGAGAAGCCCGCTCTTCCCTACTAGAGTGTCTGCACGTTTTTCTCTGTACGCGTTGTGTTGTGTTTTTGGTAAATAAAAGTTTATTTTTCTGTTACAACAAGTAGTGATGTGTTAATTCTATCTTTAAATCCTACACTCGTTTTCTTCTTGCTTTAATGCATTTCCTTAGATTAGATACGTTAAAAATATTAAAAACATTATTTCCCACTCCATCCAGAGTACTACATACTACAGGTGAGAAAGAAAAAGAAAAGAAAAAAAAAACTGGAACATCAAAATGCAATTTTATGAATAGCGAAAAGCACGCAGACGATGTCGCATTCAAAACGTTTCCCAGCTGCTAACTAATGATACAGAAAATTACTTTCGAAAAGTAGGGGACGACAGCTCATTATACTACTTCGCTTCGCCATTAAAGAAGTAAAATTCTGAAAGGGGGAGGGGCGCCATGAATTATTAGAACTCGTTTTCTTCTTTCGAAGATGTTGATGTTGCCATTTTTCTCTTGAAAATTCAGTTCAATAACAAAGCAAGTAAGGTTATGCCAGGTAAGATGAGTCGAGTTTGCTTCCGAGATGGAAACATGTTTCTTTTGAAGAGACAGCGTGCAGTCGGATTGATGCGGGTAATTTTGAGCTATTTAATAAATTTCAGAAGTTGTTGGCCAATTAAAATAAATTAATAAAAAACCGCTTATTTTTTCGGGCAATTTTTTTTTCTCAAGCTTCATACAAATGCAAAATAGATATTTTTGCTGGAACTATTTATTTAAAAACCTTTCAGGAATAGATTATATGCATTGCATGTTGATTCAGAGTTTGAGCTACAGTCACATTTCCCGCAAAATGAAAAATCTTAGACTGCCACTTTTGAGTTACTCGAGCAAAACGCCGTTCACGATGCCCGACTGGAACTACTCGAGGAGATAAACAAAGTGCCCACGCTGCCAAGCTGTAGCTCTAGTTTTTTCCAACTCTCCAAAGATTTTCCTTGGGAAGATAGATCACATGACATTTACGTGTTGTTTTTATTTGTTCCCATTGGCTCCGCTGATTAGTAAATACGTGCTGCCATGTTTTTCACCCTGTTAACTATCTAAAACTGTCCACGATGTCAATCTCCCTGAGTTAAACACGAGAAGATCCGAAAGTGACAGTCTGATCGCACCTTTAGAATGCGAAAATAATTTTAAGCCACTTTCACTAAGTTAACAATACCTTCAGAACAAAACTGACAGCCCCCCTCCCCCTCACACACACACCCTCGAAAGGTAAAATTTTAATTAATATTGAACACACACAATGGTTTTCAGAAGTGGGCCAGTTAAAATACAAAGACAAATTAGAGTTCTCTGAATAAGTGTTTTCATAATAATAATAACTAACAACAACATTTTGCTTAAAATTTGTATTTGCTCTCAGAGTTTGTTATCATAAATAGTTCTCAAGCTGATTAAAAGATGCATTTATCATTAACAATAAGGAGTAAACTGCCATTTTTAGCGATTTTCCTCAAAAAAGAAATTTTTTTCTCCATTTTCACCAGCTTAAACCTTGCGTGCAACTGCTTTTGATGGGTCAAAAAATATCCAAGCAATATTTCAGCATCTAATTAAAACTCATATGAGGAGATAACGAGTTCCGAATGGGTGGTCACGTGACGACAGTGACACTCGGCAGGACTCTTACCCTACAATTTTAGCATAAAATTCCAAATAACCGCACAACGACGGGCTCATAAACCCGTGTCCTCACAACAGGAAACAGTTCTGGTTCGACAAACATGCCCGAAACAGAGGCTCTGTATGTCCGAAAGTTTGTATCCGATAAACAAGCACATTAGAACGCCAACCAACTGAAAATGGTCATTATTCTGGTGAAAATGGTGCTAAGTCCCATGCCATCGTATTGGAAAATTTATTTCACCCAAGCACCTGCAGTAATAGATTTTTTTTTTTAAAACCCCAGTTTTAGGACTGTTGTTTCATAACGGTCCCCCCTTTTTAACGCCTTTGTAAATTTCAATACTACTCCGTTGCAAAACTAACTGAGTGAACTAAGTAAGTGGACTAACTGGAATTTCTTTTACGGCTGACAAAGACTGACTTCATAAGTTGAAAACTGCATGAGATTCATAAACTCTGCCACAAAATTTAAGCCATATTCGCAATTTGCGCGTTTCTAAAATAGTTTCTCGAGATAACGGTTTGACATTTAAAAAAAGATTAGAATAAATAAACTACATTTGCTGAACAATGAAGGATTTAAATATTTGAATAGAGCACTCTTCATGAATTTTTTTTTGGCAATCCCGGGTTAATATATACCCCGCGGTAGTTTCAACAGAAGAGACTACATGAACTTTTTTTTTTTTTTCCCTCAACGGTATAGCTACATCATGTACTTTTGGAAATTTCGATAATTTTTCTGCTCATATTTTTAAATATTGAACGAATGTTTACGAACCCATTAAAAAAAAATAAGCATTTAAAATACCGACAGAAAAACATCAAAATTTTTGAAAAGGCAATTTATGCATTTTATCAATTAATAGACAGTGGAGAAAAACTTTAGACAAAATATAAATAACTTTGCATTGGATGAGAGTAAAATTTTCCCATTGATTTCTATTCCTAAACAAATACACTAAGCAGATTAAAAATATTATTAGTGGGGACATAAAGAAGGTATCCCCCCCCCCCCACACACACACACACTTACCTTAGACAAATAATCCCTACATCCTCCTATTATATTTAGCTTGAAAATAATAAATTTAACAACATCTTTTTCTTTTTTAAAAAAATAAGTACTGTATAAAATGGGAGAAAATAAACAGAAGTGTTTCGAAATTTTGTTCTTTATTCTCAGAAGATGATTTAAAGAAAATAAAAAAATCAAGCATTTGAACAGAATAAGCTGTAATAAGCAAAACACTCACGGCATCAAAACTCATGTTTTTTTTTTCCTTTTTCTCCCTTGGCTGGTTCCTCATTCGTTTAGTTGAATTAAATGGTACTTAGGCAGAACTGTTGTTTTAAGCAGTGTCATTAGTTCGCTTATAAAACAATAAAGGAAAAGTTTTTCCTTCCTTCCTCGCTTTCTTTTTAATGATAACCACATAGCCTCAAACTCTGCTATAACAAATCTCAAAGAAAGTCAATTTTCAACGCTGATAACTGCTAAGAAAACTTTCAGGGATAGAATATAAGCTGTTCTAAAAAATTTAACGTAGGTTTTCATTCCTTAACTATTCATTGAAGACATTTATAATAAATTGTAAAGCTAAGTTGAAAAAGGTACAGAATTTTATGGTATCCATCAATAATTTTTCTGGAGATTAAATAAATACAAAATTTTAATTTTTATACAACCCTAGTTCCGAAAAAAGCGTGAAATCAGGGCTGTAACTATGATGACATGCTAAGTAGAGCTTTGAATGTAGTTCGGGGGACTGACTTAAATATGAGTACAGTGTAGATAGAGCGTGTTATACAGAATGGTCCAGAGTATTGGCTTCACAAAATACCGTAATTTTTTAAGATGTTTATCTTTCATTCCATTAGCAATTTCTTCATTGAGATGTACAGCCAATTTCAAGACTAAAAACTGCAGCCACGCACATGCCCCATTTCTAAGTTTTACCTACAACTCCTCTCGGAATCCCATATGAACTATGTAGGCTTGCCAGATTTCTGAAATATTCAACCGGGACACCGGAATGCCCCCAGTGTCACGGGTATTCAAGGGTACATTTTCCCGACCTGTGGCTGAACGCAGAGCCTGATTATGACCAACGGGGGCCCCGGGCGTTGATGAATTTGGGCCCCCCCCCATCTATGAAATTTGTTTTATTTAAATTTTGATATTAAAATATATTTCAGAACAATATTTGCAATTGGGGGCTCTTTCGAGCCGGGGGCCCTGGGCAAAGTCCCGATTTGCCCCTGCGATAATAAGGCTCTGGCTGGACGCGCTTGCGCTCTCAACTGGGAGACGGAAGATGCCTGGTTCAAAACCAGGTCGAGTCCGCCGACCTAACCGTTCGGAGTTTCCCGTAGTTTTCTACGAAACTTCGCGTAAATACGGGTTAGGATCCCTTAGAAAGTCCACCCCGGAGGGAAATTTCCTCCCCTCGGTCCAGATTCCTGGCCGTAACACTACATTTACATTTTCCCGTCAAGTGTACACACTTTTGGCGGGTTCTTGGAGTGTTTTAGAGGATAGTTTATTCTCAATGCTATGAATAAATGGTTACTGTTTAAGAACCTGAACCAGGGGTATTAATAAATGACACAAGCATATAAATTTAAACATTTTCTTTCTTACATGTTAATATTTATAAGTTGCTTAAGTAAAAAGAAACACTTTGAATGAGGAATAAAACTTTGAACAATACTTATTAGCACACCACCATTCTTCGATAGTTCTCACTTTTTATGCAGTACAGTGAAACAAATGACAAAGTAATTATCCTTAAAAATCCTTCACAGTTAATTATTTTTAGACTTTTTTGGTCATCTATAATCAAATTTAATTTTTACCGGGACGTGAAGTAAACCGGCCAAGACACCGGGACTGTCCCGATCAAACCGGGACGTCTGGCAAGCGTAACTATAAGGAACTGAAAGAAGAGCGGCAGTTTAGTTTTTTTTTGCTCCACTTTGTACTACCCCAAACTTTTGTATTTATTAGTAAATTTACAAAAAACCTTTGAAAATCCATGGAAATTCCTGGGAGGGCTGGAAGACTTCTAGGGAGGGACTTCTAGGGAGCCTAGCCCCTTCTGGTTACGACCCAGAGTGAAAAACGTTTGTAAAGGTGTTAAGAAATATTTAATAACCTTTTTAATGTGTGTGTCTGTTTATTATTAGCTATGAATTTGGAAATAAATATTCATTCTCAAAAGGGGGAAAAATAGAACATTTTCATTCCCACAGGAACTTTTTCTTCTTATTACTTTTTATTGCAATATCGTAAGCAGGCCCTAATTATCGCACTGACAGTAAGGGTCCATGCCCCGGGACAGCAAGTAGAAATAGGCCCAAAAATTGAATCCAGAGTTCAGTATAGGGGAACAAAATTAGAAGAGTTCTATGAGCGAAGAAATCAGGGGTCGATCTAGGAATTTTTCACAGGGTCCCAGTTTTGTGAAAACTGTTTATTTTTATGAATTTCAATATCTACTTCTGTGAATTTCAACATTTATTTTTTGTGAATTTTCAAAGCACAATTTTTGAAAAAGTTACTTTTTTCCCTTAAAATAATTTGCAGAACAAATTAAAATATAAGGTAAAACGCCAGTGAAGGGTAGTTTTAATCGATTGTATTTTTGTAAAGGGGCCGTTTTCATCGATTGCAATTTTGTGAAGGAGTCGTTTAATCGATTGTAACTTTGGGAAGGGTCCGTTTTAATCGATTGTAATTTTGTTTAGTGGCAGCAAAATGGACCGAAATTTTGTCTGCATCGGTCCCTAGAAATGTTATAATGGTCGTTAGGTCATTTTTAGAAAAGCCAAATAAGAGAGGCAGAAACACTGTATTAAGTGCTCAGTCACAACATACGAAATACAACTTTAACGGGAGTATACACGATGTTGGAAGGTCAAGGAGAGGGAAGGGGGGATGTACCTGGTGGTGTGTTTGAGGGTTTGAGGTTGCACGAGGCAGGTTAAAGAATGCGGATATCCTGCTCAAATGTCAAGGGGGGCCAAGAGGGGTTTTGGGGTACCTAGTCAATTCGAAGATGCTCCTTCGGACTACATACCTTTAGGAAGATAGGGGAAAAAAAGTAAATTAAAATCTGAAATACTTTCAGACTTTAAATACGTAGTAAAGTGCTATACATTAAAAGCGTACCATAATCCATGCGTCGTCCCTATTTTTCTTCCTTATTCCATCAAGTTGGAAAGTGCATCGTTATTCATGAGTGTGCCGTATTTTTCTTCCATTAAACAGTTCTTTGGAATCGAAATCTATGTTAAAATCGCCGACTGAAACTGTTTTACAATCTTCGGCAAGCATATTATAACAATACTTCAACGTTATAAAATACGTTGAGAATGTTTATGAACACTAACCATTATGAAATAAGCTTCATTAAAAATGAAGACAAATAGTACACTAAAAAACTGATCTATTTCATAATATTACTGTAAATGGTAAATTCCTATTTATTGGTGTACCATTCTTGCTGGGTAGCCACTTAAAAAATTCTCAACCCCAGCGGTTCATTTTTAGACTAGAATAATTTCAGTGGCGTAATTACTTACTGCACATCATCACTACCGTACATCAGCTTACTGCATAATCACTCAAAATCCAGCAACCACCCTAGTTACGACTTCTTTTTGGAGAAATTGTTAATCTGCTGTGATGTTTTTTTTCCATGAAGAGGTAGAATTAAAACACGAAAAAAGATTTTGATTATTTGTAGGGATGGACGCGAGACGAATAATAGGAGTCTCGCGTCTCGCAAAATAGCCTAAAAGCTTTGTCTCGTCTCGCAAAAATCCCTATATCGTAATGTTAAAAATGTGTGTCTCGTCTCGCAAAAAAGCTGTAAATCTCTGTCTCGTCTCGCGTCCATCCCTAATTATTTGTAACTTGTAGATTCGTAACTAAAAAACGCATAGGCATTTACTACATTGAAAAGAAAACATAGACAAAAATTAACATTCTCTAAAAAAAAATTAGGGGGGGGGGGGGCTCTCAAAATCGGGGGCCTGGGGCACATGCCCTTCTTGTAGTCGCGATAATCAGGGCCTGCATACTGGGTTAACCCTTTGAGGCGCAACCCTTTCCCAATGCTGAAAAAAGGGCAGCCGTTGCCATCGCTCGACTTAACTACCAGCAAGATGGCGGACGATCGAAACGTTCATCGCGTGCCACAGATCTAGAGACACTTTTTTTGACGACAGATGGCTGTGCGTCAAAAAAGGGTCTCTAGATCTGTGGCCCGCGATGAACGTTTCAATCGTCCGCCATCTTGCTGGTAGTTAAGTCGAGCGATGGCAACGGCTGCTCTTTTTTCAGCATTGGGCAATCTGTCCAGTTGTTGTCGCATTCTTCCATTTTTCAGCAGATGTCAGTGCTGTTAAAAAGAATCGTGACCATTTTTTTACGGCGTGCTAAAAAGTAAAGGATTCTCGTGGAGCTCTGTCACCCGCAACAATTTTTATAGAAATCAAATCTATTCTTCGTGACTGGCAACAGTCAAAACTTCAGAGTTTGGTGTTCACAGAGCGTTAACAATGCGCGTGAAAGGGTTAATATCTGTCGGGGTTCGAAAATATAAGCCCGAACTCATATCTTTATTATCAGCCAGCACTCATAATAGCGTTTTCTTCCGTCCAATACATTCATCCATTAATAACCATGACACGCGCAGATGAAACAGATGCCACTCACTATAATAGAAAAAAATATATATGCATCCGCCTGCCTTTCATAACGGTAATTACACGAGAGAATAATATAAACGCGGTGATGAAACGGTTGACATAGCCGCAAAAATAGCCATCCGCATGACAGCTACTTTCCACGCCCACTGCTTGGATATTTCTACATGAACTGTCAGCAAGAGAGAAGTCACGTTCTGCGTCAAACAATAAGAATATGAAACGTTCGCTTACCCCCTATTCCTAATTCCACGCATAGCAAACGATATGCATTTCAGAGGATTAGAATAATGTATGTATTACTATTAATAATTAATGAATGCACTTATACCGAAAGCATAGAAAAAAATTAATAGAAAGGAAATTAATTTTATAAGGAGACGATATTTAAATTAGTGTTATTCTGAAAGGAATGTAGGCAATATATCGTTTAACAAGTGATTTAAACCATCAAAATAATAATAAATAAATAAAAACCAACAGACTTCAAGAAATAAGGTCTATAACGACATTACACAGTGATTTTGCAATTAGAAATACCAATTTACACCTAGATATTATTATTAATTAATCAATTCACATACCAAGAGCATAGAATAAAAATTTTATGGGAAATTAATTTGATAGAGAGTCGATATTTAAATTAGTACTAATCTGTAAGGAATAAAGGTAAAGTATAGGCGTCAAAGTACCTTAAATTGTGTTACAGATTTTGAGAAAACTCGGTAAATGTTTCTTCCATTCCTGAAAAATGGCAATGGAATAGAATGAAATTTGGAAATATGTTAGACGCAAGTTAATTTAAATGCCAAAACTGTTTTAAATATTTCATGGATTTGGGGAAAATCGTACGAATGTTTGTTCTCTCATCCCTCTAAAATGGTTTAAGATAGATACTACAATTAAGTTTAGCAACATTGACCAGCAACGACTAAAATAACAATCGGAATTTAAAAAAAAATTGAATACATTTTAAAATATTAATTGGCTTTTTTAGATTTTGAAAAAATTGTGCTTTTTTGGGGGGGCATAATGCTAAAGCATCTACAATGAATCAAACGAAATTTAATTACTGGTTAAGAATGACATCGTGACTTGAAAAGCTCATCTAACCAGAATAAAATTTCAATTTTTAAAATTAAAATAAATTCTCGATTGTCAACTTTACTCATCACTTTGTTACTCTCTAACCTGGAATCTTTTTACAATACACAGAATTTATAATCTTGCTTTGTATACTGATGCCAACATACTAATTCCATTCTTTAGGCCTACAATACTGACGAAAATTTAGGCTTTTGGGGGAAATTTGCATTACGTACTAACCCGCCAACGACGGGTTTTCCCGCTAGTAAATAGGGAGATTTTGAGTTACGTTTCTTCCTACGTTAACGCTAACCGCTATACGGAGTATTTTGACAACAACATTTCGGATTTTATAAGTGTGCATGCGCTGTATTGTCCAATGGCATTTAACCCTCTCGTCACCCTGAACCTCATATGAGGCTCCTATTTCAAATAGCAATATTTAGAGAGAAAACAATTGAATTTAGTATTTATTTCTTTCAGTGATATCAATATCATTCATTCATGTAGAAAGTATATGAGGCTCTTAACTAGATGCATAAATCGTGCCTAGATTGCAGTACTAGTCCATTTAGAACATTTTTTACAGTTTTCGCTTCATTGTTTCAGGAGAAAAATTAAGAAATTATGTACGCTGCTTTTTTACCGTTTTTTTTTTTTTTTTTTAAGGTAAGATATATAGTTTTTTTCTTATTCCTCAACCTTTACCCAATATGTGCATCCTTTTAAATTAATTTTAGCATAACAAAATCCTTCGAAAATGCAGAAATTATTATTAGAAAAATTATTATTATCGACAGTAATCGACAAATATTAATCGACATTAGAAAAAAATATTTTTGCATGATTTATAATAGTATTTCAGATGCATTAAATGCTAGACAGATTTGTTTTCTCTGATTTTTCATAATTCGGTGACGAGAGGGTTAACGTTAGCTTTACCGTGTGTGAAACCGGTATGCAAAAACTCCCTATTTATTAACGCTGATCGCAAGCATACGTGATGTTTGGTTATATCTAGCCGATGACAACTTTGCCATTTTCTTTATGGGTGTTCTACCTGAAGAACGATCGTCGTCGCAGAACTTTTGAACAGCTTTAAAAACAAACCAACGATGTTAAACGCTCGGAAAAAATGAATAATGCTCCTTCACCGCATGCACCATGACTATGGACTGGCACTAACTGTCGAGCTGTATGTCTCGTGCAACTTTCAGAAAAAAATCACAAGCACGAAAACTGCCTTAAAAAACGGGCCGGAGGATTTGATCCGTTTTTGCAAATATCGCGAAATTCCGCATGTTTAGCATTTTTTCTTGAGTGCTTCGTAACTCCTATAGGTTCGTTGTTTGTATGAGTTCACAATATCACTTGTAAAGAGACATTCTAAATTTTCCCGAGCCTGTAGCGCAATTAATTTTGTTTGAAAGCTGTTCAAAAGTTGGATGATTTTCAAGGTGAACAGCCTTAAAGGTAAATACACGCAGGACCCTTGGCAAAGGGGGGGGGGGTGTCTCCCTAACCTTGAACTGGCAAAATTCTATTATACTTGGCAAAATTAGTTAAAAAAATTTAACAAAAACTATAATATACTTTCTATTTCTGGTTCACTTGGCAAAAGAAAACAGTTGATAATATAGTTGATATAAAAATAAAGAAATTGGTAAAAACCGATATTTTACATGGCAATTTATCGACATCCCCCCACCAAAAAAAATGTCTTAGTAATGATTCTGAATACACGTTATTGACTACTAGTTCTAAACACGAACTTTCTGAAGGCGAGAGTTTCTCTCATTTTATGCAACTAACCCCCTTGAACAGACGACAATAAAAAATAAAAACAAAAAACTCATACAATACATCGGTAAATTATTCTTTGTCATGTGTCATCATTTACGAGGCGAATCTCGACAGGAAAGATGAAGGGGGAGGGGAGATGAACAGACTAACAGCAGATATCATCCGAAAATCGTCCGGCGATTATTTCGTTCCGGACGAAATCTTTCCCCCCCTTTTCGGAATCATCCAATTGAAGCTGTCACGCCAATTCATTTGGGAGAACCTCGGAACAATCGTTATCAACTTCATATTTATTCCGTCTCCAGCGAAGGGTGCCTCTCGAGATGCCAGCCCAGTGGCAGAATTTTGTCATGCTTTCCGCGACAAGCTGCAGAAACACAAAAAATTTTTTGAAACACAATATATATATGTATTTATACATGAACGTACACCCTTTGAGGCGCAACCCTTTCGCAATGCTGGAAAAAGGGCAGCCGTTGCCATCGCTCGACTTAACTACCAGCAAGATGGCGGACGATCGAAACGTTCATCGCGTGCCACAGATCTAGAGACCCTTTTTTGACGACAGCTGGCTGTGCTCGCGCACAGCCGGCTGCGTCAAAAAAAGGGGTCTCTAGATCTGTGGCACGCGATGAACGTTTCGATCGTCCGCCATCTTGCTGGTAGTTAAGTCGAGCGATGGCAACGGCTGCCCTTTTTCCAGCATTGGGCAATCTGTCCAGCTGTTCTCGCCTTCTTCAGTTTTTCAGCAGATGTCAGTGCTGTTAAAAAGAATCGTGACCATTTTTTGACGGGAAATGACGAGCTCAAAAGTAAAGGATTCTCGTGGAGCTAGCTATGTCACCCGCAACTATTTTTTATAAAAATCCAATCTATTCTTCGTGACTGGCAACAGTCAAAACGTCAGAGTTTGGTGATCCCAGAGCGGGAACACTGCGCGTTAAAGGGTTAAACATTGTTAATTGAAAATTGCAATTACATGAAAGTGGTCTTCAGCGCATTTTTAGAATCGGTTGAAGCCAAGTTGTCTGCAGACGATCATTTTGTTTCTGCGACTGCCCTGTTTCTGCCGCCATCATTATTTCTAAACTAAATACAGTGAAATAACACAGTGCCGGCTCGTGGGTTATTTAAATCAGGGGTCGATTCAGGAATTTTTCCCATGGTCCCATTTTTGTGAAAATTGCTTATTTTTGTGAATTCCAATACTTAATTTTGTGATTTTCAACACCTACTCATGTGAATTTTCATGCCAAGCCAATTTTTGATAAAAGTCACTTTTTTTGTTAAAATAGTTGATAAAACAGATCAAAATATAGGGTAAAATGTCAATGAAGGCTTGCTTCAATCGATTGTATTTTTGTGAAGGGGCCGTTTTAATCGATTGTAATTTTGCTAAGGGGTCGCGAAACTGACCAATTTTCGTCTGCATCGACCCCTGTTTAAATGGAGGTTCTCAAAACAAATTTCGAAAATTAAATATGCAGATACGACGCAACTAACATGTTGAAATATACTTCCGTTTCCAGGAGTTAAAAGGAAAAAATGCATGCAACTTAAAAAAAAAAAAAAATCTCTAGTCTTACATCTCGGCATCTAGCTAAGTTTTGGCAAATGTGTTGGCATGATTCACTTTATTTCAATTTTTCTGTCCAAAGACAATGTTGAAAAATGTCACTGCTTTAGTTCCGAAACACTTAATTTACTGACATCTTAATACCAGTTCGTAAGAAATATTGTACTAAAAAATGCTTAAAATAAAGAAAAATAATAAGAAAAAGGGGAAATATGGATTAAACAAACCGAACGTAACAAACCCGCGGAGAATTCGGTAGAGATAACCGCAAAAAATGATCCGTGCACACACTGAAAATGTGCGAACGGCAGGGGCGTAGCCAAGGGGAGGATTAGGGGGGTCATAACCCCCCCCATGAGGAATTTTTTGCCATACAAAATGCATATTTTTCACTACATTATCACACACACGTATACATATATATGGGTTGTAGTAGTCGTAACCCCCCCCATGAAAAATTTCTGGCTACGCCCCTGGCGAACGGGATGATATCAGCAGCGCCTAACCGCTTCCGCGACTCTATCCGCTTCTGTTCTCAAAGCGCGGTTCAGAAGGGCATTTCTCCGATAGCACGTGCAGTGCTGTAGTAACATACAATACAGTGCGTTTGCTGGGATAACCGTATTTAATAATAGTTGGGAGAGGGGGGGGGGGAGAATTAAAACTTACATTTTAAATTCACAAACATTTAGACGTGTACTTTATTAAAAAAAAAATAATAATTTGTTAATGTGTATTTTTCTTTTGGTGGTTCACGTGTTCATGTGCTCAAATGGAGGAGCCGCCACTGAAATCCCAGTAAAAGGTTAACAATTAAAAATTAAAGTTAATGCAATACTAAACCTAAAACTGCAAAAGTATATTACAGTGGAAGTGGAGGAACTGACTGCTTCACTCAGGCGTGTGTCGGATTTGCGCAATGCTCATGGGGTCCCACAAAATTTTTGTAAATATTATGGGGTCCCCTCTCCACACCAAAAAGTTTAACCTTTTACAGACCGCATTGAGATCCAGGCACATTTTAAACCTTTGAGGCGCAACCCTTTCCCAATGCTGAAAAAAGGGCAGCCGTTGCCATCGCTCGACTTAACTACCAGCAAGATGGCCGACGATCGAAACGTTCATCGCGTGCCACAGATCTAGAGACCCTTTTTTTAACGACAGCTGGCTGTGCCGGCACAGCCAGCTGTCCTTTTTCAGCATTGGGACGGCTGCCCTTTTTCAACATTGGGCAATCTATCGAGCTGTTCTCGCATTCTTCCATTTTTCAGCAGATATCGGTGCTGTTAAAAATAATCGTGATAATTTTTTTTCCTTTTTTTTCGGGAAGTGACGTGCTTTAAAAAGTAAAGGATTCTCGTGGATCTATGTCACCCGCACCTATTTTTATAGAAATCAAATCTATTCTTCGTGACTGGCAACAGTCAAAACGTCAGAGTTTGGTGTTCCCAGAGCGGGATCACTGCGCGTTAAAGGGTTAAATTAGTTTTCTTTTTCATATTTTGTCTTCTAATGCGTTAATTAAAGCATATTAGTCATTTAAATTCAATTTTCACTGTGTTTCCAACTGGGAAAATGGGCCATTTTTGACTATAATTTACAATGGTTTCAAAAACGGTATGTACTGATTTGTAGTTTGCATAATAAATGAACAATTAAAAATTAATAAAAGATTTATGTTTTAAATTTAAGTAAAAGTATGAATTAAGTTTGAGGGGGGGGGGGAGAATGTGTATCAAGATAGCTCTGAAACTTTATGGAAATGACTATTTTCATGATTTTTTTTTTTTTTCAGTTTCTCAATAATGATAGAAATGCAACTTCTATTTCAAAAAATCAAGTCATCTTTTAACTTTACAGGAGTGAATTCAGAAATTTTTTCCCCAGGGTCCAATTTTTGAGAAAACTGTTTATTTTTGTGAATTTTCATTAGGGATACAACGGATATCCGGCAAACATACTGGATCCGGCGTATCTGGACAATATGAAGGATGATTGGCAGTAGCCGGATATAACAAATATCCGGCAGTATATCCGGCCTAAAATTATATGCTGAGAAATAGCATAAATAAATAAATTCTAAAAACTGCAATAATACAAAATTAGAAAAAATAAAGTTTTGTGAAAATATTTTGTTTTCAATACTTTTTAGAATATATTTTTATCATAACAGAAAATGGAAAAAAATAAAATAAATAAATAGTGCTTTTTCCCCAAGATTGATAAATATGCGTTATGGTGCAAAAACACCGTTTTTCAATCTTTGCTAGAATTCCATTACTTTTTTTTTTTTTTTTTTTCCATACTTATGAGAATAGTGTATTTGCTGTAGCACTGATGGCTGGTGTATAAAGTTTTTTTTTTTCCTATGATAAATTAGGGAACTGTGTTACATTCATATTCCAACAGTAAAAATGGTGATGTTTTTCTTTGAAACACAGATTTTGTATTTACCTAAATATTGAAGGAGAGCTGATTCATCAATGACATTGCTATTTGCATTCACTTTAGTTGAAGTAAAACTGATTGTAATTTCATGGAAAGAATCCCCCCCCTCCCCGCCCGCAAATTCTAATTTTTGAATTAAATGATGTGAAATTAATGAGGAAATTTAAAGAAAAAATAATAGCTGGTAATCTTTGTGAAAACTAGTGAAAGCAAAAAGAAGAAAACATACTGTTGCTGGATAACCGGATATCCGGTTGAAAGTTTGGCCTGATATTCGGTTCCAAATTGATATCCGTTGCATCACTAATTTTCCTAACAATTTTTGTGAAAGTCACTTTTTCTTAAAATAATTTACAAAACAAATTAAAATATAACAAAAATGCCAACGATGGGTTGTTTAATCGATAGTATTTTTGTGAAGGGGCCGTTTAAATCGATTAAAATAATATATTTCATACACGACCAGCATTTTATAAAAAATTATGAATTTCGAAAATTTAGTTACCTTTGCATTAAGCTGAGTTTTACACAATTTCCGAATTTTTAATGATCGAAGATCCTTAACTACTTTCCTTCAACGCAATTTAAACTGCAACCAATGTGCCTCGAAAACGCACAAAACCTTAACGATCATAAATACGTAATCATGAGATTCGAAGAGCATTCCCGGAACTTATTCCCCCAAAGAGAGACCACACCCGGTCATCGGACAACACCCCCATCTGCACAGAAAGAACAATGGGAAGTGAACACGGTCAGACAATATGCTCAACAACGATCCAGACTTGGAAATCGAGACTATCACGAATGGGGCAAAAATGGAGTAAGTCAAGGTTGACGCCCTCGGAAACAACACTTGACCATTAGGTACTGAAGATAATAAGCGTGGTTATACCAACGGGTTATACTCGGGGATCGCTGCAGACGAAAAGTGGGTCCGTTTTGTGGCCCTTTCACAAAAATACAATCGATTAGAACGGCCCTCATTGGCATTTTACCCTACATTTTAATTAGTTTTATCATTAAAGTAAATAAAAAACTTTGTAAAAAACACACATAAGATGTTATAGGTAAGAGGATACGCACGTTTCAACCAAAAATTGTTTTGGCTTTCATCAGTCCAAGGTTTGTTTGGTTGAAACGTGCGTATACTCTTACCTATAACATCTTATGTGTGTTTTTTACAAAGTTTTTTATTTACTTTATTGTTTAACACCAGTATTTTGAGTGTTTGTTCCGTAGTTTTATCATTATTTTAACACAAAAAAAGTAACTTTCATAAAAATTTCGTATGAAAATTCACAAAAATATGTGTTGAAATTCACAAAAATAAGCAATTTTCACAAAAATAGGACCCTGTAAAAAATTCCTGGATACTTGAACTAACGTGACTGTTATTTCTTCCCGCAAAACGGTAAGTCTAGTAATTTTTAGTTAATAACTGTATGCGTACTAAAGCAGTGGCGCACCCAGGATTTCAGTTTAGGGGGGGCTGGGCTACAAATACTGCTGACCTCGGTTATAGTGACCTCAATTATAGTTATAACCCTCTTATAACGTCAAAATATTCTGTACCAGTCGACTTGCCCGTAGAACACAACCCCACGAGCAATGTAACTCATTTTAGAATCAAATAATTATATGATCTTTTCAGTGATGTTGTAACCAAGTTGAACCGTGTTTCATGCTCTAACTGTAAGTTTTTATTTAAAAACTAACATCTTTTTTTGGTAAAAAGTATTTTAGAAAAAATAAAGACAATTTTTAAAAAGAAAACATTTAATTCATTAGTGACAATTTCCAATACTTTTCACTTCTAATCTCCTACCTTTAGGGGGGGCTTCAGCCCCCATAGCCCCCTCCGTGGGTGCGCCTATGTACTAAAGTAAATTCATAATTCTACAAAGTTTGCTTTCTAACACCGTTTGAAAAGAGTAAAAATGCGTCGACTGCTACGAAATCGAAATTTATCTACATTATTCACTTTTGAAAATGGATTAGCATTTAATTAGTTTAGCTTTTTTTTTTTTTTTTTTTTTTTTTTGAGCACCCAAAGGAATTTCACTGCTCTATTTCGTGAATTTCAAGGAAAACAACATCATACTTTATCAAGAATTACAAAATAAGGATCTCCATGGAAAATACTGTAGGTAGTATACACATAATTCTTTTACACGAGCCCTCAAATAAAATGAAATGAGCAGTGACATAGCCAGAAATTTTTCATGTGGGGGGGGGGTTACGACTACTATACGTGTAGTATGTGTATATGTGCAGTAGTAAGTACACGTGTGTGTGATAAGGGTAAAGGAGTGAAGAATATACATTTTGTAAGGCAAAAAATTCTTCATGTGGGGGGGGGGTTGTGACCCCACTATCCGCCCCCTTAGCTACGTCACTGGAAATGAGGGATTTAGGCCAATTATCTATGTGAGGGATCTAAGATTAGCGGGTGGGGCTACCCTCCGCGGGGAATTTTTTAAGGAGTCCTAACCCGTGTTTATATGAAGTTTTAGAGAAAACCACGGAAAACTCCAAACGGCTAAATCAACGGACGCGACCTGGGTTTGAACCACTTTCCGTCTCCCAGTTACGAGCGCTAATGCGCTCGGACAGTGGTGGGGCCCACGAGCACTCAAAAGAATTCTATTACAGTACAGCCCATGGCAGTTTAAAGACAATATATAAACGCTATACATAAGTATATAAACGTAAAACATAAGTACATAAACGTTAATAACAGTTGATTCTTCACATTTAAAGGATGGGAATAACATTTAATTTTTTTTTCTTTTTTTTGAAAGAGTCCCAAAAATTACATTAATAATGAGATACAGCTTTTTTGAAGTTCCCCGCAAAATCTCACCAGATTTGACGATCACACTCACCAACTTTCCAAAATCAAAATGACTGAGATCTCCAGCTTTTTAATGTCAAAAAGCCCGAGATCTTTTACGCATTTATTTTCAGCATAAAATGCAGATGTTTGTGTGATTATGGTGAGCTCGATCTGGCAAGGATAAGGGTGTCTTGGTAGGAGGACTTTTTAAGAGGTTCTAACGTGCATTCACGTTACGTCTGGAGAAAACCTACCCAAACTCCAGACCGTTAGGTCGACAGCCGCGCAATGGGACCCGAACCCGGGACCTTCACACTTCGGCCGTCTACCATTTTTCAGTGACATAACCACTGTGCCATGGTGAGGCCATAAAATGGAGAGTCATAATCAATACAGACATAGTTTCCTTCCTTAAATGCCATGCGTGTCCATATATACTTAAGGTGAAGAAATAGTCAGGCATAGCTCCTATACTCGCTATGTTACATATCATCTGGACTAGTTCATTTAGCTTTGTATAAAACCTTGAAATTTGGTGAATTAGTATGAAAATTATCATTTAATAAAATAACTTCAATTGAAAATGCGAAGATAGCTTCTAATATATTTCCTTTTTCATTTGAAACCCTTCTATCAATGCCTGCACAGTGGCGCCATCTGGAGAATGAGGCATTGACATAAATATTTCAAAAGAAAAATTAAATGAATTGGGCGCAATCTTCGAGTTTTTAATTTATGTCATTTTATTAAATGATCATTTTTGTACTTATTCACCAAATTTCAAGACTTTATACAAAATATTTTATAAACGAACTGGTCCAGATGATTGTAACATAGAGGATATAGGGGCTGTTCCTTACTAGGACTTCACCTTAAGTAATAGGATGGTGCTAATTTGTACAATGTAAATAAATTCCAAATATTTGCCAAAGAAATATCGGAAAATACAAAATATTAATCAGAATTCATAGGGGATAAACTATTCTAGCTACCTAAAAATTAGATAAAGATAACTTACAACAATAAGATTTGAAATTATATTTTTAAAAAAATTTCTTGATCTCATACAGCTTTGAAAATTTTATCATATTTGCGCATAAATAATGAACATAACATAATGAAAAATTCTTCCATGGAATTTATCAGAACTTGAGATGCTTTATTTCAAATTGAATGCTCTCAGGCTGTTGAGCCTCATGCAGCAACATGAAAGAAACACGAAATGATTTTACGAACCTACTAAGAAAATTTGATCATGTTTCACCTTTTTAATAAACTCTTAAACAAAACCTGATAAAATGAAGAAACATCTTGAAGCCCAAAACTGAATCAAAAGTCTGAGACTTCACACGTCGGAACTACGATGCATCTCGAAATTTGACGGCAAAAAGACTTTTGCTGGAAAGTGTTTTATAATCAAGGCGTTTTATGTTTCTGGTTTCGAATTTGCCTTGAAGAGAAACATCTCAATCGAAGATGCATACACGCATATGTCGCTCTTGAGAGCAGAAATTCTAAAGAAATACAGGATACAGCTGTCACGGCCAATTATTCCCGAACCACCCCTCTGCAGAAGGGGAAAAAAAATTTTGCAAGGGAGTGCAG
This sequence comes from Cheiracanthium punctorium, assembly GCA_038373885.1. NCBI lineage: Eukaryota > Metazoa > Arthropoda > Arachnida > Araneae > Cheiracanthiidae > Cheiracanthium > Cheiracanthium punctorium. The sequence goes on from JAWZYV010010563.1 coordinate 367,755, forward strand.
AATTCTTCCAGTTTTCTGAGCAAAGATTTATATGGCATGACAGCTATAGCTTTGCTGTTGGGTGGAGAGAGAAAAAAAAAATTATATGCACCCCTCCTAAGATTTAAGTCTGATTAGAGTGGGGAGAAAAACAAAATCCCACGAGAAGACAGAATCCGATACTGACATATCACAAATTATCTATCTGGAGTGAAAGGATGACTCATATTAGAGAATGACGCATTAGAAATCCTACAAGTGCATTCGATATGTTAGTCTGTATCATCCTATTGTTGCTCTAAATGTAGATTGCCCAGTTTAGTAAAATTAGCACGGTGTTGTTGCGAAAATTACACAGTGGGTGTATGCCCGATTGTGACAAACCGGGGCCTGGGGCAGAAGTCTGAATGGGGGCCCCCTATATGTTGTTACTGTGCCTGACAACTACTTTATGTATTTTTTCTGCGTTCGCATATAAATCTCTCATGATTAAATGCATCCAACATAAAATATACTAATACTAGATAAATGAGAATGTTTATGAACATTATAAACATATGAAACATTAACATTATGAAATAAGCTTTATTGAAAATGAAGACTTAAAAAATACAACTAAAAGCCTGACTTTTTCATAATAGTATTAATAATCATAATCGGCAAATTCCTATTTATTGGTGACCCATTCTCGCTGGGTAGCCACTTATAAAACTTCAGTGGGTCCGGCAACTTAGCGCGTAATCACTTTAAATCTAGCAGTCATCCTAGTTATCATTTCTTTTTGCAGAAACCGTTAATCTACTGTAATACTTTTTCTATGGCGCGGTAGAATTAAGAAATAAAAAAAGATTTTGACTATTTGTAACTTGTAAATTCATAACTGAAAAAAATTAGGCATTTACTACATAAAAAAAACCCTTAATCTAAATTCACATACTGTAATAATTTAGGGGCCCCACAAAATCGGGGGCCTGGGGCATATGCCAATCTTGCCCCTGCGATAATCAGGGCCTGGGTGTATGCTAAAACAGTCTAACAACTTCAAAAGCGAATATAACACTTTATGGAAGCATCAATATCAGAAAAAAAAAAAAAAAAATACAATTTAGCAACAGAAGCAAACAGCAAATCATGAATTATCACAGCAATAACACTATTCAAATCGAGATGTAAAACATATGGCTCTGCTCCCTATACCAGCAGTCTAACACTCTGCACACCCAGCAAGGAAGAGTCTGGCATTTTAGGGAATGCAATCCCGATCCCGCGGGAACGGTATCCTGCGGGATCCCGCACAAATATTTGCGGGACTAGTCCCGCGGGATTACGATCCTAATCCCGCGGAATTGATACTGAGAAATAGTTATTACTTCCTTGTACGTAGTATAAGGAAGTAATGTGATCCCGAAAAATTTTGGGGGCCAAATTTCGACATAAAAACCGATTTTGACTACCTCTAAATTTAATTTAAAAATTTTTTTCGATGCATCTCATCGTAGGCTAGCATGCACGATCATATTAACGCGTCTGCAACTCATTTTGACCAGTGGCGAGTCTACTGTGGCCAGTTTTTCCATGCCGTCTGTACGTACGTACGTATGTAACTCGCATATATCAAAAACGATTGGTCGTAGAATGTTGAGATTTGATATTTAGGATTGTTCTATGATCTAGTTGTGCACCTCCCCTTTTGGTGGCAATCGAATGGATAGTTTATGTACAGGACCGCCCAAAAGATTCGAAATACATTACGCTCTATGGGCCGAAATTCTATCACCGCTAACTCAAAGCTATTAGGCGTAGAATGTCGAAACTTTATATTTAGGATTGTTGTAACATCTAGTTGTGCACCTCCCCTTTCGGTTCCATTCGACTGAATAGTTTATCTACAGGACCGCCCAAAAGATTCGAAATACATTACGCTCTATGGGCCGAAATTCATCAAAGCGTTTTTTAGAGGTATTGGGCTATTTCAAACGACTCAGAAGTGATATATGCTGTAAAGAGTTAGAAAATGAATTTCTCCATTAAAAAAAAGTGTCTTTATCATTTATAGTTCTGCTACAGGAACACTCAAAAGATTTCCAATACATTACGGTCAATAGCAATTTTAGGGGCATTCATCCATTTCAAGCACAATACCGTCCTACCACATAAGTTAGGTAATGGTCCGACCACGGTCACGTGCCTCCCTCAAGAACTATGCCAAAAGTCGCCAAGCTTGGCGACTTTTGGTGTACGTGTGTGCATATTTAACTCTCAAATCTCAAAAATTATTATGAGATTTCATATATAAGAATGTTGTAACATCTAGTTGTGCATCTCGATTCTTGGTTCCAATCTACTGGAGAGTTTATTTACAGGACCACCGAAAAGAATTTCAGTACCTTAATGTCTATGGACATCTTTAACCCTCCAAGCGGCTGAGACGTAAAATCCCGTTCACTTCATTCCAGTTTTTACTGCAATGCATGTATAATTTAAATTATTTATAACACCAAAGCATCATAAAATAAATTCCGATATTAACGCTTATGGGTATTTTAGGACTTAACTTTTTAATAATTACAAATCTTCCTATTAAAATTTTGTTTTTTAAATAATTTTAAAGCTGCATGAAAATTTTGCAGTGAAAACAACTTTACATTATTTGCCCATTTCCAAGACGCTCAGAGGGTATAATACAACTGTAGACAGTCATTGTTTGGTACATGTCCAAAATCTCGCCGTCTGTCCTCGACCTTGGCGAGTTTTGGCGAAATATCGCCAAATTTGGCGATAGTCAGTCATTTGGTCTATGCCCAAAGTATCGCCATTTGTCATCGTTCTTGGCGAGTTTTGGCGAAATATCGCCAAATTTGGCGATAATCTGTCATTGATTGGTTCATGCTTAAAATCTCGCCAATGTCGTTGAATTCTTTGACATTGACGTTTCGCCGAAATATCGCCAAATTTGGCGCCAAAAATTATTTCCTATTTTGTATAACTCTAAAACTTTAGCCGTAGATTTTTTAACTTTGTATTTAGAACTATTGTAATATCTAACTGTTTTCAATATCTTTTTTGACAGCAATCGACTGAAAATTTATTTACATGGTGAGCCAAATGACTTTGAATACATTGAGGTTATAGATGCATTAAATTCATTGAAAGTCTGTGGTCAATGACTACTTTAGCTATCCCCAAAATCTCGCTGACTATCTCAAGTTTGTCGGCTTTTGGTGAAATATCGCCAAACAAAGTGTCAGAAGGAAATCTTTCAAATTGAACTCAGCTTGTCGATATCGAAATATTTCGCTAGAAATCGCTAAACCTTACTATTATTGATATTTTATCTCTTTCAAACAAATAAATTTAGAGGAAGTGCGTCGAAAATATTTTTGATCTAATGGACGTGCAAGGAAGTCATGTGTTGGACACATCAGATTTTTTTTTATTACAATTTCACGCCACTTTCTCAATAAATGAACGAAAAATTTTTGAATATTCATTGTCTCCTATCTAACAATAAACGAATCAATAATTACAAATTTTAATTTAAGGTTTTATGTTTTTTATATTTTTTCCAATAGGAGTGTGGATCAAACATCTAAATCTAAATTTTTCGCTAACTTCCAATCCCAAATGAACTGAAATATTTCATACTAATTTATCTCTAAGCGAACAGTCACGAATTATAAAAAGTTTTAATTTCAGTTTTAATTTTTTTTTAATTCACACATTTAATTATTTTACTAAAATTAAATCTAGACCAGGAAATGATTCATTGGATTTTGTACGTTCTTTTTTTCAGCAACTAAGAAAATAACGTAAGTGTGTGAATGTAAGTATTTATAAATTGTATTTTTCCGTAAATTGCTGATTTTTAGCTACTAACATAACTAATACTAATATATTGAGACATAACTTAGTATATCTTTCTGAAAATCATGATTATAATTTTCATATTTCTGTAAGTTATTGTATAAATTATCTCATAAGATTAATTATTATTATTAAACTTCATAGTGCTTAAAATCTTACTTTTTCTATTTTTTCTCTGTTGAAAATGAAGTCCTAGCTAAATGAAATGTCAATCCCGCGGGATTAGTAAATCTCAATCCCCGAAATCCCGCAAGACGAAAAACAGTGTGGGATTGCATTCCCTATGGCATTTATAGATTTCCAAGAACGACATAATTTTCGTGACGACAAATTTCTGGATTTTTGCAGTAACTTCTTGAAGATACAGCCAAAATTACACTATTTTCGAGACTTTCTTTTTAGTCACGAAAATGGCCGTTAAGTTTGTCGCCCAAATCGGCAGGTCTCATTTCACTGGCAACAGTGCCTGTACATCTGTCTTTCCCGCAACACAACTTGATGCGGGAAAACAACATTACATTTTGTAACAGTATTACCACGTGTATCTAATTTACGAGTTTTTTGAATAAAGTCTATTTTTGAAAATCAGATACAAACCAGAATTAGGAATATACGAGCTATGTAGAAGTGAAAGCTTGGCAATTTTAAAGGCTAAACCCCAGTGCCTTCTCCAAAAGTTAGAGCTGTCCAACTAAGTTCTAGATCTTCTTTTCGTCCCTCGAGGAAAAAAAGAATGGAAAAGAGGCATTTTTTATTGGGCTTAATGGCTTTGTCTAGCAGGGTCATTTTCCCTCCTTCAGATATATATGCTTCCGGCGAGGAAATGACCTTCGAGATCCGAGTAGTTCCGACTTTCACAGTAATTTGCAAGAATGGAAATGTTCTCCAGTATTTTCTTATTTATGTACACTTCATTCCTGTCAGTTTCAAATATATGTACATATATATTATAAATAACAAGAAAGACAAATCATGCCAAACCCATCGACTATGAAACACTTTTCAAAACAACAGTCTTTTTTGCCGCCAAATTCGGCGATGTATCTTCGTCAAACTAGGGGGATATATTTTGGGAATCTAGCAAAAACTAGCAAAAAAAAAAAAAAAAAGCTATGAGCCTAATTGTAATTTTGTGAGAGCCTGTAAAATAATTTTAAAGCTATTTTCCATCCTTTAAATGAAGAGCAAGCTTATAATAAATGTTTTTACTCTTGCTGCATTGCGGTAGAAATGGATTGATGTCTTAAAACTGCCACAGACAGTAATGTATTGGAATTCCTTTGAGTGCTCCTGTAAAAGAACTATAAATACTTTTTACTTCAAGAGTCTAATTCATTTAATAAACATGTCAAATATCAACCTAAGGTATGCTTAAAATTCTCACAAATTCCAAAGCGGAGTTACAATCGCGAAATGGCGAAGCGAAAAAATGAGCCTTTTGCGACACGTTTTTTATCGATATCTCCCAAAATAATTCGAATTTCGAAAAAAATCGCTTCAAGGTATGTCGGGACCCGTCATGGAGAATTTCCATACAAAATTTGGTAGGTCTACGATTACCCGTTTCGGAGCTACGCGAGACACAGACAAACTAACTAACTAACTGACCAACCAACTAACGGGCAGTTTACACACTGTTTTATTTATATAGATTTATTTTTTTATTATTTATTTATTTTACTATTGTTACTTTAAGTTTTTACAGGGAATTGGCAACGGAGTATCACTTGTCAAGGTCGCCATAGCAACGCAATCAAAATGGCGCTCACCTATCATGTTTTATGCATTCTGCAAATACAGTGCTGAAAGCGGTAACTTTGAAAAATGATTTGCTCTTAAGAGATAAATGACTTTTTACCCCGTGAACCCCTCCTCGGATATTGTTTAGTCCGCTTATGACAAATGCGAATAAATCATGCATGCGTTTCGGGAAAATCTCATTACTAGTTGAAAATTAACTGAAAACAGCCAATTCGTTCTAGCGGAACAAATAAATCACGGTGAGTACAAAGCTGAGGATATTCTCATAATGCAAGAGTTACACACAACTAAGCTGTAGCAAACTTTCAGCGGGGATTTTTATCCAGTGTTACCAACTAGATTAGTTTTAAAAAAGGCGTATGTAAAAACAATTTTTCGGATTAATTGATGTTCCAAAAATCGATGTTTCAGTATTTAAAAAAATCGATGCTAGAAATACATGGGCCCCAAAGCATAAAATATTTACTTCACTTACTCGCAGTGTGGGTGCTGTAAAACATCGTTGTTAAAACAAATGAAAATAATTTTTTTTAATAAAAATATTTATCTTAATCTTTTGACTTTTATCCTGTGTAGTTTCTATTTTTTCAGTTACAGATTTTAAGCAAAAATAATCAAAGCTTGCATTTTTTTTAGTAGAACAATAAATTAAGCTACGACAATGGATTCCGTTACTACAGATACTGCAGTAATGTTAGTGTGTTGTGGGATTAACGGTCTATTATCCACACGAGTGATCTAGGCCTAGGGTGAGGTGAGGTGCCCTCCTTGGGGGTCTTAAACATCGATTAAATACGGGCATAAACATAGTGTAAATATAACTCAGAAACATAGTATAAATACGGGTTAGGATCACTAACCGGTATTTACGCTTTGTTTCAGAGGAAACCACGGACAACTACGAACGATTAGGTCAGCGGACGCTACCTGGTTTTCAACCAGGCACCTCCTGTCTCCCAGTTCAGAGAGCTGCGCTCGGCCACTGGTCGGGAAGGAGCAATGCCAAAAAAAAAAAAATAAAATAAAATAAAATAAAAAAAAATGAAAATGTGAAAGTTCATTTTAAATGGACAAAAATTAAAGGTATTGAGTGTAATTTCCATTGGTACAAATGAGAATTATTTTTTTGACAGAAGATTGCTTTTTACAGTTGTAGATCGAAAAATACAGCCGCACATGCGCACCTGCGTTTGATCCCCCAGTTGGATCCGGTGTTAGATTTTTTGAGACATTTTTTATTTACAATGGAGATTCCCATTCCTTAAGTTCAAATCCATGTTCATTTCATACAAATTACGTGCGACCTCCATAAAACAAATGCGAAATGTTGAGTACGCAGTTTATTTACAAGATTTCGTATTCAAAGCACAGCGTAATTTGAATACGAAATCAGGCGATAAATTTATCCCCGTTTATGCAAATGATGCTATGGCAGCAGCAAAAGGGAGACATGCGAGTTTACCATCCCATGGGCGAAAATGGCCGACAGGAATAACTCCGAGGAGTGAATAATTTAATCGGAATTCCGGAGTGCTGTGAAATGGAATCGTCCACGAGGTAGTGACCAGAATATTTGATACATTTCCCATCTAGCAGACTGATACATCTACGAATAAATATCTTCCGTTATTGGATTACAAAATAAGAACGCTAAGACTAGATATGCTATGAAAACTAAAATATTATTGCCGAAATATTAAGAAAATTAAAATCTGAAACACTTTCGTATTTTAAATACGCACTAAAGTGCTATATATTAAAAGCGTATCATAATCCATGCGTCGTCCCTATTTTTCTTCCTTATTCCATTAAGTTGGAAAGTGTAGATCATCATTCATGAGAGTGCCGAGCTTGTCTTTCTTGTTCCATAAACACTTCTTCAGAATTGAAATCTATATTAAAATCGTCTACCAAACTGTTTAACAATCTTCGTCAGGTATGTTCTAACTACACTATTCCCCTTTATAAATACCATCTGGAAAGTGTACCGTAATCTATGAGTGTACTGTACTTCCCTGATCCATAAAACACTTCTCCGGAATTGAAACCTACATTAAAATCGCCTACTAAAACTATTTTACAATCTTTACCAGGCATATCCTCACTATATCTTTCCTTTGTAATAAACTGTTTGACTGTTTCTAGCCAAATATGAAAGATATCGACAAGCTTGGTTCGGTTTTGAGAACGTATTTTTTGGCATTAAACTTGGCGATAAATCATCAAAAATTGCAAGATTGTGCGACTTTCAACATTTTGTTATCCCGATCCCCCCCCCCCCCCCCCACACACACACACTATCTGGCAAACACATCTGAAAAGTGCCTCAGCGTGACAATTCGTGACAGACAATTTATGTCACCGCTAATAAATTTACTTGTTTTTAATAGCACTGTAGCTAAAAAAATAAATAAATAATAAGATGTAATGGCAGTTTGGAATTCCTTACGTAGACATAACTATGATATACGAAAATGACGCAAAGGAAAAAAATACTAACAACCATATAGTACGGATTGAGCTAATAGAATATCAAGGTTAAATATTTAAAAACAACGTAAAAATACACACACGAATAAATATTACTGTGGTACTTTTACAGCTTTAAAATGTGACAACGGAATAACTAAAAATACAAGCCCTTTCGAATGAAAAATAATGCTCCATAATTCATGAGTTTAGAAGAATAAATCTATCAGTTTTTTTTTCTTTTTTTAACTGAAGCGAAAGCTTGATGTCACCAACATTTAAAAACACTGAAAAACTCTCACTGCGGCTTAATGATGAGAACAAAAGCTTTTAATCCAATATTCCAGAGTAATTTATTATGTTAAGAACAAAGGGTAATACAACAAAAGTGGGTCAACAGCTGACATTTCCTGTGTCACAGATTTAATAATAATAATAAAAAGAATGCAGGGGGGGGGAATGTTTTAAAGTATGTTACACAGTCTTTTATGACTTTCCTTCATATTTTAACAAAAGAATTCGATATTTTAAAAGGATCGCTGCACTATTATTGTCAACTGGTATTTAAGCCTGAAGTAAAACAAGGCCATAATCCCAGTGTCTTATTAATAAAATGTCAAAAGAATATGCAAATCTTGTCAGTTTTAAAACCCGTAAAAATGAACAAAACATCATCTTTTTTGTTGTTGTTGTTTTTGTTTCATGGAAAACAATAATTGCACTGGTCTTTTCTTTGCGTTCACAGAAAATAAGCTGTAGCCTAATACTTATGAATAACAACCCCACTATAAGGCTGTCCCGTAAATATTAGTGTAAAATTTAAAGGGAGGTAAGATGCATAAAAAATAAGAATCACATAGCGATGTGGGGGCGGAACGTCGCTATCATGTAGCATACATAATGCATCTTTCACAGAAAACACGTGATTGAAATTGACAGTTTAAAAATTCTATTTCGCTTCGTGGAAGAAATTTTTTGTGTGCGTTGCGTTGTGGGATTAAGGCCAATTATCTACACGAGGGATCTAGGCGTATGGGTGGGTGCCCTCCGTTGGCGCCCTTCTAAAGGGTCCTAACCCGTATCTACTCTAAGTTTCGGGGGAAACCACTAAAAACTCCGAACCGTTAGGTCGGCGGACGTAATCTGGTTTTGAACCAGGCACCTTCCGTCCCCCAGTTCAGAGCACTATGCGCTCGGCCACTGGTCATTTTTGGATACAAGCCCATTGCAAATGAAAGTTGGTTAAGAAATCAGATAAACACTTCAACACTTTTCCCCAGGTGATTACCAGGTAAGTGAAAACTGAGTTTTTGACCCCACACTGCTATGTGATTCTAATTCCTTAATATGCGCCCTGTCCCCTCAAATTTACTACCAATAGTTATCGGACACCTGCATAGCTAGGCTAATCACTGACTGTGACCGATACAACCACTCCAAAATGAAATTTACTGGCATTACTCCAAAAATTAAAATGTTAAGCACGAAAAACGTAATAAAAATATACACGGTTTGTACTATTGGCTGCAAATTTTTCATAATTATGTAAAAAAAAAAAAAAAAAAAAAAAAAAAAAAAATAGAAAACAATCTGCTTCACTTTAAAAAATAGTTTTTAGACGATTTTTCGTATTTTCAGCTCTTTTATATGTCCAAGATTAAAAAAAGTTAATCATTTAAATTAAACGATAAAATTAAATATCACCAGTGATATCGACGTCATACTGATGTCACAGTTACCAGGCTTTGAAGGGAAAATTGCAATTCCCATTCGTTTGATATCGCTTTAAGATTATTAAGTTTGACTTTTTTTCACAATGATTTCCTCTGCATGAAGCACTGATGTATGAGGGGCTGTTCCCAGCGATAGATGTACATATAACTGGACGTAGCCAGGGGGTGGGCCTTGGGAGCCTGGACACCCCCTCCTTCCCGCGAAATTTTGGATTTTTGTCAATTGAATGTCAATAATCAAGCTTTTTTGTGAATAATTCTACCTTTTTCACTTTTTGGGCTCCTCCCGAAATTCGGGCTACGTCCTGAAGGCTACTTAACTCAGGGTACGTCCCTGATATAATTTGAAGTTTTATTTAATCCCCCCCCTCCCCTTCTGAACAACTATCTGAGAAGAAATTACCTTCGCATATCCATTTTTTTTTGTTTGTGAGATTACGGCCGATTAGTTCCGCGTGGGCTCTAGGCCAATGGGTGGGGTGGCCTCCGTGGGGGGTCTTCCTAAGGGGTCCTAACCCGTATTTACGGTAAGTTTCGGAGAAAACCACGGAAAACTCCGAACGGTTAGGTCGAATGACGCGCGATGGGACCCGAACTCGGGACCTTCACACTTCGCCCGTCTACCGCATATCCATTTGATCAGGAGAATTATCCCATATTTTTTTCCTTTCTTAATAATAAATGTTCTGGCAATTAAACACATTTCATTGCAATATTAGGAAAAAGTTCGTCTGACTGATTTGCTCATACAGTAGTCGCCTTAAAAATAAATCTTATAAATAAAAATGAAATTCTGTTTGTTTGTTTGTTTGTTTGTTTGTTTGTTTGTTTATTTGTTTGTTTGTTTGTGGATTTGAGTTGTATACAAATCCACAAAAATGGACCTATCAGCCTGAAATTTTGCACAGATATGTAAAATAATATAGAATAAATCATAGTCCACTTTAAAACTTTGAAAGTCCACCCGTTCCCGGAATTTACGAGATTTTTTATGTTCTGCACGCAAAAAGCTTTCCGTAATTGTAACCCCTGTAGTGAAAAAAGTGTGAAATAAGGATCGTGGTTGCCATGTGTGGCGATTTTGCCGAATAAGATGTTTTAAATTCTCAAAGTAAAAATAAAAGAATAATAATGATTTTTTTTTGTTAGTTTATATTCGTAAGGTTATATTTTTTTTAATTATAATATCGTGTGCATGGGAAATCGGAGCAGGAATGAAATGTTTTATACGCAAAACAATAAGAATTGAAGATTTCCGAGGCTAATATGTTAAAATTTTTTAGTTTGGCGAAAAAATAAAATGGCTCAAATGCCGAGAAAGTGAGTTCTAGCGGTTTGCACAGTTTCCGGCTAGGCGCAATTTACTGAGAGCTTAAGGAAACGGATTTTTGAAAACAAGTGCAAAGGTTTTATTAGAATACAGCGTTAAATTTTAATGATCCGTGCGAAAATAATGCAGTTATTAAGGGATTTCAAGCGATCTATCTTCAGCATTCTCGCGATTTTGAGGAGGATTCTAACGCTTGGCACTATTTATCGTAATTTAATCGTCTGCTATTTGGGTTATGAATACACCTGCGTATAAGTTTTTGAAATTTTCATTCAGTTGGAATTGTGCATTTTTCTGAGCAGCTTTTCTGCATCTAATGTATTGCATCCAGAAAAAAGGATGTTAGAAATATCATTTTTAATTTTGTTTAATCACACTCATGAATAATGATACACTTTCCAACTTAATGAAAGAAGGAACGAAAATAGGGAAGACCCATGGATTATAACTCTTTTTATATATAGCACTTTAGTGCGTATTTAAAAATCTGAAAGTGTGTCAGATTTTGTATGATTCTAGCGCTTGGCGCAATTTAATGAGAGGGTATTTTTAAAAACAAGCGTAGGTTATCATAAATAAAAATGAAATTCTGTTTGTCAATTTGTTGATTTGGGTAGTATACAATTCCACAAAAATGGACCTGTCAGCCTGAAATTTTACACAGATATGTAAAATAATATAGAATAAATGATAGTCCACTTTAAAACTTTGAAACTCCACTTAAAAACGTTTTCCTCCTTCAATGGTTCTCTTAATTTCCGTTCCCGGAATTTAAGAGATTTTTTATGTTCTCCACGCAGAAAGCTTTACGTAATATTAACCCCTATAGTGAAAAAAGTGTGTGAAATAAGCATCTTGGTTGCCATGTGTGGCGATTTTGCCGAATAAAATGTTTTAAATTCTTAAAGTAAAAATAAAAGAATAATAATTATTTTTTTAGTTTATTTTTTTAGGTTATTTTTTTAATTATAATATCGTGTGCGCATAAGAAATGAGAGCAGGAATGAAATGTTTTATACGCAAAACAATGAGGATCGAAGATATCCGAGACTAATATGTAATTTTTTTTAGTTTGGCGAAAAAAAAATGGCTGATAGGCCGATTTTTAGAGAGTGAGTTCTAGCGGTTTGCACAGTTTTAGGCTTTTTGGCGCAATTTACTGAGAGCTTAAGGGAATAGCATTTTTGAAAACAAGTGTATAGGTTTTCTTAGAATACAGCATTAAATTTTAACTATCCGTGCAGAAATAATGCAGTTATTAGGGCATTTCAAGCGATGTAGCTTCAGAATTCTCGCCAATGGAGTACATTGATTTAACTTGGGGGAAATCCGCCAAATTTCAGAAAATTGAAATCTTCGCATTTAGTACATCGAGGTAACGATGAATAAAACATGTTATAGTTGATAATTTAAAAAATGCGGCTGTATTAAGGGATTCCACTTTTCAAATAAATGCCTGGCGGTCGAACCATTTCCCATTTTGATTGCTGCTAAGTCAATGCTTCGAATGATTCCCTGAAAAAACTCTTGCAAAATGGCGTATGCTGGCACTTTGGCGAGGCTTAGATTTGAAACTGGATTTTACTTGAGACTGGTATATACGTATAATAAGACTGGTTATAGATAAAAATGAATGTTGGTATGTGTGTAGGAGGTTGAAAAACTCCAGCACCGTTTCACCGATCACCATGAAATTTGGTTCACCTAAGTCTTTTATCATGGAGAAGGTTTTTATGCTATCCGTTTTCCTCTAACTTTTCACTAGGTGGCGCAGCAGAACGTCGAATTCTATTCCGTTTAGCCGTTTGCTATGCGAATATCGTCCAACCAATTTCGATGAAATTTGGTACACGCGAATATTAGAACACGGAGAATATTTTTCACTATCCATTTTGCTGTAACTTGCCGCTAAATGGCGCTGCAAAGCATCAACTTCTATACCGTTCGACCGATCGGCATAAAATTTTTTATACTTACACATTTGAGCACGAAGAATATATTCTAACTGCGTTACTTTTGATGTTACTCGCCACTATATGACACTGCAATGCATTATTATTTTAACTCACCACTAGATGACGCTGCAGCAGGCCAAATTTTTGACCATTCAAACGGTGGCTATGAAAATCCGTATACATAGCTATTTGAACAATGATAATATTTTTGCGTTATCCATTCTGCTAGAACTCGCCACATGACGGCGCTGTAGCAAATCATTACTTTAATTAACCACTCGATGGCCCTGCAGTGTACCACTTCTTGACTGTGCGAATGATCGCTATGAAAATAGGTATACATAGATATTTGAACACGGGGAAGAGTTTGGCACGATCCATTTTCCTATAACTTGACACTAGATGTCGCGTCAACACATGAACTTCAAGACTATTCAGCCGATCGTCATGAAAATTCGTATACATCGATATCTGAATGCGAAGAATATTTTTGCCGTATCCGTTTTGCTAAAACTCGCCACTAGATTGTGCTACGCCGCATCGCCTTCTGCACCGTAAAAACGATTGCCTTGAAATTCAGTATGCATGATTATTGAACACAATATAACGCGATATCCATTTTGCTATATCTCTTTATTACAATAAATAGTAATCACAACAAATATTAATATCAAAAAGTCCATTCATTCCCGTGCGAAGAACGGGTACTTCAGCTAGTAAATAAATAAATAAAGCACATCCATAAACTACTTTCTGATGAAAGTTAAGGGTGAAAAAAAAAAGGAACGTTTCACAAACGCGTCTTCATTCGTTTTCGCAAGAGAATTACTGTTGCCATAAAAAAAAAATAAACTGAATCACAGAGTAAGTTTATCAGTAGGAGCATATTAATCATTGTTAAGCAAAGTGGTTACATTAAGGATAATCGACAGAATATAAGGAGGCATCAATTCAATTCGAAGACCTTTGACCTTCGCTTCAGAGATGAGATGAAACATGGCAGGGGGGAAGACTTAAATACTTATTAAGCTGGCAAAGGAAATAAGCTTGTCTTTCATGGCCTCTTTTAATATCTTGGAAGAACATAAAGACAAAAAAAAAAAAAAAAAAAAAAACTACGTCGAATTAAACGAGTGCTTGTTCCTTAAAAAGCAGACGATGGCAAAAATTAAATCACTTTTTTTGTGTGTGTGTTTTGTGTCGTTGTTTAAAGGCAGTATCGTTTTAATTTACCCAGAAAAAGAATAATTCAGTGCTTATGCGATTAATTTCAAGCAGTTATGTACTTAAGTAAAATATTTCCAGGAACTTCACTTAAATAAGTAGTAATTCGTTAGGAATGTTTTAATTGGTTCTCTTTCATTAAATGAATTTTTGGGATTGACAAATTAAAACTGATATGAAGAAAATGTTTTTATACTGAAATTCACTGCAGATATATTTTTATTGCCCAAGCCTTTGCGAAATTAAGAAAACACGAAAAATAAAAATAAATAAGTAAGTAAATTGAAAACAAATAAGCCATAATAACGTTTTTCAGATCCCCTTTTCCAAGGCGGCTGCAAGGCGAGGGGGTGGGGAGAAAAAAAAATACAGTAGAGTCCCGCTGATCACTTTAACATGAGCTCTGCTTAATCCGATGTAGCGCTAAACTTTCTGCTCGCAAATAAGCAACTTCAGATTCCCTTTTTTAACATTAAATAAAGTACGTGTGATGCTATTTAAAATACTTTTTTATGTTTATACAAATCTTTGAGCTCGTTATTTTTTCGCTGTTTGATCTCTCTCAATTTCCTGACTTTTGGGAGGTCCCGGGAAAAAAAATTCCTGACCAATGCATTTTACTTTGGGGAATTGCACAATGCCCTCTCCCTTGTATTTATATTTGCATATTTTGTACAACTTCTTGAAATACAGGATTAAGCTTTCATCAATTAAAAGAAACAGAAGTAGTCGCAATTTATGATAGAATTAACTAACTGTTCTTGGAAAGACGGTCCTAACCCATAAGTTACCAAGTAAGATAATTTGTCTTTTACCCTCCCATCACGATTAATGAGGCCCCATTTTTCCCTCCTTATACAAACACATCGCTTGATGCTTTCGCGGTCCGAAAAATGCTTTGCAGTTGCTTTCGGTTCCAGCCTCACAATTAAAGAGGAAGGGTAAAAAAAAGAACGCGAAAAAAAATTGATTCTTTTGGTGAATTTTCCGGACCCATTACCCAATTTTCCATTTTCCAGACTTTCCGGATTTTCCGGAGCGGTAGACACCCTGTTAAACTAAATTTTTCTCTTCGATTTTATAATGCATATAATGCTGTCCGCATAATTCGACTTTTTGGTTATTCGAGTCGGTGTCTGTCCCGATCAAGCAAGATGAAAAATTGGCCCGCCTAATTTCACAAAATCCCTATACAGCAATGATTAATGCACCTGTCTCGTTCAGCATCCAGCCATATTTATTTTAAAACAAAAGCCAACAGGTTTAACTTGCATTTAATTAATAAGATCTTTACGCATACTATGAAGAATTCATAAGCAGCTGTTACACGATATATTTCACATACTTTCAGACGAGTGCTTGTGAAATAATCACGTTCCAAAATCATTAAGCACGATTAATCCTACCCCTAAACCGGCCCCGCCACAGAAATGTATGCGTCACTGCCAGGAAATAAACCTCTCACACCTGTGTCAGCAAAATTTTTTCCGCCCACACGGTCACTTTTTATGTACCCATCTTACCTGAAAAACACGACTTTCTTTCCAGACGCAGAAAGAATAAACGCCTCAGGCTGACACTGTGATTCTAGCTTCGCATAAAACAAAAGCAGGCGGCGGAGGAGGCAATTTCTCTAATTTGTGGCTTGCGAAACTTCGGCGGTTTAGAGATTTTGCTTGTTTGCGAAACGCAAGTACGCAAATTGGCCTATAGCAGATTTTCTCAAAATTTTTTCTCTGGTGGAGCACTTTGTGGGGGTCTTGAATTTTGTGGGAGTACCTTCTGTAAATTTGAGACTTGTGAAATGGAGGCGACTAAAGAATAAGCCATTTTTTTTTCGCTGAGGCACTTGCTACCTTCGCGAAGAGTACAGTTTCAGAAACCCTTGCCTATACTTAGAGTGCTTACATTGTCCGATTATGACAAGGCGGGACCTGGGGCAGAAGTCCGAATGGTGCCCCCCCCCTACATATTGTTACTGTGCCTGACAACTACTTTATGTATTTTTTCTGTGTTCGCATACAGACTAGAAAGCAGCGAAAGTTCCGGCATTTACCCCGCATTTGTGTGCATGTAAACGGGCCCTTACACGTCAGTAGGTAGATAGCGTAGAAAAAAGAAGTTAAAATATTAATAAGCTCGCATGTGTGCTATGAGTGAAGATGTTTTTCCCGACATAGAATACCACGGAACAGGCATATATCACCTTAAAACGTCCTAAAACTTAGTTACACTGAAATTTCAGCCAACCGCATTTGCTGAGAACTTGCATTTTTTAAAACGCGCGAAAGCAAAATCCATGGAAAATGCCTCAGCGGTCCTTGCATATACAAAGGCACTTCCGATAAAAGCCTTCAATCTTTCCCACTAAAAACGCTCCCGCGCATAAAATATAAAATTCACCCGCGGTTTTATTCCACTTTATTAAGTGCCAATATACATAAGATATTCCCGGGGTGAGAGGAAAAATAAACACAATTCATATAACAAGAGGGGGGGAAAAGAACACTCAAAGCTTTTGTGTTGGGCCACGCACTCCGGCCATATTTGATTTGGAGTGATAAAAGGGGGGGGGAGAGCAGGATATTTATTGAATCAACAAGGGTGGCATTGTTACTTCTCCCACAAGGATTACTATTAACTGGAAAGGGGGGGGGGTGATAGAGTGCGTCTTTCCGGAGACGACCGGAAGTCATGTGACTTGGGAGAGAGAGACAGAATATAAAAATAATAGCGACGGAAGGAAAATGGTAATTAATATAACTTGAAAATGGTTGCCGTGTGGGTTAAAAAGGGAGCTATAACACACCGCAACGGCTGTTTAGAACATGTTTCCTCGAATTTTAGATCCTTTATCACTTTAAACCCTCTTCAATTCATTTTTGAAGCAGACAGTACAATTATTTATGTTATCATTTATAATTATTTTTTCATACAAAATTTCGTATTCACTAAACTGGTGATTTATTTATTTATTTTTAATTTCGATTAATTTTTATATTTTGTTAACATTTATGGATTTTTTTATCGGAACAGGATTTTGAATCCCGCGCGTCGCGTTAATTAGCTAATATAAAAATTGATTGCATTTTTACCAGCGCTGGTGCGTAGACTAACGGGGGGGGGGGGGTGTCCAGACCCAAGGGCGGCATTTCATTTGGGGGTGCGAGATGTAATGTATTAAAATCCAGAATATGAAATAAGTAAAATGTTTGTTACATTTGGGAGGTACGACTGCGCCCCTATTTACCGCCCATGTCCAGACTTACAAGCCCTACCCCCCTGTCCCTCATATACGTCCGTGTCTCACACTATAATCCAGTATCGGCGTTTTTTTCTAAGCAGACGACGATAAAATGTATCAAGGAAGCACTTGTGTGCGTCTGTGTGCTTTAAATCTGTACTTCTTTTCGCAAAACAGTTTTTTTTTTTTTTTTTCGGATACTTCAAGCACCGTGTTCACAGTAGGATATCGCTAAAGGCCATCTCGAGTGGTGGAGGGTAAAGTAGAATTAAAAAAAAAAAAAATTTCTTTCCCTCCACACGAGCTGAAAGCATTTGAAGTGTACATTTTTGTCAATGGGGAGAACGGATACAAGCAATGATTTTTGAAAATAACTGCTGAACCACTTGAGAAACATTTCCCCCCTTTTTTGAGAGGGGCGGGGGGGGGGGGAAACAACTCAGCTCTACTTTTTGGATCGGAAATAGAATGCACAATGTATGTTGTAAGTAGATATGAAAAGTCCGAACATTTGTACAGAAATATTTGCAATAATTTTGACATTTGAGCTGACGTTAAGAGAGTGCCTGCGATGAAATCATTTATAAGTGTACTAAATTTTTAACTTTTTTTTAGGAACGACAAATTTACCTGTTTGTTTAAATTATTGGATTCCCCCCCCCCCCCAAAGGAAATAAAGATATAACAAAATAACTGAATTAAGAAAACTAGAATGAGAACTAATGAACGAATGACACCAAGGCAAGAATAGGAAGGACGTCTACCTAGAACTAAACAGGAAAAATTCGTTATATCCGAGCGACTACCTTTCCTTCTACATCAGCATTCGCTTAACAATGTTTTTGACTGTATTCATAACCGGTATTTACTTCACGTACACACATTCCCCATTAAACACTACTTTTTTCTTCTGATATTAAGGGACCCACTACCCACAGTTCCCATTCCATTATAGACTTTCACAAGAGTAGTCGGAACTGCTATCAGTAAAATCGAATTCATCTGCATCATACAGAGATCTCGCGATAACTCCAAGTCTCACTAAGTCAAATATTGTTTTACTTCCAAACTTTCAAGAAATATCAAAACAGTTTAATTTTTTTTTTGACAAAAATTTGTTTTCTATACCTCGAGATTTCCCCCTTTAAATTGAATTTTTGTGAGAGTTATAACTTTCATGCTTGGAAATCCGTTTAAAAAAAAAAAAAAAAAAAAAAAAAAGCAAGGATGATTTTTTTTTTTTTCTCTCTTTAAACAGCGTATTCGCGGTCATTCAGAAAATAAGATACCTTCTCCGTCCTGTTGACTAATTCAGGATCGAGAATGACAGGAAAAAACTTTCTGTGCATTTGCCCCACATTTTTAACACTTAAAATACTTTTTAAAAAATTAACATAACCCTGTATATTTCAACACAACTTAAATTATTATTATTATTATTTTTGTGTGTGTATTACTTGAAAATATATATGTTCTCTAGAGTGTTAATGAAGTGTTTGTGAACAGTTTAAGCTGAGAACTTTTTTAAAAATCTTTTAACATTCTTGTAAGGTTGACCTACCAGGGATCGATGCAGGCGAAATTTTTGTCCGTTTTACGTCTGCTTCACTAAATTGTAATCGATTAAAACGGTTCCTTCATAAAATTATAATCAATTCAAAGGACCCTTCACAAAATTATAATCTATTAAAACGGGCCCATCACAAAATTGCAACCGATTCAAATGGACCCTTTTGAAAACTACAGTCTATTAAAACGGGCCCTTCACAAAATTATAATCGATTAAAACGGACCCTACACAAAATTATAATCGATTATAACAACCCTACTTTGGCATTTTACAGTATATTTTAATTTGTTTTATAAATTATTAAAAAAAAAAAAAGAAGTGAGTTATACAAAAATTGGTGTTGAAATTCACAAAAATATATGTTGAAATTCATAAAAGCAGATATTGAAATTCACAAAAATAAACAGTTTTCACAAAAATCAGACCGTGTAAAAAATTCCTGGATCGACCCCTGCCTACGAGAAAACAGTATATATAAGTGCTGCAGTAACCAATAGTGCGACTGCTGATGGACAAAATATAGTTTCGTGTTACAGTATTAATTAAATATAACAAACTTTTCAGAATTTCTTTAAAAATATATTTTATGCTCAGGTTATTCTAAAAAAAAAAAAAAAAAAAAAAAAAAAATTATGAAAATATTTTTTTATGCACTATGATTAATTGGTTTTTAATAAGTGTGTTGCAGAGGATTAAATTATAGTAGTGGTGCAATGTCGATTAACCATTATTCAAACTATTAAATTTAAATTTTTGAATGAAAAAGGGGGAACGCGATAACACGAACTTCTGAAAAGTCGAAGTATTTTGTCTAATCCCTACAGGAAAAGGGAAAAATATTAATAACAACCCGTCAAACTGAACGTAAATTAAAATGACAGACCACGCGCTCGTACGAATAAATGCAATTAATGTTGCGTCAACGATATTTAGAGAGAGATACTTCGGAAGAAGAAAGGCAGGTGACTTTGGCAAGCGATTAACATTCCGAACACGCCCGCGGACACCTGGCCCGTTAAATATCCCAACAAGACTGATGTGGTTCATTCTTATCCAACAAAGAGGAATGCAGGCGGCAATAAATTGAAAAGCTGCGTACTCGGCATAGTTAAGTCAAATAGTCTTTTCAAATTCAAGCACTCATTGTGATCTTAACCCTTTATCGCGCAGTGATCCCGCTCTGGGAACAGCAAACTCTGACGTTTTGACTGTTGCCAGTCACAAAGAATAGATTGGATTTCTATAAAAATAGTTGCGGGTGGCATAGCTCCACCAGAATCCTTTACTTTTTTGCACGTCATTTCCCGTCAAAAAATGGTCACGATTACTTTTAACAGCACTGACATCTGCTGAAAAATGGAAGAACGCGAGAAAAGCTGGATAGATTGCCCAATGCTGAAAAAAGGGCAGCCGTTGCCATCGCTCGACTTAACTACCAGCAAGATGGCGGACGATCGAAACGTTCATCGCGTGTCACAGATCTAGAGATCCTTTTTTGACGCAGCTGGCTGTGCGCGAGCACAGCCAGCTGTCGTCAAAAAGGGGTCTCTAGATCTGTGACACGCGATGAACGTTTCGATCGTCCGCCATCTTGCTGGTAGTTAAGTCGAGCGATGGCAACGGCTGCCCTTTTTTCAGCATTGGGAAAGGGTTGCGCCTCAAAGGGTTAAGAGTGTAGTTAAAATAAAAAAATTTAAAAAATCATGTGATTTCTGTACATAAATACAAATAAATTATGTCCGGCATTTCAACATTTTTTGGATGTCTCTTCACAAGCTGCACTAGGCGCATTGATAAGCTAGAAAAAAAAGTGGTTAGCTATGAAAATGCAAAAAAAAAAAAAAAAAGTTATTTAAAATGGAAAATTTTCCAAAATGTGACACTCTAGGACAGTAGTGTACGCAGACTTCCTACAAGGGTGTGGGGGGGGGGGGCATGGACATAAAGATTACTCCTTTTAACATAAAAATTATGTTAAGAACTACAAATGTATGGACTTTATGTTAAAAATTTTTCGAGCCTTGTGTACAACACTGCTCTCCAGGGCCCGATTTAGAAAATTCTGGATTATAGACAGGTGTCGATTTGCCGAGTTGGGGGCCCTGTGGAAAAACGTCACTGTAGGCCACCCCTCTTTCGAAATTTTTTTTCAAAATTTACAAATTTTTAAACTTACTAAACTTCTAAATTACAAATTGGGGGCCCGGGCGCTTGCCCCGAATGCCTTCTTGGAAATCAGGCCCTGATTATAGGTACAACTTGGAATGGGGTTTCCCCTAGCACTGATGCAGGCAGTGTGAAATTTCCAAAGGTAAATTACTGTCTGGCTGTCCCCTGCTGTCGAAAGTCTGCGCTCCCCCCCCTTCCCCCCCACACACAAAATGGCAGCCGTTTATTATCTTACATGAGGAATTTAACAAACAAATTCAAGCTGTGCATAAAATACTTATGAATTTACAACTTTCTTCAACCCCTGGCTATAAATACCATCCAGTCATCGAGCAGATCGGTAACTTGTTTAAAATATTGTTTGAAAAAACTTGAAAGGTTATGTAAAAATCAATTCAAGAGGATAAA
This sequence comes from Cheiracanthium punctorium, assembly GCA_038373885.1. Classification (NCBI taxonomy): domain Eukaryota; kingdom Metazoa; phylum Arthropoda; class Arachnida; order Araneae; family Cheiracanthiidae; genus Cheiracanthium; species Cheiracanthium punctorium. The sequence continues at coordinate 389,461 of JAWZYV010010563.1, forward strand.
ATTACGAAAAACTTAATTGGGATTTCGTTTAGGGGGAACCCCAATATTCGGGGGGCCGCCCGGACCTAATGGAAAATCAGGGCCTGCTGCTCAGGAAACAATTTTGCTAGGCATTTCCAGGTAGTAATTTTTTTCTGAAAGTTTCACAAAAGTCAGTTTTTCTTCTTCTTCTTTTTTTTTTATTTCGCTTAAGTGTGCAGCTTATGAATAATAATCTCGAACTTTTTCGGTATTTATTATAAACACTTATAAAAACGCAGGTCAAACTGTTTTTAACCATCCTCTAACTATACATTACCATTTCTCACATAAAGTAAGGAATAAATCAATGTTGGCGAAAAAAGCTCCTAATTTTAGTTGCCAAAAAAAGTAGCATTTGTGAATGACCTTGCAGTTAAGAAAAATAAACATACGTCATTCAGCTCCATTTAAGAAAGAATGAATATAATGATAAATTTAAAAACCTTAATGCACACGTTATATAACAGAGCGTATAGTAGATTTATTTTTATGACACAATTGAAAAAAAGAGATGAGAATGTTTGATGAACGATCAATGGAGCAAATTTGAAAAGAAAAGTTGGTTGACAAAAACCGAAATCCGATTTTCAAATGAGTCGCCTGGAGTAAGGTACAAGTAGCCCAAAATTGGAAAATAGTATGAAAAGGCTGTTTTTTTTTTTTTTTTAATCAAAAAAGTCGCCCAAGTGGCCTAATTTTTAAATTAATAGCAAAAGTCGTATTTTTAGTCGCCGGTGGAACACCCTGCATGAGGTAAAATTAATCTACAAATTAAATAAATAAAAACAAATAAATAACAAAAATCACTTGGATTAACTTATAATCTGAGCCTCAATATCCATTTTCCTCCACAAGGAATTTAAACCCCTAGAAATACTCAAAATCGAGCATTTTTTTTTTTAAATAAAAAATGAAAATAGAAGTACATTTAGAATTACGTTCTAAAACTGCGCAGGGGCAATCTGATACCAGGGGTCGATCCAGAAATTTTTTCCAGGGTCCCATTTTTGTGAATTTCGATACTTAATTTTGTGAATTTGAACACGTATTTTTTGGAATGTTCATAACAATTTTTATTTAAAATCACCTTTTTTGTTTAAATAATTGATAAAATAGATTAAAATTAGGGTAAAATGCCAATGAAGTGCCGTTTTTAATAGACTGTATTTTTGTGGAGTGTGAGTTTTCATCGATTGTATTTTTGTGAAGGGTCCGTTTAAATCTATTGTAATTTTGTGAAGGGCGAGCAAAACGGACTATTTTCGTCTACATCGACCCCTGAACGCGGAGTTTCTCAGATTGTGCAGCCCCACCATGGCCAATCTGATAAGACACTGAAGATGGCCAATGGCGGATACAGACTTATTTATTTATTTTTATTTTTATTTTATTTTATTTTTTTGGGGGGGGGGTTCTCTAAATTTTATGAAAAAGATTATGTGGGGGGGGGAGGATAAGTTATGAAAAAAAAAGAGATCATTTTACCAATTTAAAGTGTATAACAATGCCGAATGTTACCCTAAGAATATCTTTCTTTCTTTCTTCCTTTTTTCGGGCGGGGGGGGGGGTGGCTTCCCTCTCCCCTGGATCCGCTACGAACTGGTAGTTGGATGAAGAGTGAAGGTCCCGGGTTCGGGCCTGTCAATCAAACGGTCTGGGTTTTGGTCGGTTTTCTTCAGATGTAAAGTGAATGCGCGTTAGAGCCCCTTAGAAAGTCCTGATCCTAGACAGATAGCCCATGAGCAGCTTTGTCTCAACCATGTCTCACTTGGATAAATACAGGCTGTCCGAAAACCAGTTTCTCCTATGGGATTTTGCGTACGAGTAAATTTTCGCTTCTTCGCCGATTTGTCGCTTTTACCCAACGTATCACTGTTGCCATCTCTGCCGGAGAAAATATGCCTAAAATCAAAGCTAAAAGTATCCAGGAATGGATAACAATGTCCGCATTCGTAAACGATAAACTCGTTGCACGAGTGCTACTTGTTCGGCTTGGACAGCCTGTATATATATCCCAGTGAGCCATGGCCTCAACCATACAAACAAACAAAAGCAGACTGTGAGTCACCTGGTGTTATTCACGCACTAGTTATATTTCAAGTACACTAGGTATATTTCAAGTACAAGGGGCTTTTCGAAAATGAAACACTCATTTACATTTTTTAATTCCCTTTTATATTAAGAGCAAACCCTTCTCATTCATATAATTATTATTATTTTAATGAGCTTCAAGAACTAAGGCTGACTAACGATTTTTGTGCCCTCACCATCCACTTACGTTGCCAATATTTTCAAAGTAAAAATAAAATAAATAATCATAATATTAAATCCCCCCCATTCCCCAAATCTCAATAAGAGAAAAGGTTAATTGCCTCCGAGTACGAGACATTTCGTTAAAGGGGGAAAAAACGCTAGTAGGTTTTTGTTCACTTCTATCATTAATAACGTCTGTGCGTGTGTATTCGAACAAAGAAAAATAAAAAGCTCATTTCGGGATTCTGCCAAATCTCAAAGCATCACAAAATGACGTAATCATGACTCATTCCGCGTAAAAACGCGCTTGTGAATGAAATTGCGGAGTAATGATGTACTGGTGATACATTCTTTGGCTAAAATAGAATTCCTCTGGGTATGCATAAAATATGTAAGACAACAAAATACGTGCGGGGCAGAGACGTCATCCACCTGTGTTTCTTCCGATCATAAAATTCATATTGCAAAATATTCATTTCTCGGAAATAAAATGAGAGTTGAATACTAAATATTGTATCTACGCTTTCATAAACTGTTTTTCACAAAGCTCAAAAAAAAAAAAAAAAAAAAAAAAATTGCAATTTTAAACAGTTGTTAGAAAACTCTGTCAAACAGAATCTGAGAGATAATGGGAGAAAAAAAGGCTCATTTGACCTAAGCAAAGAGTACAAAAAGGCAAAGTGTTACTTTTACGCCTTACTTTATGTCCTATTTTTAGCGGGGATTGGAGGAGAGCTTTATAGCCCCTCCTCTGGATTCGCCATTAAGGATACTCTACCACTGCATAGCATAACATATAGATATAAGGAGAGATTTATGTACATATATATATTAATTAGATTACGCAATTTCTAGGTTTACCATTTGTAACAACAATACATACACCACATAGACACAGAGCCTTATTATCGCATGGGCAAATCGGGACTTTGCCCACGGCCCCCTGCTCGAAAGGGCCCCCAATATCAAATGTTATTTTGAAATATTCTTTTCTATATAAAAATTTTATAAAAAATAAAACAAATTTCATAGATGGGGGCCCCCAAATTCATCAATGCCCGGGGCCCCTGTTAGTCATAATCAGGCTCTGCATAGACAGCTTGTGAAGAAGAAGAGTAAACTTCTTAACGAGTACTTAAATAATTTAAAAAAGAAAATTACTTTAACTGCTCTTAAGTTGTAGGATTTTTGAAATGTCTTCAGATCTTTCCTGCCCTTTTCACTGTTTGATTTTTCTTTGGGGAGGGTTGAGAGTAATTAAAACGAACATGATAATAAAGCAAAAAAATTCTTTTGACTAACTTAAAGCATTTACCTTTCTTAAAAGGGTAAGTGAGTTGCAGTAGTCGTAATCCCGCCCCATGATAAATTTCTGGCTACACCACTGTTATAAGCATATGAAACATCAACATTATGAAAAAAGCTTTATTAAAAATGAAGACTTAAAAATACAACTAAAATTCTGACTCTTTCATACTATTAATAATCATAATCGGCAAATTCCTATTTACTGGTGCCCCATTCTCGCTGGGTAGCCGCTTAAAAAACTTCAGTGGGTCCGGCAGGGCCGTGCCCAGGAAATAATTTCGGAGGGGGTCCGACATTTCGGGGGGTCTGACTAATTGAATATCATCATATTATATATAAATATACTTTCACGCACATATAAATATATAGATAATGTGATGATTTCGGGGGGGGGCGGACCCATAGGACTACACCCCTGGGGTCCGGCAACTTACCGCGTAATCACTTAAAATCTAGTAGCCATCCTAGGTACCACTTCTTTTTGCAGAAATCGTTAATCTGTTGATATTTTTTCTATGGAGAGGTAGAATTAAGAAAGAAAAAAAAAAGATTTTGACTATTTGCAACTTGTAAATTCATAACTGAAAAAAATTAGGCATTTACTATATTGAAAAAATCTTAAACGAAATTCACATACTGTAATAATTAAGGGTCCTATATGAAATCAGGGCCTGAGGCATATGCCCAGTTGCCCCTGCGATAGTCAGGGCCTGGGCTTTACCTCTATCCAGATCCTCCCCAGATAGGGAGGCGATGGGAAGAGGGGGGGGGGGGGCGCCTTCCATTTTTATTGGGCCCCCAGTGGGAGGAAGTCCGACTTTAACACGGGGTTCCCTAATTTTGAACTAATTCCAGAGGAGGGACTAACCCTCTGAAATCGGCATCCCCAGAGGTACGTCAAGCCCGCAGGATGTTGGAGCAACGACTGATTTTACGTGCACCAGCTCCCATTAGCGTACACGGTCCCACAGCACTCGAGCAGAGAGGGAGTTGACCCTCCCGAGCACTGGCCAAGCCGGATACTGCTTCACTTGCCATGTTCTTATGGGAACGGAGTTTAGCTCTCAGACCACTGCAGGACTCGTAAAAATTGCATACTTCAAATGAACATGAACTGACTAATTAAAAATTTACAAGATTAATGGCTTGTTATCATTTACTATTATGCATTTCAACACTAAATGCAATAATATTTTTTAGTTTAATTCCCAAAACTCCCGAACTGCACACTATTTTAAATATTTTTTTAAAAAAATCTTCGTCCATATTTAAAGAAAGGGGAAGGAGGAGGGGTGGGGAATCAAATCTCTACGTCCCAGCAATAAACTCTCACACAATAACGCATGCCTTCCTTTCAAATTCGACACAAATCAATAAAAGTTTTAATTTCACCCACTGGAGGCGTTCCAGGCAATTTCATTCTTTCAAGGGACCCCCCAACCCCTGGCCAGGCAGTTACCATAACAACATGCACACTCGACACCCACGAATTCCTCCTCAAAATAGCAAAAAACAGTAAACAAATCCGCACATTCAGCAAGCGAACCTACCTCGGAGATGTCCAATCCTCGCAGATTTTAGGGGCTATTCCTGGTGTCCTGGGTCGGAAAAAAATCTCGCAGCCGGTATCCAAATTATCACGATACGATATCGAAGAGATATCACCGGTATACACTGTTATTTCACCAAGTTAATACTCTTTGTCGGCTGGCTCGCACCTATGGTTATATCCGCGCGCGAAAACGCTTTTAATTTACTTACTACGAGCAGGCAGCTTTTTCACTACTCTACAGCAGGCGGCTCGGGATGGGAGTTTTTCCCGCGTTCGGTCAGATACCACGTGATACAGGTTTAGGCGATTCCAATGTTCGAGAGGGGAATACGGGAAGATTAGTAGAGGCGCGTGGTATAGTTAGGAAATTCGAGATTAAATATTTGTTTAATAAAGCTGGGCACATTTCTCTTTTTAATCTGAAGAAGAAAAAACGGTTTTTGATTCTAAAGTTATTGCTTTTTTAAAAGTGGGATAGTTTTAGTTTCTTCTCCGAAAGTTATTATTACCACAGTGTTTGATTAAAAGAAAATAACCTCAAAAGATACTTTGCGATAAAAATTTATTGTTTCTTTTTTATTTGTCGGGATATTGACACAGTCCTCGGGAAGTCTAATTAAAGAAATAAAAGATAAATGGCAAAGTTAAAATTTTTTGCTCCGAAAGGAAAGTTATTCAGACATTTTAGTAAACTGTTTTTAGAAGCAATATAGAGGAAAAATTAATTGACTAATACGGGAGTTAGAGAGAACAGGAGAGAGGAGATAAAATTTTATTAATTTTTTCTCCTGTTTATTATTTAATCATATCTAATTGCTTCTTTAATGTTCTTCATTTATTTTTATCGCATTGCTGTTTGCTGAATTTTTATTAACCGAATTAATAAGATGCATTAATTTTAAATAATTAAATTTAATACATTTTAACTTAAATAAGTTTACTAGCTCAGTTCTGAATTAGATACTAAAAAAATTAATTTTGTATTCAGATTTTTTTTTAAAGAGTATCACATTATTATCGCACAGGACGCGCACTGTCGAAAACCGTGACGTCATATGACTAACCGAACAAACTTTTCCTCTTCATATTGCCCATGGTTTTATAACTTTTGTTTTGTGTTTCTTCTTCGAGCATGGCAACGAAAGAAAAACTGAGATTTTTTTTTTGGTTTCGATTCAAGATTCTACGTAGATGTATATTTTGTTTTTGAGTGTGAAAATATAATATTATACCAGTAATGGATCTCGTAATTTGTGTGATGTGTGTTTTAGAATTATGAATATTTAGAATAGACAAGCTCGGCCCGAAACACCTTTGGATTTAGAAAGGTAAGAGGAATTTATTTTCTCTTAAAGAATTTGGAACGTATGTTTTGATATTTTTGGATAGAATCGTTTTTCACACGCACAGAATTTTCTCGTGCAGGAGTCCGGAACATATAAGGTGTAACACTCAGAATTATTATCGCATGGGAAAATCGGGACTTTGCCCAAGGCCTCAGGCCCGAAAAGGCCCACAGTTTAAAATGTTGTTCTGAAATATTTTTTTATATCAAAATTTTATGAAAAATAAGACAAAAATCATAGACAAGGGACCCCGAATTCATCAATGCCCGGGCCCCTGTTGGTCATAATCAGGCCCTGGTAACACCAACTATCTGAAGAAAAGGCGGGACAGAAATCTTCTCCTGATTACCTTTTACAATGGCCAGCATTTCAATCTACGATGAAACTTCTATGAGTGGCCACCTCTATTAAGCAACCCCTTCCTCCAACGAATCATTTTTTAAGGAGCCGGTTTTTCACCCTTCCCAACTAGCACACATACGTTGGGTTATTGTTGGCACGTGGTTGGCACAAGGTTGTTACGTTGGGAAAACGTTATCATGTCCATATGGAAATGTCGGTATTCTGTTGGCTAAAGGTTGTGATGGCAAACGGTGGGCAGAGCCTTATTATCGCATGGGCAGATCGGGACTTTGCCCAGGGCCCCCGGCTCGAGAAGGCCCCCAATTTCAAATATTGTTCTGAAATATATCAAAATTTTATGAAAAATAAAACAAATTTCATAGAATGGGGGCCCCCAAAATCATCAATGCCCGGGGCCCCCGCTGGTCATAATCAGGTTCTGACGGTGGGTAAACAACCGTTGGCCATCGGTTGGCTGAATGTTGTGTTGGGCAAGGACGTACCCAGAAAAAAATTTCGGAGGGGGTCCAAACGGTGAAAAAGGCAGAATTTTTTACAAAAAGACTTCATCATTCTTATTTTGTTAACAAAAACTGAAATTTCGGGGGGGGGGAGGGTCCGGACCCCATGGACCACCCCCCTGGGTACGTCCTTAGTGTTGGGCAACCGTAGGTAAACAACCGATGGCCATCGGTTGGTTGAATGTTGTGTTGGGCAACCGTAGTTTTTCAACAGTTGGAAATCTGTAGACGAATGGTGTAACCAAATGCGCATGCGCAAAATAACTTCAACTTCAGCTTCTGCCCCTGCCCTGCTCTCGCTGCCTTGACGTGAAGTAAGGTGACCAGATTTTTGTAGTCAGAAACGGGGACATGTCCCCGATTCTGACAACAAAACTGGGGACATTTATAATTAATGCAATAATTAACAGTAATTTAATGAAAACAATGCAATAATTAAAATGTCCCAGTTCCATATTTTATTCTGGGGACAATTTGAAAAACATCCTGAAAATGGGGACTGTCCCCGGAAAATGGGGACGTTTGGTCACCTTACGTGAAGTGAAGTTACAAGTCTCTAGCGCTCGCTTGTTTGTGACGTTAAGTGTGAAGAGGAATACACGTGCGGAATTTGTGTGTTGTTTTTTTTTTTAGATCGAAGAATTGATAAAGGTAATTATAAATATTTTCATTTTTATTTCATTTATGTAATGTGTATTTATCTGCGAAAATATATCTGCAAAATAACATTGCATAGTTCTAGTTCAGTATGTATTATGAATGTATAAATGTTTTCAAGTATTGCAGTTGTGTTGCATTGTTTATAATGTAAGTATTGTTTGCTTATATTAATATTGTGTCTGACTCTCTAATCGCCAAAATCATTTCTAATAGGCTGATCGGCTATAATACATCTTTATATTTCATTTATTTATTTTTCGTTTATCGCCGATTGGCCCATTTTGGTATTCCCCGCTTCGGTAAAACTTTGCCAAGAATTCTTTACATACTTCCTCTTAAAAATTTCAGGGATATTTTTCTGCTTTTTGTTTTATACATGCTGTGTACACGCCTTTAAAGTAATTCATTTTGATGTAGAGTTTGTGAAAAAATACGTAGTGTTTTATTTCCATGTGCTTAGATTACTCAAATTTAGGGTTAAAAAAATAACAAATATATTTGTTTTTGGTTATATGGGAAATATATTAGTAGCAACATATTCTTGTATTTAGGTCTGTGTTTTTGTATCACTATTGATTATCACTTTGTGTTATTAATACTATAATATTCTTAAATTGATTATAAAAGAAAATTTTCATTGCTTCATTCTCTTCAAGATGCACACAATGTTATACAAAAATTAATAGCTTCTATAATGATGAATGCATCTACTTGGGAAAATTGTTTTCTGTAAAATTTATTATTCCAATATAGGTTATTTAATCAAATATGAAATTTCTTAAATTAAAACACTTTCTATGTTTAAATTATGCTACGTTGGGTACTTTTAAGTTATTGGGCACCTCAGAACAGAAAAGAAAAAGAGAGGAAAAAAATTACGACAATGTGCTGAAGATATGGCTGAGCTTTGATATATACAGCCTACAATTTACTGGTGCCAAAATTGTTGATTATGTTTGGCCTTTTTTATTACCAGAGGTTTTACCCATCGACTGCTACTTTGAAATTCTGTTTATAGTCGTTTTGTCTATTTTTTTTAAATTATTATTGTTCTTAAGTTTTTCTGCAGTCATGATCCTCCATTAAATTCTGTTTTTAATCTTGCTGACTATATTTAAGTTGAATGAAAGTTTTATTGTTGATGCTAAAATGTCATCAAAATATGCAAAATTTATTACCGTCTCCAATTAGAAAATGTGATTTTGCTTCCATTTTGTGTTTGTAAAATTTTTTGAAACTTAAGCAGCTCAATATTTTTAGTGCCCTACCTCAAAAGAAAAGAAAGAAAAAATTTGTTAGTGTTGGAAAACACATATGCAAACGCACACACACACACACTAAGATTTTTTTTTTTTCTTGACATTGTCAAAAATGGCATTTGGATTTTGGATACTTACGTATTATCCCGCCGGTCATTTCCGCCAAACTATTTTTTTGTCTAATGTGCTGGCAAACTGTTGCCAATCGTATTCCAAACCATAAATAATTTCATGTGTCCGGAATTTATCTTGGCAGACCGCCGGGATAATATGTAAGTACCAGATTTTGGCACCAAAAAACAAGGTAGGATGTATATCAAAGTTGCGCCGCTGTATGGTGACTTGGCTTCAGTTAGGCTGTTTTTAAAATGTGCTTCTAAACCTATTAATCTATTTAAAAGAAGTTCTTACACTGTTTTTAAATTTTTTTCTCAGATATGGATTATTTATATTCAAACAAGAGAAAAAAAAAGTCGGATGTGTGCCCAAGAGATTCAGCACCAATTAAGAGAAATAAAAGTGAACAATATGGGGCTAAAAAGTAGCAGTGCAAACATGAAAAAGGAAGTAGAACTAGGTTCTACTTCAAGCAGTTATGTTGCTTCTGAGATTTGTGTAGACAAAGATTTTATAAATGATAATGCATTCAGCAATGAGTCAGGAAGTGAAGATATCATAGACAATGATTTTTCTACTATTGATGATAAATCTAAAAAAGATTATGAGAGTTCAGAATCAAGTGATGAAGATGATTCTGATTCTTTGAAAGAGAAATTGCGTACATGGGCATTATCTTATAACATTTCCCTAGCTGCTCTATCTGCATTGTTAAAAATATTAGTATTCCATTTTTCTTTTCTGCCGCAAGATGGTCGCACAATATTAAAGACGCCGAGATACACAGAGATCAGAAAATTAGAAAATGGAGACATGTGTTACTTTGGCATTAAAGAAGGCTTAAAAACTATAAAGGAAAACAATTTAGAGTCTCCAGTGGTAGTGAACTTTAATATCAATGGTTTGCCTTTATATAGAAGTAATAAAAAACAGTTTTGGCCTATACTAGGGCAAACTAAATATTGTGAAGTGCCCTTTATAGCTGCGATTTTTCTTGGAGAAAGCAAAACAAAGACATTATCTAGCTATCTATCAGAGTTCATTGCTGAAATTAGCACATTGCTGAGTGACGGGTTAATTTTGTATGATAAAAAAATTTGAATTCAAACTGGGTGTCTTTATTTGTGATGCACCTGCTAGGCTAAAGGGGCCGGTGTCTAGAGTTGGGCATGTCTGGGAGGGGTATATGGTAATAATTTTAAATAAACTCTTTTCAAAACTGATAGACTCTATAGTTTCGTCTCCGCGAGTCAGGTAGAACAGTCACTTGACTACCGGGGGGCGCACAGAGATGTAACGGTGGAGCCCTTACTGATTGCACCAATATTACTATCATTATATATTATGAATTTAAATACATCTACAAAAACTGTTTTTAGAAATATTCTTCAGGCATAGTCTAACTATTCTTGATTTTTTTTAAATACTGTTTGGAATGTGCATCATATTCCCCGCGCATTTGTCTTCTTGTTCCTCAAAATTGAAATCTATATTAAAATCGCCTAATCCCCGCCAGACATATTCTAACTATACTTCATCTTTATTTACTCGAATATAGACACCAATATTCCAATTAAATAGACAGTAGGATTACGCAATTTCTCGACAAAGATGGTTGTGTTGTGGTATTACCGCCAATTAGCAGCACGTGGGCTCTAGGCCAAAGAGTGGGGTGCCTTCCGTGGTGGTCTTTCTAAAGGATCCTAACCTGTATTTACGCTAAGTTCCGGAAGAAACCACAGAAAATTCCGAACGGTTAGGTCGGCGACGCGACCTGGTTTTGAATCAAGTACCTTCCGTCTCCCAGTTCAGCCTGTTATGCGCTTGGCCACTGGTGGGGCACTCGACAAAGATGAAAGATATCGCTTCGGGGACTTATTTCTGTTATACTAATTTTGGCGATAAATCATCAAAAATGGATCTTGGGGATTTTACACAATTAATCTAGCAACACTTGAAACATGATTCGCCCTTTCACCAGGTAGACAATGTCCTAAAATTAACAGCACTCAAGAGCTAAATATTACTTGAAAAATACCTTTTTTTGTCAACTATCCGTTATAATGATCGATTAAAAAAAAAATTGAAAAAGAGTTTTAGGAATTTGTGTTCGTTACATCCCAATGAAAGTTTTTTTATGGCTATCTTCAATTTCCTTCGATATATGAAGACAAATATGAAAATGTTTGAACTCTAAAAAACTCTGGAAATGACTGTTATGTATTCGTGTTAGCTGCATTTTAAAGCAAGAATTTTTTGGCTATCTCTTTTTCCCTTTGAGATATAATGGAAAATTTGGAAATAACATTTTGACCCCTTTATCCCCATTATGATGCGAATTCTAAAAAAACCTGGAAATGATTTTAAGGCATTTGTGTTTACTATATTTTTAAGCAAGAATTTCAGGCTATCTTCTTCCTCTAACAGATGAAGAGAAATGTGAAAAGAACGTCAAAGAACGTTCCAGTCCCTTTCGTGCGTTTCAGTCCCTTTACACCCACTTGGGTGCGAATTCTAAAAAACACCCTCAAACTGATTTTCAGGCATTCTTGTTCGCTACATTCTAAAGCAAGAATTTTATGACTATCTCTATTTCCCTTTTTAGGGAAATAGAGATAGTCATAAAATTCTTGATGTAGTTATATACTTCTACATCTATCATCTGCAATGTCTGGAATAAAGATATGGTAATAGTCTTATATTTTATTTTTAATTCTGTGCCAATAAATGACACCAGTATTTTTTCTCTCAATTATTAGTAATTATTCTGTAAGAACTTCCATTTACCTGATAATAACTAAAATATTTTTATAGGCTAAAGTTAATATGCGTCTCTGTATATATAAAGTAATATAATCTTTTTCTTCCTCCCCCACTCCCCCAGATGTTTCACATAGTAGAATTTTTAGAAACCGAAGATGTGGCTGTCGTGTCGTCGAACTGGTTATTAAATGAAGGCACTATTTGCCTTTGGCAAACTAAGGCACTGAATGTGACAAAAATGGTAAAGGAGCGAAAAGGCCCTGAGCCTAATTGGAAGGTTTTTGGTATAAGGGTAATTGGCACATTTGGTAAGATATGAAAATTATGTATATATATCCTTATATTTCTGCAATGGATTTTTATATAATATAAATGTAGGCAATGTGAAGGTTTTTTTTAAAAATGCATTTAATCATTTATAGTGACAACTGATAATTGGAAGTTAACTTAAGTACATTTTTATTTGGAGACAATTCTACATTTTTAAGACATTTTTATTTCTTTACCAACTTAAATTTTTGTGTTTAAAAAAAAAATTCTGAATAACTATATGTACAGTAATAACTAAGGATATCGTATCTTTTAATGTTTCATTTATATTGCATTTAATTTCAGATACCTATGAAGATGCCAAAAGAAAAATTTCCAAGGCTTTGGAGACATCGGTCTTACAGTCCGATGCAGATGTCCAGGAGCCAGGAGTTCGAAAACGAACAAAACCGGCACGATATTTTTCAGAATCTGAGGGGGAAAGCTCATGTAATGAATCCCTGTCCCTCTTGCCAAGTGCTCCAGACACGTCAAATACAATTAAAAAAATTAAACTCTCAGCTACTGCACAACCTAACATAACCACATCCAATTCATTTAATACACAATACTTGGAGGAGCCTTTTAATACTAACACACTGATAAATACACTTGAAAAAAAATTCACGTTGTACATGTAAGGATAAAGATAACCAGAAACTTCAAATTAAAATACTAAAATCAATCGAAAAAGAAATGACGTCGAACACAAAAATATTAAAACAAATACTAGAAAAAAAAAAAAAAGTAATGAAATAACACCCGCAAGGATTGGGAATTCATTGCCTGAGAACTTTTCCCTTATATTGCCATTAGAATGCACAGAAGATCTGCAGCTTTTCGAAAGCTACTTAAACGATAGTGACAGTTTTTCACAGATGGTAATACAGAGTGTTTTCTCTTTCTTGTTGATTCTTTTGAAGATTGGTGTATATATTTTGTAACTTATTGGATCATTTAAACACTTTTAGTAGTGGGGGTAGATATTTTTATAATAAAATTAAGCTATTATATGAAAAATTAGGGTAAAAAATACAGTTATTGCATCTTGTATGCAACATTTCTATAGTGCGAGGATGTTTGACTTAAATTATATAAGGAACATGAAACCAACAATCAATTTAACCTCTGTTGAGATTTTTAAATTCTTATTTTTATAAACATACTTAAAATAGCTAAACGGACAGCGAGTGGTTTTGAAAGTACTGAAATTTCCAAGAAATAGGAAATAAAATGCTTAAAAGCAAAATTTTATTTTTGGCTGTGGTATAAAAAGTATGTTATATCCTAAGTACGCACTTTTAAGTACATTTTAACCGAAATTAAATAACATTATAAATATAGGACTTCATTCGGGACCTAGCTTCTAGGTACGTTATATTACAGGTCCGTTATAACCGGTGCGCACTGTATTTAGTCAAATTCTTGACTTTCTGAAAAATGCCAGTTTATTTTTAGTCACCTTCTCCTTACCTGTGTGATAAACCTTTACATCTTAAGACAAATTTATATACTTTTATTTTCATTAATATAATTTATTCATTTTTGTTTCACATTCCAGGTTTCCTATTTTAGTTGTGTTGGAGGTGCAGGAGTCAAAAATGACCTGAGACGCCTGTTACCTAGAGTAATAAATAATACTTTAGCAGTAATGCTAAATTGGAAAGGGAGAGGGGAAAAGCACTGCTTTCAGCAGTATGAAAGAATCATTGGAGTAATTTATCGTAAGTATCAATAAAGACTTGTCTGCATTGTTTACATTTTTTTTTTTTTTAATGCGTAACCTATTCAATGTACTACATATGCAAGTGCATAGACATTTATAAATATGTAAGTGTTTAATTTTTCCTTGAAAAAGGTCTTAAAGGTGCTTATTTTTCAAATTGAATTTGGGCTACACCTTTATTATCAGTGAAATGTACTATGCGTATTAATTAAATGTTTTATAGACATTCCAGTGCATCTGTTTCGATCTAAAAGTATACTTAAAATTGTAGAGATCTAATAAAGAATTTTTAGTCAAGGAGTTATTGAGGTGTTTGTGTACTCTGAAGATTGAGGGAGGAGGTTGATCTTATAGAGATCTAGATCTTTTGTGTGACAAAAAATTTTCTTATGTAGAACTTCTGGTTTCATAATAACTTTAGTGTCCATTGGTACTGATGTAAGATCATTGTATGTATTTATAATATTTAACATATTGAAGTATTTCTGTTTCTTTTATAGATTCTGTGAAAGTAAGCGCAAGTGGGGACGAGGTTAGCCTCAGCGATGTTGAAAATTTTATTAAAGATTGGCTGAGGTTTGCTTCCGATAGAAATGGAGGACGCAAACAGAGAAAAAAAAAATTAAATTTCTTAAAATAAAATCATTTGATTACTACTAGTGTTGCTTACTTGTGTATTTCATATAACCACATTAAAACCAAGAAGCTTTTTCAATGTTGCAGGTTTTTCTTTATTTTTTTAATTGTTCATAGAAATTTTTAGCTAATTTCATTAAGATTTAATATATTTACCTAAAGTTAAGTATGATATAAGAATATATACATTTGATACAAGCCTGTTCTAGACAAGTTTCTTTTTAACCTTTTTTCATAACTCCTGTTATGCAAATCTAAATGAAGGTTATTTTAAACTTTTTTCATAACTCAATAAAGAGCATGATCACAGCATATAACAGTTGAGTGATACAAGACTCAAATTTGTCCTTAAATTCCTGAAAAAAGGAGAAGTGTCCTAAAATGTCCTTAACTTAAAAATTTCAGTAAATGTCCTGAAATTTTTATACTTTTACATTTTTGTTTAACTCAGCAGAAATAAAAAGTAAATAAATATTACATTTAAAAAAATTGAAGAAATTTTAAATGTAGGAAAAATTAATTTAATAAATAAATCATTATGCAAGATATCATTCATTATGTGCTAAATCTGTCATTGCGTGCCAAGTATTATATCAGTCACAAAAGAAGAGACGTACACTTGCTAGTTCAATTCTTGATTTTTAGAATTTAGAAGAAAAGCAAGAGAATGCTAAAAAACAGAAAAAAAAGTGATGAAATGAATGAAAAGTTAACTGAGCTGACCAAGACTTCAAATAGTTTAATTGAAGAAGAAAATGCTGCCCATTGTTTGACAGGAGAGGCCTGTGAAAGACTAAAGATAGCCATTTCGAAAAGTGACATGAAGGACATAAAAGTTGCACAAATGATTGTTGATGCTGCAAGGGAGAATATAACAACCCTATCTGAAATATTTACCACTGTTCGCAATGATATGTCTAAAATAAAAAGTCTGCAGGTTTTAAAATGATTATTTAAGCATTAAATTTATTGATAGAGAAAGATAGTTTTTTTTTTTTTAATTGTGCATTGTTTTTCTATTTTTGTAGATATGTATTTGAAGGTTAATTTTAGTTGCTTTAGTTTTACTTTTCATGTTTTAGAGCATTTATACTTTTTACATCGTGTACGTATTACAAATTTTAATTTTTTAAAGATTCTGCATAATGTCTTCTATATTTAGGATTCCATCTTCAAAGTATATTTACCTGTAAAATACATCATTGGATAATTGCAAAAATTTAATTGGTCTGGACCCTTTATTTAATGTTTCTAAGCTTTTCTGTATGATGTAAAATGGTTATTCACTGTAGAAGGTATTAAAAGGATTCTTTCTACTTTTGGATTAATTCTTTTTAAGTTGGTCATCTTAACAATTATAAGCCTTGTTAAAGGCATGTTTTGTTTCCCACTAATAGTTCAGATAAGGCAAACCAATGGCTATAGCGAACTAAACTTCTGGCCCCTTGAAGTTTGTTACAGTGAGATTCGACTGTACTAAGTCTGCGTAAATTGTGCAATCAGTATTAACTCAATTTTTTTGACAGGATATATAATAATGCATATTACACATTAATTATTAATTAATGGCACTTTTTGTGCAGCCTCTTTCAAAAAAGAATGTTTTATTGTATTACACAAAAAATTAAACAGTAAACAAGAAAAAATTTCCGTTTTTAAATTCTAATAAATACTGAATCTATGTACACAAAAATGCATACATTGTTTTTGCTTATATGTAAAACATTTCTAAAATGGTCTTAGATAATTTTAATTTTTTCACGTATAAATCGTGTTAGATGCATACACTGGGCTAATATGGAAGTAGAATGCGCGATAGCAATTTGACAATCATTGTATAATTTCAAATTTGACAGTTTTTCATATATCTATAGAAATCCTATGAAATAGCACATCAATTCGTCAAATATAATTATCCAACATTAGGTTTCTGTATTGGCCTAACATATGAAACTAACTTATAAATGTAACGGTTAACAATTATGATAGCTAAATGTTAAAAATAACCAATTTCCAACAGTTTTATAATAGAGTGACAACATGCAGATTTTACGCTGCCCCAATGTAACATTTACACGTTAACCCAACGTATGCATTTATACGTTAACATAACGTATGCATCAATACATTAGCCCAACGTATGCATTAATACGTTAGCCCAACGTATGCATTTATACGTTAGCCCAACGTATGCATTCATACGTTAGCCCAACGGTTGAAAATATGTTGGCAAAACGTTAGAGCATACGTTGGCCCAACGTAAGAAATAACCAGTTGCCAACCGTTGGATAACCGTAAGCCAACGTGTCATTTCAACGTTGGCCCAACGTATGCTTTCATACGTTGCCCCAACGTATGTGTGCTACCTGGGTTTCTACTTAAGGGGTTAGGGGTAGTCAGAGGCGTGAAAAAATGCCATTTTTTATTAATTTTTTTTTACTAGTAATTAAGTTTATTTCACATAAGTAAAAACATAGTATCATTTCATCATACTTTAACATTACTTCACTTAAATTTAAAAAAAAAAAATAATAATAATTATTTTACAAGTTATGGCGGTCTAAGTTGAACAGGTTTTAATAATGGGTCCTTGCGGTGACCATTACAGCTCCTTGGAGATTCATCTAAAATCAATGAAACAAAAAAGATTATTTTTATGGATAGATAATCTTGTGCCTGATCGAAGCTTTTGTGACAAGTTACTACTCCCCCCAGAAATGTACCAAGGACTCGATGTGTTTCCCACGATGCGGAAAGCACACTTGACCAGTCCACATTCCAAGAGCAAAGGGGGTCCTTTGATTTTGCCGACCGACCCCACACGACGAGTGCGAACGCACAGGGGCTTGGAGGAAGATCGGAGGCGAGGCCTTTTGATTTTGCCGACCGACCCCACACGAATGTGGAAACCCTAGACTGGGCGCTGACAGAGAGCCTAAGGGCCCGATTCAAAGGAAACGCGATCGGTCGTCTCCAAAACGATCGTTTTCTTTCTGGAGTTCGATCGCTTTTACAAGCGATCGCAAAAGTGTATTCAAAGTGAAACAAAATAGGCGATCGAACTTACAGGTTTGCTAGATCGAAACTTTATCACCACAGAGTGAAAACGCAACTTCCGGTGACGTAGAAAGTCGCTGTTAACCAATAAAAAAATCGCATCTTTCTCTGGAAAAACTTTTAACTTAATGGCGACGACTAACTGTTTATTTATTTATGTTTGAGCTGCAACGGACAACAGGCTGTGTCTTAATTTTTTCCCCAACAGTATTGTAGGTTAATGTTTTAAAATTTTAACTGGTTTAGGTTAATATTTTTTGTATGTTTATTATCATGGAAATACATTTTTAATTTATGAAGATTTTTTTTAGAAAATTATTAATAATAGTATTGTTCGTCATAATTATCATGTCGAATTGTTCGAATTATCGAATAATAATTGTTCTCTAGTTTGCCTACTACATTTTATTTTTCTGTAGCAGAGAAGCTGTTTATAATTATAATGGAGGGGTAGAATTACTATATATTTTATGTTCTGATATATAATTAACAACCAAAGACATCCTTAATATAATGGTATGAATATTTGTTTAGGAGGGTTGCTAGGATGCTTATTTTAGCGAAAAATTATTCGTTATTCATGTATTTTTTCGCGCTGTTTCAAACAAATTTATCGAGTTCAAATTTATCGAGCAATAAACGATTTAAAATAAGATAGATGGCGCCTGCATCGTAGTGTCTGCTAGAGTGGAATTCAAAGGCCGACAGAAAATAAACCCTACAGAAATTCTGTTCTGAGAGAAAATTCAGCTTTCCGCAGGCCTAAATCTTTTGCAGAATTCCCTGTCTGATAATTCCAACGGATTGCATCGTAATTTTAAATAACGAGTCTTCGTTGTTGTTGTAATCTTCTTATTAACCATCCGCCGATCGATCCGCCATGTTCTTGAAAACGATCGCTTTTGAAAAAGCGATAGCAAAACACCGATCGCAGTGTCACGTGATCCAAAAGCGATAGACAGGTTTCACTTGAATAGGAAACATAGGAATCAGTCGAAAATTTCCGCGATCGCAACGGAAAACGATAGAACTCTGTTTCGTTTGAATCGGGCCCTCAGAGTCGTTTTGGAGACGGTTCGAGGAGGTCGGACAGAAATCGGCTCTCAGAGGGACAAGAGTTCTCGAATTCCAGAGCGGAAGTTGGTGTTTGTATTTTAAGTCTGCAGAATGCAGCCAGTGTGTACATAATGTGTATTAATAATGAACCTTAAACAAAAACCTCAACTCCTGTCTCGAGTCTCCTAAATTTTGTTTGTGTTTCCTGTTTAGCACTTGTGGCGAGTCCAAAACGCCACACTTTTTTTTTTTTTTTCAAAATTAACAAAATGGCGGTCTCTGGAAATGTTTTTGCAGATTTTCGGGAAAAAACCAACAATTAATTGTTTATAAAAATTCGAAGTTTAAAAAAAAAAAAAATCCTTCGATCAGGCACTAGCTTTTTATGTTTTCTAAAAGCTGTATAAGTTTCATTCAAATCTATCGAGCGGTTTTTGAGTTACAGTGGTCACCAGTTCAAAAAACATAGTTTTGAGAAAAACGCATTTAAAGTTTTACAGTCGATTGATGTACAGTAATACGAATAATTTCAATACTTGCACTGAGTCATCTATTCCTGGACCATATAAGAGTTCTTCAGCCGTTGTAGAACTTTCTAAAACATCAATTTGTTGTTGTCTACGTCGCATTCTACCTTCGCGAGTGTTGTCGTTAGCGCGCTGATCAGCTACTTTTACACGTGCACTATCGGTTTTTTCAGTATACCGATGTGAATTAGGCCCACAACTAAGTCCCAGTGTGTTCATTATTACTAATAATGACTTTGTCCCTTCATTAAATATACTCATAGCTACGTATGCAGCAATTTGAACAATGGTAAAACTAGTATTGATAGTTTTTGGGCATATTTTCCACACTAGTTGGTTGAAGCTCTCATTATTATTTTGATTAAATCCACCTACACATCTTGAAAGTAAATTTTCATTACTAAGATCTTCATAAATAGGCTTGATTGCTTTTAAAACTTCAGGAGGTAAGGGAGAATTATGCCGCTAGCTAATTGTTCTCTGAAATATTAGACCGCTCGAGAGCCTTTTATTCTTCGCTAAATAACTCGAAAGATATTTGTCGGATTCACTTCAAACTTTCAGAGAATATTTTTAAGATACTATACTTTAAGAAAATGAAAAAAAAAAAAAAAAAAAAAAAAAAAAAAAAAAAAAATCAATTTTTTGAAAATTCTGACTACCCCTAACCCCTTAATGTTAAAAGAGCTTCTAGAAGAGAGCACACAACCCTCTGCAAGCGACCGGTTCCCTGTCCGAAAATTTTGCTGCATTTTTCCGGAAGTAAAGTTTGAAATCAGCCTTCTTCGCCGGCACGCCGTCCTAGACCTCGGCGGCAGCGCAGAACTCTAATTGTAAGATGACCGTTGAAAAAAGATAAATCTAAGAAGCACTTTTAATTTCAGGAAATATTTATTAATGTGGTATACTGTGCCTTAATGCATAATATCGCAATGCAGCAAATCGCCTTTAATGCCCCTTAAATAATCGCTTTAAAGGAAGAACTTGGATATTTCCTACTGATGGCGAGAATAATCCATTATCTTTTCTAGGGATGGACGCGAGACGAGAAATAGCTCAGGTCTCGTCTCGTCTCGCTCTTTCACATCGAAGTATCGTCTCGCACTCTAAGGTATCGTCTCGTGTCGCGGCCTAAGGTATCATCTCGCGGTCTCGTCTCGTACCTGTAGGTATCGTCTCGCGGTCTCGTCTTGTATCCGTTTGTATCGTCTCGCACGAGACGAGACAGCGAGAGCAGTCTCGCATTTTGTCTGACGCCCAATATGTCTTTATTTTTGGTTGATCGAGCACCTGAATACGGTCTTGATTGTAGAGTAGAATTTAGTAAAGAAAGATATTACAACTTTCAGTTACTTAAAATCTAAAACATTTTATAACGTGCCGAAATTTATTCTAAACTGTTGGCACACATTCTAACTTTTTGCTATAAATGGGTTGATTAATGTGTTTTCCGTTCACCTCTCATTTCCTCGTTCCATTAAAATTTTTAATAAGGAGAGACTGCTATTATCTTAAAAATGGCTCGCTATTTATTTTTAACTGAAAATTAACTTCAATTAAAAAAGAAAAAAACACGTTCACATAATTGCTCTCCACTACTACTTAAAAAATTTCTTTTATAGGGAAAGGTTATTATTATACTTATCCTAACTAATATTATAAATGCAAAAGTGAGTTTGTTTGTTTGTGACGTTTTCACTCCTAAACTGCTGAATGGATTATGATGAATTTATAGAGATAGATGGGACCTTGGAGACGGCTATAGGCTACTTAGAATTTTAGATTTTTAATTATTAACTAAAAATCGTTTTTACGTTGCCATGCTTCTCGAGTTTCGGCCGTATAAAATGATTCATGTTTTGAGCTAACAGAAATGATATTACTTCTGTGAAGAATCGCGTGCATTTGAAAAACATGAAATACTACGGAAATTATGTGTTTTACCCAAAATCTATGTATCTATAATAATAAAAATGAATGTTCTGCAGATAAATCAACAACACCCAGAGCTATAAAATTCTGAGCATATGATTTCTATAATGCGCACCTGAGGCTCAGAATTTTGAAATTTTAATTACTTTTTAAACTATTAATTAAAAATCGTTTTTAGGTGGTCATGCTTGGCGAGTTTCGCCTGCAAAAAATGATTTATGCTTTTGAAATAAAGCAAAAATTCTATTTGCAGATACGCGTTCACTTGAAAAACCTGAAATGGCATGGAAAATACCTTAGTTTTCGCCAAATTAAAAAGCATAAGAAAGAAAAGTAGAAATGTGTTTCTTAAAGCTCATAAATTTCCAATGATATTGTTGCGGAACTGCTCTTCTTGTTTCCTGGGTTCGTCGTTCTAAAGTCCAGTTGGTGTAGAACGTGCTGGTAAAAAGTCCACTGGTCAGGATGGAATATAACTTTATTGCTTCTAGAACTTCGTGGAACAATCAGCTGTACAAAATTCACAAGCACAATTAAACAGTAATGTGCTTTTAACAGTTCTCTTAGATCAGAAGCTCTCACAAATGCTGTATTTCTCACACAAAATAAGTCACATTCACAGGCAAAAATTCAGTGAAAATATTCAAGAGATATCGTACACAATCCCTTAAGACACAGCAATGAAGAATTTACACACAGCACTTTGAAAACAGCTTCGTAAAGCAAGCTAAAACACGGCTTCTATAGCGCTATCAATTCACAAAGCGTACTCTCACTGACAGCTCTTCACACATTGAGCGTTCAACTCGCACTGAACTGTCGGAGCAGCGCGCTGGTGGAATTTATAGAGCAGGCAGAAGCTGCGAGCAGTTTCTAGAAAAGTATATTCCTCGAAGATTCCAGATAAAGCGGGACTTTTGATTACATCATAGAAGAGAAATGTTAGGTTATTATGCGTTTTTAATGCAGGAAAAACAACTTCCAGGCCCCATTGGGAAAATCGCGCCAAATGACCAAAAGTCCCAAGCTTGGCGACTTTTGGCGAAATATCGCCAATTTGGCGCCAAAAATAAGTCCCAAAGTGAAGAGATCTAAGCTCTAGGACCAATATTTCTCGAGTTTTCTAGAACCTCCATTGAAAAACAATGGAAAACCGAGACCTCCATATCTCCGACCATGTTCTAATTGGCCGATTTTGATACAACAAAAAGCAAAATTTATGTATTTGAAGCGTAGAATACGAATTTTAAACCATTTTAAGCCCCAGAGCAGCGAGTTGCCCCGAAAATTCGTAACAATATAAATCAGAGGTTCTCAAACTGTGCCGCGGCACCTTGGGGTTCCGCAAGCGTACGCCAAGGGCGCCATAGAGATAGATAATCCAGAAAAGTCTAAGTTCTGTGCCGGGGGGATTATAATCAAAAGATTTCATCTACACCGGTATCCCACAAAAAAGGTTGGCCAAGCCGATTACTGAGTGAGCGAAAACAGAAAATATTTTAGTGTCAAGTTTGAGAGAATTCAGTGTCCAGTCTCCTCTTTTACAGGAATTCCTTGATATTAGGGGAGGGGTGAGGCAAAATCCTATAGTCCTTTCCCTTGAGAGTAATTTCCTGATAGTTAGCCCTTATAAACATAAAAGAAATAATGAAAAATGCATCTCAACTGTTTTATTCTAAACTTTTCCTATTCATAGGTAACCCACCGCAATTTTTTTTAGCCCGAGAAGACTGCTCTAAAATGCTTTCAGCCTCACAAGGTTGCCGCGACGAAAAGAGTTTGGGAGCCCCTGATATAAATGTGCACGTTTTTACGTTTGGATATTTGTGACCGAATCACACAAAAATGCTGAACGGATTTGGATAAAATATTTAAAAATTTGGAATGGAGATAGCTTACTTTCTGGATTAACATAAAGGCAATCTTTCATGCATATAATATAAATAATTTTTTACAAAGACACTCAAAGTAATTCTAATACATTACACTCTATGGGCATTTTGTATGTACTGAACCGATTCTAGAACTTTTTTCACTGATCGAAAGTTACACTATTCCTGTTTATTACTGTTTGTTTGTTTGTGGATTAAAGCCGATTAAATGCACAAGGGTCTTAGGCCTATATCTGGAATGCCTTCTATGGGGGGACTTTCTAAGGGATACTAGCCCATATTTACTCGAGGCTTCGGAGAAAACCACGGAAAACTCCGAACGGCTAGGTCGACAGGCGCGACCGGGGTTTGAACCTAGCACCTCCCGCCTTCCAGTATCTAGAGCAGACCCGCTGAGCCACTGGTGGGGCCTGTCACGTTGACACAACGTGCATATTTTTTAATGAAAAATTATGAACACAAATCCTAATTAATATTGTCTAAATTTAAACTAATAATCTATTCTAAATCTAATTTAAAAGTTTTTAACAATAAATATCTTTTAAAGCTTTCAATTTTCCTCTTGGTCTTCTCAATTACAGCGCATTAACATACTTCTAAAGCATTTCCCTCTTATCAGCTGCTTTGAAATAAAATAACAGTTGGCACCAGTTTTCTCTCCTTCTAAATGAATAATCATAACAACACCTCTTCCTGGCACATATCTTTGCTCTTGCTGAAGCAGATGTGTTTGCGGTTTTTCTCTGCTGCGCAAGAAGCATATTGCTCGAAAAACACCTGCTAAAATTGTTCCTGAAAAATCGAGCTCCCTTTTTCTATAGCAGTAGGTCTAACGGGTTTTTTTTTTTTAACAGTTAGCAGTTGTTTTTCGGTGGGGCAGGCCACTCACTTCATGTGAGGAGGCTTTTGCCCAACGACACGTAATATATACCGCGCTGCACGGATTTGCATCTATGCCGATCACACGTTTGGTGACGGAGGCTTTCACCCGCGGAGATGTCACAGGCCGCTATGGCATCAACGCTATTTTTACTTCCTTGTACGTAGTATAAGGAAGTAATGTGATCCCGAAAAATTTTGGGGGCCAAATTTCGACATAAAAACCGATTTTGACTACCTCTAAATTGAATTTTAAAAATTTTTTCGATGCATCTCATCGTAGGCTAGCATGCACGATCATATTAACGCGTCTGCAACTCATTTTGACCAGTGGCGAGTCTACTGTGGCCAGTTTTTCCATGCCGTCTGTACGTACGTACGTATGTATGTAACTCGCATATCTCAAAAACTATTGGTCGTAGAATGTTGAGATTTGATATTTAGGATTGTTCTATGATCTAGTTGTGCACCTCCCCTTTTGGTGGCAATCGAATGGATAGTTTATTTACAGGACCGCCCAAAAGATTCGAAATACATTACGCTCTATGGGCCGAAATTCATTAAACTCGCCTAACTCAAAAGCTATTAGGCGTAGAATGTCGAAACTTCATATTTTGGATAGTTGTAACATCTAGTTGTGCACCTCCCCTTTTGGTTCCATTCGACTGGAAAGTTTATCTACAGGACTGCCCAAAACATTCGAAATACATTACACTCAATGGGCCGAAATTCATTAAACTCGCATATCTCAAAAACTGTTAGGCGTTGAATGTTGAAACTTTATATTTAGGATTGTTGTAACATCTAGTTGTGCACCTCCCCTTTCGGTTCCATTCCACTGAATAGTTTATCTACAGGACCGCCCAAAAGATTCGAAATACATTACGCTCTATGGGCCGAAATTCATCAAAGCGTTTTTTAGAGGTATTGAGCTATTTCAAACGACTCAGAAGTGATATATGCTGTAAAGAGTTAGAAAATGAATTTCTCTATTAAAAAAATCTGATGTGTCCAACACATGACTTCCTTGCACGTCCATTAGATCAAAAATATTTTCGACGCACTTCCTCTAAATTTATTTGTTTGAAAGAGATAAAATGTCAATAATAGTAAGGTTTAGCAATTTCTAGCCAAATATTTCGATATCGCCAAGCTGAGTTCAATTTGAAAGATTTCCTTCTGACACTTTATTTGGCGATATTTCACCAAAAGCCGACAAACTTGAGATAGTCAGCGAGATTTTGGGGATCGCCAAAGTAGTCAGTGAGCACAGACCTTCAATGAATTGAATGCATCTATACACCTCAATGTATTCAAAGTCATTTGGCTCACCATGTAAATAAATTCTCAGTCGATTGCTGTCAAAAAAGATATTGAAAACAGTTAGATATTACAATAGTTCTAAATACAAAGTTAAAAAATCTACGGGTTAAAGTTTTAGAGTTATACAAAATAGGAAATAATTTTTGGCGCCAAATTTGGCGATATTTCGGCGAAACTCGTCAATGTCGACGACATTTGGCGAGATTTTAAGCATAAACCAAACAATGACAGATTATCGCCAAATTTGGCGATATTTCGCCAAAACTCGCCAAGAACGATGACAAATGGCGATACTTTGGGCATGGACGAAATGACTGACTATCGCCAAATTTGGCGATATTTCGCCAAAACTCGCCAAGGTCGAGGACAGACGGCGAGATTTTGGGCATGTACCAAACAATGACTGTCTACAGTGGTATTATAATGAAGATGTCCATAGACATTAAGGTACTGAAATTCTTTTCGGTGGTCCTGTAAATAAACTCTCCTGTAGATTGGAACCAAAAATCGAGATGCACAACTAGATGTTACAACATTCTTATATATGAAATTTCATAATAGTTTTTGAGATTTGAGAGTTAAATATGCACACACGTACACCAAAAGTCGCCAAGCTTGGCGACTTTTGGCATAGTTCTTGAGGGAGGCACGTGACCGTGGTCGGACCATTACCTAACTTATGTGGTAGGACGGTATTGTGCTTGAAATGGATGAATGCCCCTAAAATTGCTATTGACCGTAATGTATTGGAAATCTTTTGAGTGTTCCTGTAGCAGAACTATAAATGATAAAGACACTTTTTACTTCCTTGTACGTAGTATAAGGAAGTAATGTGATCCCGAAAAATTTTGGGGGCCAAATTTCGACATAAAAACCGATTTTGACTACCTCTAAATTGAATTTTAAAAATTTTTTCGATGCATCTCATCGTAGGCTAGCATGCACGATCATATTAACGCGTCTGCAACTCATTTTGACCAGTGGCGAGTCTACTGTGGCCAGTTTTTCCATGCCGTCTGTACGTACGTACGTACGTACGTACGTACGTACGTATGTATGTAACTCGCATATCTGAGGGGATCGCATATCGGAGAGTTTATTTACAGGACCACCGAAAAGAATTTCAGTACCTTAATGTCTATGGACATCTTCATTATAATACAACTGTAGACAGTCATTGTTTGGTACATGCCCAAAATCTCGCCGTCTGTCCTCGACCTTGGCGAGTTTTGGCGAAATATCGCCAAATTTGGCGATAGTCAGTCATTTCGTCCATGCCTAAAGTATCGCCATTTGTCATCGTTCTTGGCGAGTTTTGGCGAAATATCGCCAAATTTGGCGATAATCTGTCATTGTTTGGTTTATGCTTAAAATCTCGCCAAATGTCGTCGACATTGACGAGTTTCGCCGAAATATCGCCAAATTTGGCGCCAAAAATTATTTCCTATTTTGTATAACTCTAAAACTTTAACCCGTAGATTTTTGAACTTTGTATTTAGAACTATTGTAATATCTAACTGTTTTCAATATCTTTTTTGACAGCAATCGACTGAGAATTTATTTACATGGTGAACCAAATGACTTTGAATACATTGAGGTGTATAGATGCATTCAATTCATTGAAGGTCTGTGCTCAATGACTACTTTGGCTATCCCCAAAATCTCGCTGACTATCTCAAGTTTGTCGGCTTTTGGTGAAATATCGCCAAATAAAGTGTCAGAAGGAAATCTTTCAAATTGAACTCAGCTTGGCGATATCGAAATATTTGGCTAGAAATTGCTAAACCTTACTATTATTGATATTTTATCTCTTTCAAACAAATAAATTTAGAGGAAATGCGTCGAAAATATTTTTGATCTAATGGACGTGCAAGGAAGTCATGTGTTGGACACATCAGATTTTTTTTATGAAGATGCTCCCCCTAGTCATCATGTTTTTATATGTGTATTTTTCTCAAGTTTTCAATAGTCAAGTGAATCTGATGTTCTGAACAAATAAATATTTAAGTCTAAAAGAAAAAGTGATACGTGATCTCATCTTTTTTGTTGTGTGGTTCAGTGTTCCTTCCATCACTGTAGGAGAATCGACGAGCGGAAAGATGGAGGTCTCTCGCCACAACAATACTATGGGTCAAAACTTTGTTGGCCCACTCCTTCAAGTGTGTGAATCGTCATTTTGTTGTGTTTCGCGGATTTGTTTGCTCGTATTCGAAGTGAAATAACTACGATGCCGATTTAACAAAAATCTTTTTAACTCCGCTGCATTCACAGGTAAATCTTGATTCTCTCTACAGAGCTCGATGCCTAGTTTTGATTCTACACAACGCTTCAAGTTTCTCCAAAATATGCGACAACAAATACCAACCAACGCTTGTATTTACGATCACCGCCTTCCAGCCTACCTCTTCATAGGATAGGGCCCTGTGTAACTGTGTATTATAGGCTACCTTTTATGCATATATCACAAATAGTTCTTTTACAGGGATATATATCACAAATAGTTCTTTTACAGGGATACTCTTACGAATTACATTAAGCTCTATTTGTATCTCTGTAACTACTTATTCGATTCTAAATTTTTTTTCACTGATAGGAAGCTACCTATTTCTGAGTATTACAGGCCAAAATTCATGCATGTAGCATAAATAGTTCTTTTACAGGAACACTCAAAATAATTCTAATACATCACTCTCTGTAACTACGGAACCGATTCTAAATTTTTTTCACAAATAGAAAGCTGCACTATTCCTGATTAACATAGGTTAAAATTCACGCAAATAGCATAAATATTTCTTTACAAGAACACTCAAAATAGTTCGCAAATATTGTTATAACTGTCTTTATTTATCAAATGCGTAAAATAAAATCTACGTTTAGTAACTCTGCATATTCTTTTATTTTAAATGAAGTACACTACCATGTATTATACTTCATTTAAAAAAATCTGATCAAAATCTGACTTCCTTGCACGTCTGTTAAATCAAAAATATGCCCAATCAAAAATATATTTTCGGCCCCCTTCATCTAAACTTATTTTGTTTGAAAGCGATAAAATAATGCAGTAATATCAAGGTTTAGCGATTTCTAGCCAAATATTTCCGATATCGCCAAGCTGGGTTCAATTTGAAAGATTTGCTTCTGTCACTTAAATTGGCGATATTTTGCCAAAAGCCGACAATTTTGAGATAGTTTGTGAGATATTGGGGATAGCCAAAGTAGTCATTGACCACATAATTTCAATGAATTGAATGTAAACATACACCTTAATGTATTTGAAGTCGTTTGGGGTAAATAAATTACCCAGATGATTGACATCAAAAAAGAGATGCACGGTTAGATATTACAATAGTTCTAAATTCAAAATTTCAACATTCTACGATTAAAACTTTTAGAGTTATACGAAATTACTTTTGGCGCCAAATTTGGCGATATTTTTGTAGGACTCTCCAAGGCCGACGACAAATGGCGAGATTCGGGGCATGGACCAAACAATGACGGACTACAGACGTAATTTATTGAAGATGTCCATAGACATTAACGTATTGAAATTATTTTGGGTTCTCCAGTAAATAAACCCTCCAGTAGACTGGAACCAAAAATCGAGATGCACAACGGGATGTTACAACAATATTATACATGAAATTTCAACAATCAAGGACTAATAGTTTTCCAGATATGAGAGTTAAATACATTCACACGCACACAAAAAGACACCAAGCTTGGCGACTTTTTGTGTAAATCTTGAGGGCGGCATGTGACCGTGGTCGGATCGTTACCTATTTATATGGTAGGACGGAATTGTGCTTGAAATGGATGCATGCCCCTATAACTGCCATTGACCGTAATGTGTTGGAAATCTTTTGAGTATTCCTGTAGCAGAACTATAAATGTTAAAGATACTGTTTTCGATGGAGAAATTCATTTTGTAACCCTCAACGGCATATATCACTTCTGAGTCGTTTGAAATAGCTTAATACCTCTACGCTTAAATGAATAAAATACGCTTTAATGAATTTCTACACATAGAGCATAATGTAATAAGAATATTTTGGGAGGCTCTGTTGATGAACTATTCTGTCGATTGGGACCAAAAGGGGAGGTGCACAACTACATGTTACAACAAACCTAAATATAAAGTTTCAATATTCTACGACTAATAGTTTTTGAGATATGCGAGTTTCATACATGCGTACATACAGACGGAATGGAAAAACTGGTCAAAATATACTCACGGTAGGTCAAAATGAGTTGCACATGCATTTATATGAACGTGCATGCTAGCGTACGATTCGCAAAAAT
Organism: Cheiracanthium punctorium; assembly: GCA_038373885.1. Lineage (NCBI taxonomy): Eukaryota > Metazoa > Arthropoda > Arachnida > Araneae > Cheiracanthiidae > Cheiracanthium > Cheiracanthium punctorium. The sequence continues at coordinate 419,239 of JAWZYV010010563.1, forward strand.
TCTTAAATTTAGAGGTATTCAAAATCGGTTTTTTCGTCGAAATCTGGCTCCCGAAATTTTTCGCGATTACCTTACTTCCTTATGCGCCGTACAAGGAAGTAAAAATAAATAATATTTAAATACAGTCACTTTTGTCTATAGTGCAAACATTTCTTATTCACACATGCTTCATTTCTCTCTGGACCTATTTCTAAAGCCGACGCAGACGAAGTCGCGCCTTGCGACTTCGCGGGTAGTCGCTAGTACTATTACTATACTATTTATGTATTAGCGTACTATTACTATAATTACTTAGGTACTATTTAGGATTACGTTCATCCATAACGGTTCTATGTAAAGAATAACTTTTTCGTAAGTTTCAACATTATTTCAGTTTGAAAACTAACTGTGTGAAATAACCAGATGAACTGACTCACTACTCGGAATCAGAGGCGCAGAGAGCCAAGTCGGGGTCCCGGGGATAACATCTTTGGGGTCCCTTTGCTATCCAGACTTTCTAGTCTGGATAGCCACAATAGAAATCCTTTTGATGTCGTATTAGATCAATCATTTATTCCTTATTAAAATTATTAATCATTTAAAGAAACTTGAAATTAATAATAATTGGAAAATAATTAATAGAATTAAAATTATTAATTAAAAAGATTATTATGCTTTAAAAAATATCCATGCTCTAAAAAATACCAACATTTTTTTTGAAGGTTTCGTCACCTCCATAGGGAAACTGTATTTGAAACGTTAACATTTTTGCATGGTATGAATCCTCAGTATTGAAAAAATTAATATTTTTATTCATACTGCCATGCAAGCAGGCAGGCAAAAAATTTTCAGAAGGCCAATAAAGTGGAAATTTCAAAATTTCTCATAGAAAGTCTTGATCTTTAACATTTTTTTAAGGAAAATTCAAAATTCCGCAGGTTGGGTGGGCCCAACCCAAGTGAGCCCAAGTCTCTTCTCTGGCTTATACCCTTTCTTCCACTATTTAACAATGTGTCTCGGGGAAAAAAAAAGATATCTTGTTAAATAAATCTTTTCTACTTTTAGTCTCAATTACTAACACGCCTCGTTTTAGTCGAGTTGGTGGTTTATATTCTAGCTGGCTTTTTGTAGTTTCATTCAAAAATTAATTTGAAACATCCGGGGACATAATCTGAATTTGGACTTTTTTGCTACAAAATTGACAACACACAATTAAGTATCATATAAATAGCAAAAGCGGGGCCCCTTCACAAGGTGAGGCCCTGGGGATTTTTCCCCTGCTCCCCCTCCCTCTCTGCGCCACTGCTCGGAATTTCTTTTACTGCAATCAAAATTGCGGAGTCCGAAATTAAAAATGTCTTGAAATTCGTAAATTCTGTCGCAGACTTTACGTCCGGTTCACAACATGAGCGATTCATCACTCCACATCTGCAACTACAACAATTCATCTTTTTCATCTAAATACAAGTTTTTTTTTTTTTTTTTTTTTCGCTACTCCAAAAATTGTTTCTAATGGCCTGAATACCCCTACCCTATCAGAAAAATAGACATTAATAAACTAATTTATCAACGTACCTTTTATTCGCATGGCTGCTAAAATTTATCGATGCAAAACACAGCTTGAAAAAAAAATTTAAATATTCAATAAGTAAATAAATAAATAATGAATAAGAAATAAAATTAAAAGTAAGATTTTGGATATTTGGTAGAATGGTATGGCTTTAATTAGATTCCAGAACACTTGCATATTAAAAAATAGAAATGAAAAATTTTCTGGTGTTAAATGCCTTTTTAACTTTTTGTACTTGAAAAATAAACATTTACCTTATATTAATGAAGAAAATTTCTAAGATCTACATTTTAGACCAAAAAATGAAAACTTAAAATTCCTTCCAAAACACCATTAAAAAAAAATTTTTTTTTTAAATTAAGAGTGGTGGTGGTATAAGATTTTTGTCTACTTGAAACTTTGAATTTGATTCATCGGCTTCACTTCAGTACCTCAGGATTCAACAACGATGAGCTCACAAACAGCTCTCAAAAACAAGCTTCTCAAAACAAGCCATAGACTGTTTACAAAAGCACAGAGATTTGCTAATGCAGTGAACTGATTACGAGCATTTCAACTGAACTACCGGGCGTAATCTGCGCCTCCAATGCCTGAAATTTCTAGCAATCTCTCGAGATCGCCTTTCCAAAGAAATCCCTATCAATCGCGAACTTTGACTTAATTTAAATGTAATTGAGTAATACTAGGCTATTGCGTAAAACAAATGCAGGGATGCAAACATTACAGGCCCCATTAGTAATATCGTGCCACGTTCCCCAAGTGTCGCCAAGCGTGTCGACTTTTGGCGAATATTTGGCGCCAAAAATAAGTTCCCAAAACTGAAGTCAGCTAAGTGATAGAGCCAATATTTCTCAGGAATTCGATAAAATCTTATGCTATGGTATCACTGAAAACTTCCTAAGTTCCGTTATAGTTAACTGATTTTCATGCAGCAAAATGCAAATCTTAATTATTTGACGATTAGAATACAAATTTTAGACTATTTGTATTTAACCGTTGGGGATCAGACCAACCCAGAAATTCATCACAATAGGAAGCAAAGTCTATTGTAGACACTTAATTTCTCGCTCATTCACAAAATCTACAAGGCAATTTTTGTATTGTTGTCTAACGCTGTTTTCTAACAACTGGAAACTTTACGTAGGTATTGTTACAAATTTTCTGGGCAACCCGCTGTTTTGGGGTTTAAAATAGTTTAAAATTCGTATTCTACGCGTCAAATAGTTAATTTTGCTTTTTGTTGCATCAAAATCGGTTAACTACCAGAACCCGAGATATGGAGTTTCATGTTTCTCTATTGGCTTCTATAGCATTTTCTAGAAATCTCGAGAAATACGGGTCGTAGGCCTTCACTAACCTCACTTTTGGAAACTTATTTTTGGTGCCAAATTTGGCGATATTTCACCAAAAGTTTCCAAGCTTGGCGACATTTTGGCCATTTGGAACGTTTTTTCCAATGGGGTTAGTCATTGGGCATGATTTTCCAGTTTTTCTGCATTAACATGCATAATAGCCTAATATTACTCTTCTATTATGCAATGATAATCGTATCTCTTCTAGTACATTCCACTGACGGTTCTCTCTGGAACCTTCTACCGTGTTCGTCGTAACCTATAAGGCACAGCTGGTTGCCCAGTTTAGTTAGTCCTGTTTCTGCTTAATCAGAGCGCAGATGTCCAGGAAAGCTTAAGGCTTTGTATTGATACTATAGAAGCGGTATTCTCGCTTGCCTTTTTGAAGCTTTGTTTTTAAGTCTGTGTAAATTCTTCATTGCTGAGTCTTGAGGGACTGTTTACGAAATCCCTCGTATATTCCCACTGAATTTTTGCCTGAGCTTTATTTTGTGTGAGAAATACAGCATTTTGTTCATAAGAAGATTAGGCATCTTGTCGTTGATTTTGAGGCCTTATCTCCTAGGTTGAGCAAGATCAGACTGAAAGGCAAATTCTTCAATTATTAATAAACATATACCTACAACAACCGAGGACCAAGATGAGGAAGATTCATTTTATACAAAAAATCTATGCATTGTATTCTTAAAGAAACATCGCATAAAAATAGTGTTGGGTGACGCATATGCCAAGATTGGGAGTTGCTGTTGTTGTGGGATTACGGCCAATTATCTACACGTGGAATTTAGGCCGACGGTTGGGGTGCCTTCCGTGGAGGTCTTTCTAAGGGGTCCTAACCCATATTTACGCTAAGTTTCGGAGGAAACCACGGAAAAATTCGGTGGATGCGACCTGGTTTTGAACCAGGCACCTTCCATCTTCCAGTTTAGAGCGCTATGCGCTCGGCCACTGGGCCAAGATTGGGAGAGAAAAAAAGGTCAAACCCACCGTTGGGGGAAGCAGTCTACATTGTGACTGAGATGATAATGGACAGAGATACTGCTGCAGAACATGATATGGTGGTGTCCAGTACTTGTTTTCCACACTGATATCCGCAAAATGACATGGAGGTTTCCGGATTATGGCACCTTTAATCAGATTGATCATGTATTAATTGATGTCAGTCATGCTTCAGATGCATTGGATGTTAGGTCGTATCGTGGTGAAAATTTCGACTCTGACTACTATTTGGTAATGATGAAAATTAGAGTAAGAATCTCTAATGCCCGTAAAAACAAATTAGATGAATTTAACTGTCAGCTGTTAAAAGAGACATATATTAAGCAAAGATATCAGATTGAATTGGAAAATAAATTAAAAAACATTAACTCGGAGGAATTAGGGAGTATCGACGAGAAATAGAACTCGTTCAAAATGGCCATTATTGAGTCTGGCAACATAGTTATAGTAAAAGATTGGAAGGAAAACCGTGGGAACTGGTTTCACTTGGAGTGCAAGGTTGCTGCAACTAAATGTTACAACAATCCTAAATATAAAATTTCAACGTTCTAGGATTAATATTTTTTTGAGATATGAGAGTTAGATACATACGTATGTTAATCTGTGTTGCCAATTTAGCCACTTTGTGACTAGATCTTGGTCAACTGGCAATACCGAAATATTTTGTAAATCGGAAATGAAATTCCAAACAACTCAAAAAATGCTATGCTTGCAGACAAGCATATTCCAGCGGCACAAGCACTTAGAGTTGAACTCTAATGAATAATTTATTTTTTTCTCAGCTTGAAAACATTTTTAGCCATTTTTGGCCACTTTTTCAGCTACATTGTTGCCATCAGAGTTGGCAACACTGACGAGTCAATTACATAACCAAATCAGGCCCAGATTGGCCAGGTTGTCTGGTCGGTGATTGCCGAGGGTTCCCGGAGAGCACCCCCAAAATAGATATACTACTTTATAATTAGAGTAATTTGATATACAGGGTGGGCGAAAAGTCCTTGACACATTCGTAGTATGGCCACCTTAGGTCTCCAGGTTTAACTCCGCTTGACTTTTTCTTGTGTGGAATATGTCAAGGACAAAGTCTTCGCTTCGAAAATGATCAACATTACAGAGCTCAAGACACGAATCAACGAAGTCATTGAGAATATTCCACAATCCATGTTGACAGGCACATGGAATGATATCGAGTATCGCCTAGATGTGACACGAGCTACGAAAGTTGCCCATATCGAAATTTGGTAATTTGAAACTCGTCCTGTAAGGGTAACTATTAAAAAGTTTTTCATATAAAATGTCTTTCTATGGATTTTTGGTCATGTGGCGGCCTCTTTCGGCATTAGTTCAAAATTATCTGTTCATAAAAAAACTCAGCATTCTTCTAAAGAAGTGACCGCAAACTGAACTCTTTTATGGCAATTTCTATTTTATATATTATTTTCTGAAATGTGTCAAGCACTTTTCGCCCACCCTGTATATATATCAGAGTAATTGGATTATTTATTTCCCAGTAATCTTACATCTTAACTCAGGAACCCCGCGGATCTATAGGGCCCTAAAAGAGTCATGGGCCTAAAAAGCTCTAATTTTCAAATATTACATATTCTAATACTCTATTCCTTCCAAAGTCCTCAATATGGGGCCCCTTCAATCTCTAGCTGAGGGAGCCAGTCCGGGCCTGAACCAAATGCAGGAGCTCTTAATCAAAAATGCACTTAGGGACATTTCAGAATCTAGATCTAGCTTGTAGATTACAGACTGCATTCTCTAGATCTAGTTTGTAGATTTCAGACATTATCTGAATGACTGAAATTCATAGATTCTGAAACGTCCCAACAAGTGCATTTTTGATTAAGGCTTCCAGCATTTGGTTATATAATTGGCAGACTTTGTAAGTACAGATGCCAAGGAAAAGCTAGTCAAAATGGACTTGTCGTTGGCAAGATGGATTGTACATGCATTTACACTCATGTCCATAAATTAAGGATAATTCAGAATCACACAGAAATTGATCTCTAAAATAAAAATTTCACCTGTGGAATGATCACACACATCTTGAAGAAGAATATGCAAATTACAGGAAACCACCAGATGGCGTGGATGGTACGTCACAATGACGAAAGTGTTAAGAGAGGGGTATATAAGGAATGGTGGCAAAGAAGTAAAATTGTTCACAAGCGCTGTGAAAGCCTTTCAGTGCAAAAACCGCATAGTTATGGCACAAAGGAGGCATTTGGATGATGTTTTACGTGGCTGAATTATCGGACGACTGGAATGTGGACGTACCCAGCTGGAAGTATCCGAGGAACTTGGAATCGCCCAGAGTGTCATCTCCAGGCTTTGGCAACGATTCCAAGATGATGGTAATGCGAGTAGACGTTACAGCACAGGTCGCCCCCGAGTTACAACGCAGAATGAGGACCGCTATTTGGCAGTTACTGCCACAAGAAACAGACGGAGTACAGCATCAGACCTGTCTCGTCAGCTCTCTTCAGCTACCGGTACGACAGTTTCAAGGCAGACCGTGTACAGACACTTAGGGCACATTGGTCTATATGCTCGTAGGCCTGTCAGATGTGTTCCACTTACCGCAACTCACTGTCGCCTGCGATTAACCGGGAGTAGAGAGCATGCATTGTGGACACCGCAACAGTGGTCTTGTGTGATGTTTTCCGACGAGTCCAGGTTTAGTTTGGAGTCTGATTCTCGCCGGACATTCATCTGGAGAGCGCCAGGTACCCGTTACCACCAAGAGAACACCATTGAAAGACACCGTTACGGTGGTGCAGGATGGCTCGTTTGGGGAGGAATTATTCTTGGTTACAGAACTGACCTGCATGTTCAGAGTGTAACGATGACAGGCCACATCTATCGGGATGTCATTCTGGAACAACATGTACGTTTGTTTCGGGGCGCCATGGGTGCTGAATTTGTGTTTATGGATGACAACGCCCGTCCTCACCGTGCAAACATTGTAGACGAATGCCTTCAATCGGAGGATATCACCCGTATGCATTGGCCAGCATACTCACCGGACTTGAATCCAATAGAGCATGTGTGGGATATGCTTGGCCGACGAATTGCAGCCCGTGTGACGAAGTTCACATATTTTTCGCGTCTTAAAACAATGTTCCTATGTTTCGTCTTTCTAAATCAAAATTTCGTTTTCCGTATTAATCTCTCTCCACTTTGTTTTTTCGGCTCGATAAAATATTCTTTCCTTTTGCGCGACGCTATGTCTGGGATTTTTCGGGGTTTCCCTTCTAAATTAATTTCGCTTTAGCATATGCTGTGTTAGTTCTTAGCGCCTCCCGGTCTTCCGTCGGTGTTTTCGCACGGGGTTGTAGCCTTACGTATTGACATCCGCCAAATTCTGGCACTTCTGTCTTGGCATCAATCATTTAATCCGTTTGTTTCAAATTTTTATATTGTTTACGCCTACCGGACGGTGGTTGTCACGTGGGGCAGTGACTTATGAGTGCTCATATTTTACTCGCCAACCTGTAGAGAGCTGGCAGTTTTTGTAGGAAGATTTGAAAAGACTTCTCGATTGCTCTCCGTCAGAGGAGGTTGTGTTCGTTTTTTTTTATGGAACTCCGGCATGCCGTGTGGCCGGAACAATTAGATATGTTCCTGGTGTTATGTTTATGAAGCAATGTACGGTGCGTAATGGAACTTGTTTCTTTAATAACTGTTTTGTGAAGATACCTACAATAAAGTGCAGCTTTTTGTGTATTCCAGTTGTCCGTCAGTTTTTCTCAAATACCTTTTGTACACTATACGTCATGTGAGCGGCCGAGGGAACGTTTCTCTTAATCGTCCTCCGACAACTCCCTCATATAAACTTGGTGCGTCATGACCAGCTCGTTTTCACGAGTAGTTGTTTCCGGCACATCACCGGCTGTCGGAGTTTCCTTTTGCCTGTGTAAGAATGTTTAAATATATATATATATATATATATATATATATAAAACTGTTCCTACTTAAGCAAAACAAATTTTCTGCGGACTCTCCCGTCTCCATGTCATCGGAATTTTGATGTCTCCCTGCGGTGATTCAGTAACTGCTCCTTGTGCTGTGAACTTTCTGGGATTTTTCAGAGGGATGAGAGGATTTTTGATTACCCAGCGTTGTGCGACCGAAAAGAATTTGCTGATACCTGTGCCTTCTAGCCAGCGGTGTGTATGACGCTCCGCAAATCGAAAGTCATAGACTTGTATGGTTCTTCGTATCTACATTTTACGTAGTGACCGTTCCGGTGTTACGATGCTCTTCTGGTTTCGCCGCGCTGTGTTTTTCAGCTACCAGTGTTTGTTGTTCCTATGTTTCCTGTATTTCGCCGATACTTCTGAGTCAACTCTAGCCGAAACCGAAAGACGAGTGTGGTGTTCAGAATTATGTGTGTTTTTATAAGGGATTCGGAACTTTTATGTGTGTCACAAGGATAAATGTTTTGATTTTCATTCATAAGAGGATAATTTTTGCGTTTTGTGTGTTTTATGTCATTTTTGTAGGTAAGTCATTTATTTTTATTATTGTAGAATGTCTAAAATTTCTGATTTTTCTGTTAATATTCCATCATTTGATGGTAATGCCGTAGAATTAAAACATTTCTTTGGTATATTGGAAGACTTAGCATCTTTAAACAAATGGTCAGAAGAAAAAACTATTTTGTATTTCAAGACTAAACTAATTGGTCCAGCATTACAGTTTTTTATTGAAAATGAGGTTGTAAATAAAGCGAGAGATTTTGATGTAATTAAATTAGAATTTGAAAAATATTTTTGTAATAATGAAATTCTAGCTCCAGTAACCGAGCTTAATAATTTGAAATTTGAAGATTTTAACTCTGTAACTGCTTTTGTTCATCGATTAAATGTTTTGGTTTCTAAGGTATATAAAATTAAAGATTCTCAAGCTCTTGGTGATATTAAATATGTTAAATTGATGTCGGCTTTGCCATCTAACATTAGAGTTAAAATTTTGGAGGATAACATAACTGACTATTCTAAAGCTGTTGTGCGTGCCCAGCAATTACAAAATATTGCACAATCTGAATCACTTGTTTTGGCTAATCAACAAAAAGCCCCAGTGTTTGCTATTTCTAAAAAAATTGAAGAATTAGCCTCAAAAATTAATGATTTGACTTTTAAAAATTCTACTTCTGGTTCTGCTGACACCAATCGTAATGCTTCTGCTTCTGAGCAACGGAATTTTTTCAGACAACGTAGACCTCATAATACACAGTTTAAAAACAGAAATACAGTTTTTCAAAATTATGACAGAAATAGAGGTCAAAGTAGTATTATCTGCCAATTGTGCTCCGGCAGACATCATTCTGCACGCCAGTGTAGAAAATTTAAAGTTTTGCACAATACTCCACAAAATAATAATTTTGGTCGTCGACCCAACTTCCGAAATTCAAGAAGAAATTTTTCTAATGACTGTAATTTAAACTAATTTCGAGGTGTGATTTGACTGGTGGGAACACATCTCGTTCTTTCATACATACACCAGACAATTTCCCAATTTTGTCTAAAAATTTTCCAAAAGTGTCTAATGAGCGTAGATTTCGTTCTTGTTCGACTCAGACTATTGTGCCTGTTACCATTGCTGAATCTAAATATGTACAGACTGATAATTTTTTTGAAGATGAAAAACGAAATGATTATTTTATTGCAAATGTGAACAATGATTGTAATTTATTACCAATAATTGAAGTGATGGTGAATAAACAAAAACTTAAATTCTTGATTGATACTGGTAGTTCTATTTCTTTGCTTACAAGGGATGTTTTTAATGAAATTAAATCTAAAATCAATTACAAACACCTGGCTTCTTCAGTCACTATATCTACAATTAATTCAAAAATAAAATTCTCTGCTTGTATTAAATTAACCTTTAAAATCAAATCAATGTTTTTTCACCACTGCTTCTATATTGTTGACATTCCAGTTAATGAACATTTTGATGGTATTTTGGGTTTTCCTTTTTTAAGAGAAAACAATATTTCAATTGATATGAAAAATTCTTGTCTTATGGTTAATGATGTCAAGATATATTTTCTAAATAATAAAGACTCTAGCAATATGCATGTGTGTGCAACTGATAATAATGAAAAAGGTCCTAATTCAATTAAAGTAAATGACAATTCTGTTTATCTATGTCAAAAGGTCATTTTAGAATCGGATGAGCATATTTATGCTCAGGTTTGTTGTGATAATAAGTCTAGCACTGAATATTTTCTTTTTTCACCAAATGATGCTGAAAATTACATTTCTTATGAGGCTTGTTATTTAAATGAACACTTTAATCAAAACAAAAATGGTAACAAGTGCTTTCAAAAATTCTCTATATTTATTCATAATGTATCTGAACAGAAAATTCATTTAAATAAGAATACCAAGATTGGTAATATTTATGATATTGATGAAGTTAAAGAAAGAGACCTAACTGATGATTCTGAGAATTTTCAAATGTGTAATTTAATACAGCCTTCATCAGAAGTGCTTAATAAAAGAAAACAGCAATTAACTTCATCTGATTTTGACTTAGCACATTTGGAATCTAATGAACAAAGTGAATTAAGTAGTTTATTACTAAGCAATTTTGCTGCTTTTTCAAAAGATATGTCTACTTTAGGACACACTGACAGAGTTATTCCTGTGTTGAACTTTACTTTTGATTTTCCAATAAAAACATTGCCATTTCCAATTCCTCAGGCTCTTCAAAGTGAAGCTAAAGAGCAAATAGACCAATTACTGAATGCAGGTATAATTGAACGTAACTGTTCTGAATGGGCATGTCCTGTAATTTTAGTAAAGAAAAAGCCTGACTCTTCTGGCAAACAAAAGTATAGGTTAGCCCTTGATTTGCGAATGTTAAATTCTGTCATACAAGGTTCATCATATCCTTTACCTAAAATTCAGACAATTATTTCTAATCTATCAACATATAAATTTTTCACCAGTTTAGATTTACAACAGGCTTATCATCAAATAGATTTACCAAAAGATTTACAAGATAAATTAACTTTCACTTCTCAGTTTGGCTCATTTAAATTTAAAAGAATGGTTTTTGGTTTGAAATCCGCTGCCTCAACTTTTCAGGCTCTTATGGATCTTTTACTAGACGAGGTTAACTCAGATGGAATTTTCGCATATCAGGATGATCTTATTATAGGATCACATTCTTTTGAAGACACTGTACATAAACTTGAAAAAGTTTTAAAAGTTTTATGTAAATATAATTTGATACTTGCTCCTACTAAATGTTCTTTTCATAAAACATCAACAAACTATTTGGGTTTTCATATTGAAAATCATTTTATCAAGCCTATTCAATGTAACATTGAAAAAGTTGTTTCTTTTCCAACTCCTACAACAAAAAAACAATTAAAACGCTTTATTGGTTTGGCAACTTTTTACAAACACTTAATTCCTGCATTTTCTGAGTTATCTCAACCTTTGATTCAATTAACTACTCCTAAAGCTAAATTTGTTTGGACTTCTACACATGAACAAAATTTTCAAAAGATGCAACAAATATTTTTCTCTGAACCTATGGTAAGACTTCCTGACTGGAATAAGACTTTTTATTTAAATACTGATGCTTCCAACATTTCTATAAGTGCTTGTCTTTTACAAATGTATGGTAATAAACTACTTCCAGTTGCTTATTTTTCCAAATCGTTAAATAAAGCTGAGCAAAAGTATCCTGCTCTTAAGTTGGAACTAATGGCTATATATAAATCCGTTAATACCTTTAAATATTATTTGTATAATAGACATTTTATAATTCTTTCTGATAGTGCTCCTTTGAAAAAATATAAAAAGACTACCAACCCAGCTGACATAATCACAAGGTGGTTACTTGAGTTGTCAGAATATTCATTTAGTTTTCAGCACATTGCTGGATCTAAGAATGTACTTGCTGACTATTTATCTAGGGACAACTTTGAAAATAATACTGAAACTCTTGACAGTAATTCTCAGTTAATTTATGATAAAGGTGTTATACCAATGACAACTCCCTCATAGCCCGTCAACCCCCTCCCACCTGTCTACCGGAACTTCGGAGTGCATTGCTTGATGAGTGGTGTAATATTCCGCAAGATCAGATTGATCATTTGATACTCAGCATGCCTAGGCGTTGTCAGGCCTGTATTGCATCGTCCGGGAGACATACTCCGTATTAACCATCCTAATAACCATGTTATACTGTTTTTTGTAAATAGGTTCTTTTTTGAAATTTGGTCAAGGGAGTAAAACTTGCAATTTTTATTAATTATGTCAAACATATAGCATCTTTTTTGCTCTTTACTTTTTGTTTAATAAATAGACTTTACAAATAAGTCAAATTTGTTTTGCTTCTTTCTCTTTCTTTGCCTGAACTTCATTATCCTTAATTTATGGACATGAGTGTATATGAACATACTGTTGCAGAATACTCTACTCATTTCCTGGGTTCGTCGTTCTAAAGTCCAGTAGGTGTAGAAAGTTCTAGTAAAGAGTCCACTTCCCAGGATGGAACAAGAACTTTATTGCTTCTAGAACTTCGAGCTGTACAAAATTCACAATCACAATCAGCCAGTAATGCACTGCTAACAGTCCGCTTAGTACAGAAGCTTTCACAAATGCTGTATTTCTCACATAAAATAAAACACATCCACAGGTAAAAATTCAGTGGAAATGTACGAGGGATAACACTAACAGTCCCTCAAGACTCAGCAAGGAAGAATTTACACACAGCACTTAAAAACAAAGCTTCACAAACAAGCGAAAACATCGCTTCTATAGCGTCAATAAAAAAGCCTTAAGCTTTCACGGACATCTGCTCTTGACGGAAGCAGAAGCAAGACTGACAGAACTGGGCAACCAGCTGTGCTTTAGTAGATGACGCAAATGAAGCTATTAGAAATTTCTCGGAGCGCGAATTTTGATTACGTCATAGGAATACAGCTGAATCATTAGGCTATTCTGTGATTTTAATACAGAAAAACCAACTTTACAAACCCCATTGGGAAAATCGCGCCCAATGACGAAAAGGTCGACAAGCTTGGCGACTTTTGGCGAAATATTGTCAAATTCGGCGCCAAAAATAAGTCCCCAAAAGTGAGGTTAGCTAAGGCCTAGGACCTAGATTTCTTTGAATTTCTAGAAAGTACTATACAAAGCAATAGGAAAAACCAAATCTACGTATCTCGCGTTCTCGTTGACCGATTTTGATGCAACAAAAAGCAAAACTTTAGTATTTGTTTCGTAGAATACATTTTAAAACTATTTTAAACCCCAGAATAGCGGGTTACCCCAAAAATTCGTAACGATACATACATGCGCACAATGAGATGTGCCGCTGAAAGTAAATTTAGAGGTAGTCAAAATCTGGATACCGAAAAATTTCGCCATTCCTATAGTGCTTCCTTTGAGTTTGTACAAGGAAGTAATTGTGATTGTCTGTGATTAAGGCAAAACCTGCGCGAGGGGTATCTACCTAAGATGAAGGATGCCTTGGTAGGAGGACTTTCTGAGGGGTTCTAACGCGTATTCACGTTACATCTGGAGAAAACCTACCAAAACTCCAGACCTTTAGATCGACGACCGCGCTATGGGAAACGTACAAGGAAGTAAAAAGATATACTATGTGAAAAATAAAACATATGTATAGTGAGGAATTACACACAAGAGAAGATGTTACTTTAGCACAAGTAATAAACTCTGCAGTTTAAATTTCGGTTTGTGTTGCATTAGCTGGATTATCTTAATTCCGAATTACGTCCGAATTATAGAAATTTCGGAGTTTAGAAGCCTGAATTTGTGAAGCACATGAATTTGAATGTCAACACTTAATGGTATTCTAAAAAAAATATTTTTTTCGTAATTTCTGTAGAACCCTTTAAAAGCGATCACTCTAGGGGATTTTTTCCTTCGAGAGCCATTGAAAAGTGGTTTAGGTCAGATTGTGTTTATCTTCATATCTCGGCACTTTTTGGGATATAATACTCAATTTCTGCACAATCAACTCGTTAGTGTATGAAGCACATTTTAGTAATTGGAAATTTTTTTTTGTTCAGAATTGTACACAAATTTAGAAAATACCATTTAAAAAAATTATCTGTAGGAATTGTTTCGTAACGAAGTCTTTTCTTCCGTTTCAGTTGCCTGTTTATCTCCGATGGATAAAGAATTAAAGCGTGTTACCATCTTTTTTGGGTCGCCCTGTATATAGTTTGTTTGTAAAGGAACAGAACATCCATAACTTTTCGTCTTTGACATAATTTGTCTGGTTTAAAAGTTACCAATAGGTGCGTAACGTGCATTTTCTTTAGAAAAATGCTAAGGAGGAGAAAAAATGAAATCCAATATTACTAAAATGGAGCCTCAAAAGTTTATCTTTCAAATAATATGTTTAGGAATTTGTGATAATATCTTTGCTTTAACAACAGCAAGTTTGTCCCTTTTTTATTATTTTATTATTATCATGTAATTTTTTTACTATCATAAAAATAGTTTGTGTAAAAAATATAGAGCTGCTTAATATATTGTTATAAGAAATGAATTATGTATGCAATAACTATATAAAAATCCACCAGCAGTATTAAATTTAGTCCCGGTAGATGGCGCCACCAAAAATTCAGAATTTAATTTGTTTGCTCTCTCCATGGGTTTATTTCACTTTCTCCATTACGTTTCAATTATATTCAATGATCTGGGGTTATCTTTTTTTTTTTTTTTTTTTTTTTTCCCGAGTTATATATCTATTATCTAAACAGAATGTTTTAATTTGCGAAATCGTAATGAATTTTCATTGCATCTAATTTGCAGATGCCGGCTTTAATTTTAAGGAAATTTAAATACTTATAGCATTAAATAAACAAATAGAATTAAAAAAAGGTAATTAAAAAAAATAAAAATATACATACATAAATCAAAATTGAATATCTGAATGGTAAAGAAAATCTATATTTAAATAAATAAGCATTTAAAATTACTTTTAAGATAAAAAATTAAAATACAATAATATTTTTCTAATTAATTGTGTTTCGTAAAGTGTACTTAATTGTGTGTTTTCGGACGAAGATAATGTTTTATATCTGCTACATTGGAAATAAAAGAAGAAAATAAACATAAAACAATCTAATTATGATTTAAAAAAATTGAAAATTCGAATAATCTTAAGGAAATGGAAGCCATAACGAAATTTAATTTAGCACGAAAAAGGAAATTATAAATTACACATCAAATAAATTAAATTAAATTCAAACCTCTGTATAAAACACATCTCTGTATAAAACACATCTGAGCTAAAATAAGCTATCCTGTAGCAATTCGTAGTATCGCGTTAATACGCTATTAATTACTACAGGATACTACATATACCGATCGCGTTAGTTTTAAAGCAAGAATTAAATAATAATATAAATTGATTAAAATATTTTAAAATTTCGAGTAATATTTATGAAGAGCCAAAAATATCTTTCACCACAGCTAGCAAGAAAGCTCTTTGTCTCTGTGGCACGCGGTTCAAGACTAGTGTCGACCACCACCGTGCTGGTAGTTAAATCGAGCGATGGCAACGACAATACTTTTTCAACCTTGGGGCCATTGGGGGAGTCTATACAAATATTCTTCCATATTGCTACATTTTAGTCACATTCTCTAGCTTCTAGTAGCTGTCATTGCGGATAGGGATAAGTTTGTTATTAGTTTTACGAACGGTGGTCATTTTTTATTTGAAATTGTGCGCTAAAAAATAACGGATTGGGAAGCCGCTGACTGAAAGGTTGAGACCCATTACCCCTCTGAGCTATTCGCTTTAGCGTCCGGTCATGGGTTCGATTCTCATTCATTTCCTGGTTGTTTAAATATCTTTTCTCTGTGCTAGTAAAAACTGTGTACTGTAGAGTTTAACTATAAGGAATGCAATCCCTCGGGAACGGGATTCTGCGAGATCCCACACAAATATTTAGTATCGCGGAGTTCCGCCGTACGAGTCCCGGCGTACGTAAGACCGTAGTTCCGCGGAATTGAAACTGAAAAATAAGTTATTTTTGTTACAATTTCACGCATCTTTTTTGCATAAGATGAACAATGATCATGGTATTAAGAACCAGTGATCATGGGCGCTCATATCTATTGGCAGGTAGGGTCCATATCCTCCCCATCCCCCCCCCCCCCCACACACACACACCAGCTCCCATATTGTTATGATTTACGTGTTGGTACAGCGCAGAAGTGCTTCAACATTAAATGTTGTATCTTTCTGTTACAGGATCCTTGACTTGCCCCCCCCCCTCCATAAAAAACCATATGGCCGCCCATGCTAGCAATATCTTTAATGGTGTATTTCGAAAAAATCATGTAACTTTGGTACATAAGTACAAATAAACTAATTATGTCAGGTACTTCAAAATTTTGAAACTATCTCTTTACAAGCTGTACTACATACTGAAATAAACGATAAGCCTGTATCAGTCTCAAAACTTTTAGAAAAAAATTCTTAAAAATCGGAAATTTTCGCAAAACGTGTCACTCTTCCAAAAATCTTGCAGCTCAGATCCATGTTTAAGAATTTTTTCTGAAAATTTCACAAAAGGCACAGCTTTTTCCGCTTACTACGGTGTGTAAAGCAGCTTATGAAGAACCATCTGGAATTTTTTGAGACGATGATGCTATTAGTTTATTTTATTTTGTGTACCAAGACAGAGGTTTTTTTTTCTTCGAACTACAGCCTTAAAAGGTCAACTACAGCTGACCTATAAAAAATTTATGGCTCCTTCAGGGGTTCATACAAAGAAGAAAAAATTTCTTTCGTTAAGTACTTTTGCATTCTCGATCAAAATTAGATAAAGACCAGGAAAACGAGCGCCTCTTTACGTCGCCTTTTTTACAGTCTTCTTTTTTAGCAACTAAGAAATAACTTGGTATATTATTATGAATATCATGACTAGAATTTTCATATTTATGTAAGGAATTGTACTAATTATTAAATGAGATAAAGCATTATTATTAAAGTTTCCTACTTTTCTCTCCCTTTTTCCTACTTTTCTCTATGGAAATGAATTTTTTGTTGAGTGAAATATCAATCCTGCGGGATTAACAAATCTCAATCCCGTAATCCCGCGAACCGAGAAACAGTGCGGTATTGCAGTCCCTATTTACTATGATATAATTATGAGAATTTTCAGAATGTTTCCTCGGAAACTAGATTTAGATCTAACACTGAGATAAATTTTGGAAAACTATTTGATTTCTTTTTTTTTTTTTGTGACGCTTGGCACTTTTTCAGAGGAAAAAGTTCTTGATGGATTTACACTAAAGATCAGAAACAAACTTATGATGCCCGAACTATGAAAATTTTTAGACTGCTTCCTCAGAAACCATACTGTGAACTGAAACAAATTCCAAATATGAAAAGTTACTTAACCCATTTATGCCTAGCGTCCCTTTTTTGGGACGGCATTATCGCTATCATTCGAAAACGTTATTTATTTTTCCTAGCCTTTATTCGCGAGTATTGAACCTCAATTCCACAAAATATTTTAATATGGCCAAGTAGGATGTTGACATTTCAATTTTTATACATAACGATTTTAAATGAAGTCATCCCTTGTTCCAAAAGTTGACATCAGAAATTTATCAATTACTTCTGGTGTTAGCAAAAATCGAAGAAAGTCGCAAAAATATCCAGGCACGAATGGGTTAATTTTTTGAAAAAAGTAGCATGACATGGCACTTTTACGGAGAAGTCTGCTTTTTGGTTAATTTTTCACTCCAGCTAAGAAATAAACTTACAGTGCTAGAACTATGAAAATTTTCAGAATATTTCTTTTCTCTAATAGTTTTCACTATCGAAATGAATTTTTAGTTGAGTGAAATATCAATCCCGCGGGATCAACAAATCTCAATCCCGCAATCCCGCGAAACAGTGCGGGATTGCATTCCCTTAACCAAGCAAACAGGTGTGAAAATAAATTTTCCAAGTACATTAAAAATCAAAGGATTCTTGTGTAACTATGTAATCCTCGAGTATTTTACTGAAATCAAATTTATTCTGCGCGAATCAAAACCTTTGAAAACTGACTAATGCTCGAGTTTTTTTGCACCTGCAGTCAAAATATCAGTTTTGTGTCCACAAAGCAGCGAGGTCACCCCGTATTAAAGGGTTAATAAAATGGCTTCTAACGAGCGAAATAGCTCAGAACATGTCACTCGCATTCTGAAAGTGTTAATATTTTGAGATTAAACGCAAATAAAACACTGCTGTTATCACTTACTCATGGTCCTTATCAGAGTTCCAAAGGGCGCAAGGCTGTTCAGGTGAAGAAGTTTGGCTTTCTTTTCAGCACTTTCTATAGCTATGTTGAAAATTTTAAATTAACCCTTTATAAGGCGAGTTTATGTGCAGAGAGTCGAAAGTACTTGGGATTTCTCTGGTCCATTTTTAGGATTAATTCATATATTTTCCCTTTACTGTAATATTCCACGTGAAACTTGGAGAAACCAGTATTAAACAAACATAGAAATTTTGCAGGAGAATACATTAATTATTCACAAAATCAAAGTCGGAAAACTACCTGCTGCTTGTACACGGAATGAAACGCAAAAATATATAGTTAAAAGCGATGATTCTTATGCTCAATTTTCGAGTCATTATTCGAGTTTTCTTTAAAATTACGAATGAAAGAAAAGTTCGTAAGCCAAATATAATTTAGAATCTATATAGATGTATGGAAAAAATATACATCCAATATAACTGAACAAACATCAGAAATTCACTAATGATAATTGATTTCTGCACTTAATAGACCGTAGGTGGTAAGTATTCTTACCACGGCCTTATAAAGGGTAAGAAAGAATCTTGTACATAACACATACAGCTAAGCACCGTTTATACCAGTGATTCCCAACGGGGTCCAGATGAACCCCTTGGGGGTCTGTGAAGCGTTTAAAGGGGTCTATAGTGTTCTAGTATCTATTGGGGACCGGTGATAAATTTTTCTGTTTTAAAATTTTTTATTTAATTTTTAAGGAATATGATAACATCGATAACATTCGTTTTACTTTTTAAAACTGAATACATATTTTAATTTGTGGTGTAATTCACATATCTAAAGCCGAGGCTGGTCTACAATTTCTGCTGGAAATTGTACAATAGGGTGAGTGACAAGCTGGCGAAGTATTAATAATACGTTTTTACGCCTTGCATTTTACGGCTTCAATTTTTAACATTAATGTGATCAAGATGTCTGTTATTAATAGAATCTCGAACCATTTTTAAGAGAAGAATGCTAAGTCCGAATTTAGCCAACCAGATGGCGTTCAGCGGTTTGCTAAAACGCTGTAAGCGGTTATTTATTATTATTATTATTAGTAGTAGTAGTAAAGTTTTCCCACGCTAATTTTCAAATTTTATTGGAACATTTACAAACACTATAACCATCTTCAAAATGGTAACCGATAATTTAAATTACACAATACACATGTACAGGCTTAGACTCTAGCCATTTACAAGGCGGCTAGCATCTGTCAGGTTCTTTTATATAAATTTTAAAATTCAATCTTTAGAAACAACGCGCACACTTATTTTATTTACTAGCCCGTGTTCTTGTAACGGCTCGCTCATTTATTCCAGCAGCGGGTGCGTTTATAATCTTTACTGCTCCCATGGGGGAAAAGCACATCCGCCACAGGAGTGGCGATGTTGCTGGAATAAATAAACTTTTTCAACTTAAATTAATGAGAGTCTTCAAATTTTAGTCTTGATAATGCATCAGCATTACTGTGTTGACTGCCTTTCCGATATGTAATCGTCATGTTATAACGTTGCAGGGCTAAAGCCCACCGAGATAGCTTAGCACCATGGGGCGCACTTCTCGTTAAATACGTCAGAGGATTATGGTCTGAAACTATTTGAATTTCAGCTCCAAATATCCAGGTGTCAAATTTCTTTAATGCTTCCAGTACACAAAAGTCTTCTCTTTCAATGGTCGCCCACTTTATTTGACTCGTGCTTAGTTTTTTACTGAAAAATGCAATAGGTAATTCTTTCCCATTGTCATCACGTTGAGCTAAGCATGCCCCAATTGCAGTGGCCGAGGCATCTGTGTATAATTGAAAAGGTTTCTCAAGGTCTGGAGTGTGTAAGGAAGGCATTTTTATCAGTTCCTCTTTGAGCTTTTTAAATGCTTTATCCGCCTCCGAACTCCACGGTATCTTAATTGGAACGCTTTTCTTCGTCAGGTTTGTCAACGGTAATACGATATGTGAAAACTGAGGTATATAGTCACGATAGTAACTAGCCAGCCCAATCAAACTTCTCAACTCTTTCTTAGTGGTGGGTCTTGCTAACTTTCGTATAATTTCAACCTTTTCTGGATCCGGGGAATGTTGTCCCGATCCAACTACATGACCTAGAAATTTCACATGGGGTTTTCCAAATTCGCACTTTCCCAAATTTACTGTCAGACCTACTTCCTTCAAGGTCTTGAAAACATTGTCTATATGAATCAATATGAATGTTCATCCCATGTGCTAGAAAATATAGCCACATCGTCGATATATGAACTGCAGTATTCTCTATGTGCGATCAAAGCCTTATCCATTGATTTTTGAAACGTTCCTCCAGAATTTTTCATTCCAAAGGGCATGACATTCCACTGGTAATGACCTGAGTGGGTTACAAATGCGGTATAATGCTTTGAATTTTCCTTCATAGGAATTTGCCAGTATCCTTTGGTAAGGTCTAAACTGCTGACTGTAAACTTTGCTGACTGTAATAAATGATGCCTTTCCCACCTCATATATTAAGTCATTGGCTATTTTCATAGGGTACACGTCTGGTATAGTAAAACTATTTAATAATCTGAAGTCGACACATAATCTGACATTTCCATCTTTCTTGGCAACGCAAACCACAGGCTGAGCCCATTCGCTATCACTGTGTTCGATTAGACCCAGGTCTAACAGTTCTTGAATCTGTCGATCCACTTCTTGTTGCAAACTAATAAGTATTCGGTATGGTTTAAGTCTCTTTGGTGTACAATCTCCTGTAACCCTAACAGAGTGACCTTCTACCCTAGCGCGGCCAGGTTTAGCACTAAACACACCTGCATATTTTTTAAGTACATGAAATAATTCCTGTACTTGCTTATTCGTTAACTTGGCATTCCCAAGGTATGTCCTAATATCTTCTATGCTTTTACTTTGTGCATCAGTAGGTGCATAATGAATGGTCCCGAAATCTTCGTCTAACTCAAAAATCATACCAACATGATTTACTCTTTGAACATATGGACGCACTTTGTTCACATGAAGTTCTCTTATACTTCCGTCTTCCATTTCAACCTTTACAGATTGTGGTCTGGTAATCTGCGTAACTGTTCCGGGGCCGATCCAGGTGTTTAAAAGCTTATGCGAGGATGACGGTCTCAATATTAAAACTTTATCGCCCACTGCAAATGACTTTTCTTTTGACCGGAGGTTATATCTGGAGACATATTCTTCCTGAGCCTTCTTGCTATTCTCAGAAGCGAATTCGTGAGTCCTTTTCAAACTCTCCACCAAGTTTTGCAAATATTCCGTAATTGGACGTGAGGCGGTCGTTGGAATCTGTCGTTCACCTGTCCAAATATCTTTTAACAACGCTAAAGGTCCTGGAGGTAATCTTCCATATACCAATTGATAAGGTGACAATCCGGTAGTGCTGTGAGGCACTTCTCTATATGCAAACATAAGATACTGGAGGTGAATGTCCCAATCTTTACCATATTCTTGTATAATTTTATTCAACATATCCTTCAGAGTTCTATTCCAGCGTTCGACTGCTCTCATACTCTCAGGATGTCCTGGAGTGGAAAAGCGAGGTGAAACGCCTAACAAGTTCTCAAATGCTTGAGTTAACTTGGAAGTAAAGTTTGTACCTTGATCTGTACAGATCATTTTAGGAAATCCCGTTTGGGTAAATATCTTCTTTAATACATCACATGTGGTTTTAGCACTGATTTCTCTTACAGGAATGGCTTCAGCCCATCGGGTGCATAAATCTACTGCACATATGATAAACCGATGTCTTCTTCCCGATGGTGGTTCTAGTGGGCCAATACAATCTAAACTCCATACTTCGAATGGTATTTCAGGTCTGACAATAGGTTGTATGGGAATCCTATCTCGGTATGTCTCAACTCTTCTTAATTGGCATTCTTTGCAACTCTCACAAAATTTTTTAACGTCTCGTTTGATTGATGGCCAAAAAAATGTATATTTAATTCGTTCTTTAGTTTTCCGTTCTCCTAAATGTCCGGCTAATGAAATCTCATGGGCCATTTTAAGCACATCCGATCTCTTACATTGGGGTAGTACTACTTGTTTGACATCTTCCCCACATATTGTTTCGGCATGTACAAGAATACCATCTAAAACTTCATATGAATTTTGATGATTTTCTGCATGTTTCCAATATGGTTTTAACTGTTCGTCTTCCCTTTGGAGCTTCTGGAACGATGCTACAGTCTCAGGAACTTTCGCGTTCTTCTCTGCTTCAGTGTTTTCAGTCCTTGTTTGTACATTTCCCGATACCAAGTGATTTATATACCCTTTGTCTTCGTCTTGACTAAAATACTGCACACATCAGATTTTAATTCCATACCATTAAACAACTGTATGTTTTCTTTCATTAATTTAAATGCCGTATTACAGATTAACATATCGCATTTTAGTTTTCTAGCTATACCACATATAACCGGTACTCTTCCATGTAACCCATCATTTATTTTTACATTCATTATTTTTAACGGAACTGTTTCTTCTTCTCCAAACGCTGAGTAAAGCTTTACAGTACCTTCACTCTTTTCTTCATGTTTCTGTATTAAATCATTTCGTATGACTGATATTTGTGCCCCAGTATCTACGATACCATTAAATGTTTTCCCTTCGCATTCAACTTCCAAAATCATAAGATTTTGGACAATTACTTATCTGGAGGACAATTACTTTTGAGTTTAAATTTATCTGATATTCTCAAATCAACCCGTGCGGTGAGCATGCTCAATTTTTCTTCAGTGTTATCTTCTTTATTCGCGTCACTAATCCGCATTTGAACTAAATTGCTCTGTGCACGCTCTGATCTTCTGTTATGGAAATTAAGTGAATCGCTTTTATTTTTAAATCTCGGACATTGCGATCGCAAATGCTCACACGATCCGCATTCAATACATCGATTCCGCTTCCTTTGTTCATGAAAATTTTCCTTTCTCCTATCTTGAAAATCATTTTCCTTTCGAGTCGTTGTATTTCGGTGACTTTCAAAATTTCCGTATTTTGACTGGTACGGGTTAGTTGCCCAATTATCGTTTTCTGTTTTCGCACGAGGACGTTCCTTGGCGAATTTTGGCTTCATTACTCTTCTTACATCGTCATATTCATCTAGTTTTTCGGCCAACGTTATTGGGGATACAATCTCCGTCCATTCATCCATGAAATGTTCTTTTACTTCAAATGGTACCTTTCTTTTAATCTGATCAGTGATCATCAGATTTTTTAAATCTTCTAGAGATTTAATTTTTAACCCGTCAATCCACCCATCAAAATAGGCTTTCATTTTAAAATAAAATTCCATCCATGTTTCTTCTGTGGACTTTTGATGTTTCATAAATAACTGTCTGAATTTCTCGGCGCTTAATTTAAATCTTTTTAACAGCATCTACTTAATTTCATTGCAATTTTGCGCTACCTCTTCTGTTTCCCTAGCAATCAAACTGGAAACAGGAGTTGGCAACACCCCAATTAAATGAGCAACCCAATTTTCTTTATCGACGCCAAGCATCTTTAACTGTCTCTCAAACAACGTAAGAAATAAACAGATATCACTTTCCTTCGGATCAAACCTAGTAGTCCGGGAGCCAGCGACAGATTTTTGAGACCAAAATCCTCTCAGCCCATAATTTCTCAGATGATTAAGACGGTTGTGTGTTGAAGCATGGTGATCGTCAGCTGCCGCACCATGGGTGGGTTGGGCGGCGGCCGCCTTCCAGACACGTAAAAAAAATAAAAAAATTCAGTCATTTCCTCCCGGTTGAAAATTTCTGAAATAATAGTTGGCATAGTACTTGTTTGAAAAAAAACCGTCAGCTGGCCAAGCGGCGGTGGATTATACGTCAGCTGCTCATACGAACATGTAAAAAAAAATTTTTTTTTCAATGATTTCCTCCCGGTTGAAAATTTGACAGATGTTAGTTTACATTCTACTTTAAATAAAAAAAAAAGTCAGCTGGCTGTATGCCGGTGGAAAACCCGTCAGCTGGCACAGTGAAAGTGTGGCGCGGAAAGGTAGTGTGGCCGCAGCTAACCTATTTCAATGCACCAGCTGACGGGTTTTTCTCCGGCATACGGCCAGCTGAATTTTTTTATTATGGCAAGAGTTATGTCAACTATTATTTGACAAATTTTCAACCGGGAGGAAATAACACACTTTGTTTTATTGGACACAACGCGCTGATATCCTCAATAATCCTACTATTTTTCATAATTATGTATAGAAATATAAAAAAAAAAACAATCTGTGCTACTTTAAAAACATGAAAACCACCGGTTTCCTCATTTTTAAGCGATTTTTTGGCATTTTCAGCTCCATTTTATTTCTCCGAGTCAAAAAAGTTTATCATTTGTGTGACAAAATTCGGCTCTGCAAGCGGAAAAGGACGTTATATTGACGTTATATCCGGCTTTGAAGGAAAAATTGTGATTCCTTCCTTTTAAATTGCTTTTCTAGATTACACAGTTTAATTTTTCTTCTCAAAAATAAATCGAGGATTTATAAGCGGACTTCGAGCCCAGCAAAGAAATCGTCTGCCTGTATATAAGAATGGCTATGTATACAAAATGAAATCTTTCGAATGCGGAAATTTTTCATGTTTTCAGAATAGCATAATTTGATCGTTTTGGGAATATAAAAATTAATATTTTGGAATTGGAGATATTTTGAAATAGTCAGTGGAAACAGATCGTCCAAACGTTTCGGAAGGATGGATCTTAAAAAGACTGTCGAACTGCTTTAAATTACTTAATAAAATGTCGATTGTAAATCCGTTTTGCGTTTTTTGCAAAAAGGCTACTTCAAAATTGAAGTCGGAGGACTATGATTCGGAGGACTATGAGAGTGCCACAAGTGAAGATGAAACATTATAGTATTTAAGAATTATAATAATTATTTACTGTAAATAAAAAATATATTGATATATTTATATTCAAACTTAATTTTTGTTATTCGGTCGCTTGATTATTTCCTGGTTATGTTTGCAACTCATCTGCAGGGCGCGTTGTGTCCAATAAAATAAAGTGCGTTATTTCCTCCCGGTTGAAAATTTGTCAAATAATAGGTGATATAATTCTTGCCATAATAAAAAAATTCAGCTGGCCGTATTCCGGGGGAAAACCCGTCAGCTAGTGCATTGAAATAAGCTAGTGGCGGCCACACTTTCACTGTGCCAGCTGACGGGTTTTCCACCGGCATACAGCCAGCTGACTTGTTTTTTTATTTAAAGTAGAATGTAAACAAACATCTGTCAAATTTTCAACCGGGAGGAAATCATTGAAAAAAAATTTTTTTTACATGTTCGTATGAGCAGCTGACGTATAATCCACCGCCGCTTGGCCAGCTGACGTTTTTTTTTCAAACAAGTACTATGCCAACTATTATTTCAGAAATTTTCAGCCGGGAGGAAATGACTGAATTTTTTAATTTTTTTTACGTGTCTGGAGGGCGGCCGCCGCCCAACCCACCCATGGTGCGGCAGCTGACGATCACCAGGCTTCAACACACAACTATCTTAATCTCACGAATTATCGGCCGGGAAGAAATAACTGACCAAAATCTGTCGCTGGCTCCCGGACTATAGGCAATAATTTTTCTAAGTTAGTTTTAACACCGCTTCCTTCCCGTACTTGGCTTCCCAACATCGCATTTTCTGCTATTATTTCAATTTTCAATTTTTCTAATTCAAAAACTTTTTCTCTTTCTTTTTCTTCTCTCTCTTTCGGATCCTGTCTTTCCCTTTCTTCTCTCTCTTTCCGATCCTGTCTTTCTTTTTCTTCATTTCTATCAGCAATAATTCTAGCCAATATTTCTTTACAAAATTCTTCATCATAGTTTTTATCGTTCGTAATCAGATCACGTAACTTCACCACAGTAAGGGCTCTATTCTGCCACGTACGTTTAAGCGAACGTTCGGATGTGTGACATCATATTGACGTCATTCGTAACCATCTACCGTATGTTGGTATTCTGCAAGGTACGCTAGAGCTTTAGGTGCGGATTCTAACTTCCGTATGTTTACATTCTAGCATACGTTTCAACCCGCCAAGAAAATCGTGGCGTTAGAGAATCCGTACGCTGAAAATGCTTCAAATCAAAAGGGCGGCAGCTGCTTTGCAGATGTTATTTTATCAGCGTGATAGAAGAGCGCGAAGAGGCATGAAGGGATAGGATATTATATTAATAGGATGAAAAAATATTTTAACATAGCAAGAGGGAAATTTTACAAGATAACAACTCATTAATTTTTACTTCAAAGGTATTGAAAATTGCTATTCGGTGTTAAAATGAGCTAAATTTTTAGAAATACGAAGTGAAATATAGCTGCTGCTATTGTAAAAATTAAGTAGGTGCGTCTTTAAATATGATGGCTCCTTACGCATACTTTAAATTAAAGTGTACGTCAGGCCAGTAGCCAGCGAGGGATAAAATTACGGGCAGTTCCCTCCCAGAAAAGAATCCTCAGCATACTTTTAAAACTCAAGCCGCCCGTTTGAAAGCCCAGAGGATTTTTCTCAGTGCCGTATTCGAGGGGGGGGGGCGAGGGGCCCTGGGAACCCTCAGAAAATGTAAAATAATTATAAAAATCAGCTATTTTAAAACATTTATATTAACTATTCTAAAAAAAAATTAAAATCCCTCCCCCCCTCTCCCGAAGTATAAACCTATATGCGCCGCTGATTTTGGTGACCGGTTTGCCAACATACCAATCTTCTAGATTGCTTTTACAGTACATCATATTTGTATTATTTGTAGTGTTAAAAAATACTACAAATTAAATATTGAGTGCTTAATACATTTTGTCATGTGAAATATAAAATTTGCTGAAGAGTGTTTATTATTTTGGTTTGTCTGTCTGTCCGTCAGTGCTCTAACTGATGTAAATACAGAAGCTGTTTACACTTTTTTAGAGCGTTTTGAGGCCGGATATAGTTTATATGCTTAAAATATGACTATTTTTTAAATGTTCAATCCGATAGCCCTTTTTCTTGACCATAAATCTACATCGTGATTCCATGATAGATGGGCATTTATAAAAAATTCCATTGCTTTTTATTTCACTTTCACAATTTTCTAGAATCATAGTACATTTGGGCGCTCCTGTAAAGGAGCTACAAATAATAGAGGCGCTATGAAGAGCTCTGCTTTGTAATTCTTAATAAAATATAACAATTTTGTTCCATTTGACCATTTGATTGATCGGTTTTGCAATTAAGTCAAAGCTACACTAGAGCTATCTGTAAAGGGGGTTGGTTTGTCTTGGGTGAAAAGCTTTTTAGGAGGTTCAAATGCGTATTCACGTTACATCTGGAGAAACCGCCCAAGACTCAAGACAGTTAGTTCGACAGCCACGCGGTAGGTCAGAACCATGGACTTATACACTTCAGTCATCTACTATGTTTAGTGTCTTATCCATTCGGCTATAGTCGGATTTTCTTTTGTTTGAAATAGCCGAATGTCCCTAAAATAAGCTTTAAAGAATGACTGCCCATAGAGCAAAATGTATTCATTTATTTTGAGTGCTCCTGTAAAAGCTCTATGAATTCTACATACAAGAGTTTCAATACCGTGCATGGCGCAGTGCATAGGGATAACATATAGAACTTCGTAGTGGTCGATGAATATTTACGGCTGTTAGCACACGGACAGGCGGATAGAACAGATTGACAGAACTGAAATTATAATCACTTTTCAGTTTTGTTGGAAAGCGTTAAAACATATTAGAATCACTAACAATAGTTCAGATATTACGGAAATTTTATAATGAAAATTAAGTCAACCACAAAAACTTGCGCGTGTTCAGGACTTTTTGCCTGCATTGTAATTTTATTAACATACGCAATTAAATTAGTAAAAACAATAAAGTAAATGAAATAGCCAGAGATGTGCTTTCGTAACACTTTAAGGATCTCCGAGACGGGAAGGGAGGAGAAAAAAACAATTGAAAATACATACATAGCCATCCTGGGATACTGCCTCCATCTAGTCGAATCGCCTGGCTGCGGGCCTGTCATTCGTAAACGATTGGTATATATAACTTTCCTCTTCGAAAATGCAAGTGCCTTTTTTTCCGGAGCTGAGCTGTACAATAGGTGTATTTTATGTTATTTAAAATTACTTATTTGTATCATGCAGTTTAACAGAACGTTATTATCACCTTCAAAAGTATTCTATATATATAACATAAATAAACCGTTTATAGATTTTTTTTCTTTTCTTTTTTTTTTCTTTTGTTCTTGTTGTTAATCTCACATTCATCAAACTTCGCTAACTGAAAATTCGTTTCTAAAGGAAGTTTTAACAGTTTTCAAAGCAGGTAACTAAAGTTCGAACTTCAGTGTTATCCAAATACATTTTCACTCAAGAAGAATGCTCATGATCTATATTTACAAATAAAATAATATAAAAAAATAAATAAAGAGAAAATTAAAAGTACAAAAGATTTTGAGCTGTCAGAAAATATCTTTCATAAAATGACAGACGAATTTCACGATTAACTATTAAACTAAACTTTTATCCTTAAATTAAAAATATATTGATTTGCCTTGGGGGGAAAATATGACATAAGTTGGTATTTACAAAAGTGTAACTTTTTATAAATGAAAGAGATGAATTTTTTCCTTAAACGAGACTTATTTCCTCTTTGCATTTTAATCAATTTAATT
The DNA here is from genome assembly GCA_038373885.1 of Cheiracanthium punctorium. Classification (NCBI taxonomy): domain Eukaryota; kingdom Metazoa; phylum Arthropoda; class Arachnida; order Araneae; family Cheiracanthiidae; genus Cheiracanthium; species Cheiracanthium punctorium. The sequence continues at coordinate 448,113 of JAWZYV010010563.1, forward strand.
ATTAATTGACAGTAATGAAATCACTTACCTAGAGTTTACTTTTAACTGCAAGGTTCTTTAATCTATAATATATATAACTAAGTAGCCACACACCAGCAGGATTCCAAACATGAAGCAGAATTAAATTAATATCTGCTCCAACGATCAGAATCCAGCTAGTAAATACTACACCATACACATGCAGTTGCGAATTTCTAAGTAGGCTAACAAGGCTATAACCTACAAAGACAATAAAGTAGACGATGCTTTCGTTCTGCCTATAGGTAGCCCTTTTGTTCAAGCAGCAAATTTATCAATTCGTCTCTGACACCGTATGTTCCTACCTATGAAATAATTTTAATAAAAAAAGATTATCTAGCTTAACTAAGCACACATTATATAATACTGAAACACAACATGCTACATGACACTTATGTTTTAGTCCTTTAAAAATATGTTTAGAAAATAAAATTTAAGAATTCTACTATATAGCTTATCTTACAAATAATGAAGAGATGAGAAACATACATACCATGGTACTTGAGCAGTTTTAAGAAATAGATATGTATATGTACGTACGAGTGATATACTGTATATTTAAAAAACATAAGGTGAATAAACAATTTTAATCTTTTGAAGTTCACAAAAAATAATCAAACTACAGGCAAACTTGCAATGATAATAAGCAATCTATAGTTATATTCAATACAAATTACATATTTAGAATTCTCAAATGAGGTCCATTCTATGAAAAAGAACACCTTGACACAGAGTTTAACAGTAACTATGCATTTAAATAATCTAGCACCCATTACAAAATTAAATACCATTATTATAAAGAAAATACATTAAATAAAGTTTTTATTGTTGAAAAAAATCGCTTCAATGTATAAATATTGTCTTCGCTGATCAGATCGCTATTTATAAAACATGATTAATCCATTATATAACAAGTAATCATGTAAAATGATATATAAAACATTCCAAAATACACAATAAATTCATAAATAATTTATGAAACAAAAGTAATACACATTTTGTTGTTATTTGTGTTCAACTATATTCATTATCAAGTTAAAAAACACAAAAATATAATACAACACTAGTATAGGACTAATAAATGCCTGCATTACGGGTACATAATGTTTATTTACGTTCTCAGATCGTTAGGCTTAGACGATTTCAACTATTATCAAAGAATTAATTATATTTATAGTCATTCAATTTACTTTAAATTTATACAAGAGTTAAAACTTACTGCACTGTAGTTGAAAATGAGGTGAAATGCCTTATTTTTGTCGAATATTAAAGTTATCAAACAATTAAAAAACCTTTTGGGAAATCAACAGGGAAATAAGTTTGCTTGGAGTACGCAGAACCCGGCTGTAACTTATCACTTCGACAGTTTACAAGTTTTCACTGCTTTCCGAAAATCGTCTGCCGAATTTTCATTGGCTATAATCAATAGGAAGTGACGTAAAAATCATCACTCTTGTTTGTGTGACATCGACGTTTTGGGACGAACTGTTTGGAATTTGCTCCGCCTTCCGCACGCTGTGGTCTGTTTCGAACGTTCGTTTGGAGGGCTTCCAGAATACCAATTTTTCGAACGTTCGTTAACTAGGATGCGGCACAGATAAGTTTTGGATGACGTCACAAATCCGAACGTTCGCTTTAACGTACGTGGCAGAATAGAGCCGTAAATGTCGTATCAACCGTTAAACCCAGTTCTTCAGCAAGAACTATTAAATCTTGTTTCTTTCCCTTACCAAAAAACGCCCTTTCACTTTTCAAATGCTAGTTTTCAGCTACGGTTACAGGTATATGTTTATATACGAATCAGGAGGATTCTTCAAGTAAATATGCCGGGACGGCCAACTATATATTAACACCAACAGGGAAACTTCCTTCAAAACCTGCCAAACTGGCCTACTAAACTTCAAAATAATGCAGATCAACTGCTATAGCTACGTACAAATACAGTTGCATGAAATTGATGAAGAAATACAGCTCTCACCTGAGCATTCTGTAGTATCGCATCCAATTCAATCCAATCCTGCCGACTACGCCAGTAAAGTTTTCCCAGGCTAATTTTCAAATTTTATTGGAACATTTACAAACACTATAACCATCTTCAAAATGGTAACCGATAATTTAAATTACACAATACACATATACAGGCTTAGACTCTAGCCATTTACCAGGCGGCTAGCATCAGTACGGTCTTTTTATAATAATTTTTAAAATTCAATCTTTAGAAACAACGCGCACACTTATTTTATTTACTAGCCCGTGTTCTTTTAACGGCTCGCTCATTTATTCCAGCAGCGGGTGCGTTTATAATCTTTACTTTATTATAAATAGAGCGCATGGCAACGTTACTATACTTAGACGCCCACTTTTATGACTATAGATCTTACCATTCAGAAATTATTGGGGTGACAACGGACTTGGTGGGCGCACTGTACACGTACAGTTACATATAATTCTGTAAATTTGAAAGTGGTTTGATAAAATGTAGTTTTTTATTGAATTATCCATCAACTTAATGCATGATGTTTTTTTCAAGTATTAAAAATATTTGGGGGCCTATTGAAGAAAAAATAATTTACAAGGGCGGGTCTAAGTAGGAAAAAGGTTGGGAACCCCTGGTTTATGCGTCTCTCATTTATGAGTCTCTGAGATTCATACGCCATTCTCTTGAAATCTGATTCATTCCTATCCATTTTAATGCACAAATGCTTCGCTTATAAAACTCACAACATCGGTTATACGTCGTTTTTCACATACCTAAATTTTCACTTTAAAGATAATTTTATGTCTTAATCATTCTTCTCCTACTAGAAAGTAAAGCCCGTTGTGGAGGCAATTACAACGGGCGCAATGAAAAACATTCGGTTAAAATATGTCTATATTTCATGTATTTAATCTTTGTATATATAAAGTTATTTATTTTAATCATTTAAAATAAATAACATATTACTTCCTTGTATGTAGTATAAGGAAGTATAATGTGATCCCGAAAAATTTTGGGGGCCAAATTTCGACATAAAAACCGATTTTGACTACCTCTAAATTTAATTTAAAATTTTTTTTCGATGCATCTCATCGTAGGCTAGCATGCACGATCATATTAACGCGTCTGCAACTCATTTTGACCAGTGGCGAGTCTACTGTGGCCAGTTTTTCCATGCCGTCTGTACGTACGTACGTATGTATGTAACTCGCATATCTCAAAAACTATTGGTCGTAGAATGTTGAGATTTGATATTTAGGATTGTTCTATGATCTAGTTGTGCACCTCCCCTTTTGGTGGCAATCGAATGGATAGTTTATGTACAGGACCGCCCAAAAGATTCGAAATACATTACGCTCTATGGGCCGAAATTCATTAAACTCGCCTAACTCAAAAGCTATTAGGCGTAGAATGTCGAAACTTCATATTTTGGATAGTTGTAACATCTAGTTGTGCACCTCCCCTTTTGGTTCCATTCGACTGGATAGTTTATCTACAGGACTGCCCAAAACATTCGAAATACAATGGGCCGAAATTCATCAAAGCGTTTTTTAGAGGTATTGGGCTATTTCAAACGACTCAGAAGTGATATATGCTGTAAAGAGTTAGAAAATGAATTTCTCCGTTAAAAAAAGTGTCTTTATCATTTATAGTTCTGCTACAGGAACACTCAAAAGATTTCCAATACATTACGGTCAATAGCAATTTTAGGGGCATTCATCCATTTCAAGCACAATACCGTCCTACCACATAAGTTAGGTAATGGTCCGACCACGGTCACGTGCCTCCCTCAAGAACTATGCCAAAAGTCGCCAAGCTTGGCGACTTTTGGTGTACGTGTGTGCATATTTAACTCTCAAATCTCAAAAACTATTATGAAATTTCATATATAAGAATGTTGTAACATCTAGTTGTGCATCTCGATTTTTGGTTCCAATCTACTGGAGAGTTTATTTACAGGACCACCGAAAAGAATTTCAGTACCTTAATGTCTATGGACATCTTCATTATAATACAACTGTAGACAGTCATTGTTTGGTACATGCCCAAAATCTCGCCGTCTGTCCTCGACCTTGGCGAGTTTTGGCGAAATATCGCCAAATTTGGCAATAGTCAGTCATTTGGTCCATGCCCAAAGTGTCGCCATTTGTCATCGTTCTTGGCGAGTTTTGGCGAAATATCGCCAAATTTGGCGATAATCTGTCATTGTTTGGTTTATGCTTAAAATCTCGCCAAATGTCGTCGACATTGACGAGTTTCGCCGAAATATCGCCAAATTTGGCGCCAAAAATTATTTCCTATTTTGTATAACTCTAAAACTTTAACCCGTAGATTTTTTAACTTTGTATTTAGAACTATTGTAATATCTAACTGTTTTCAATATCTTTTTTGACAGCAATTGACTGAGAATTTATTTACATGGTGAGCCAAATGACTTTGAATACATTGAGGTGTATACATGCATTCAATTCATTGAAAGTCTGTGGTCAATGACTACTTTGGCTATCCCCAAAATCTCGCTGACTATCTCAAGTTTGTCGGCTTTTGGTGAAATATCGCCAAATAAAGTGTCAGAAGGAAATCTTTAAAATTGAACTCAGCTTGGCGATATCGAAATATTTGGCTAGAAATCGCTAAACCTTACTATTATTGAGATTTTATCTCTTTCAAACAAATAAATTTAGAGGAAGTGCGTCGAAAATATTTTTGATCTAATGGACGTGCAAGGAAGTCATGTGTTGGACACATCAGATTTTTTATTTTAATCACTTAATAAATAACTTCATATTCAATTTTTATTATGCATTGTCTACCAATAAGTATTTGGACACCTGTGATAGAAAAGAAAAACTAACTTTATTCCAAATCAATAGCTGGTAGAGCCTCCACGAGAGGCAATTACAGCGTGAACCCTCCGGGGCATACTTTCCACAAGTCTTTGTATTACAGCTAGTGGTATTGTCTCCCACTCGGCTTGGAGTAAAATAGAAGTTTCTTCACCGATTTTGGACGGGTAGTGCACCCCTTAATTTGGCGATCCAACTCGTCCCAGAGGTTCTCGATAGGGTTCAGGTCTGGGCTCTGGGCAGGGCAGTCCATTCGATGAACTCCATTGACACCATACCAAGCCTTGGTTAACCTCGAAGCATGACAACTGGCATTGTCGTCCTGAAAGTAACAGTTGTCCAACCCGTAAAATGCCACAACGTATAAAGCACATTGTCATCCAAAATAGTGCAGTAGGCATCGGCGTTGAGCTTACCATGAATGGGGACCAAGGGTCCCAGTCCATACCAGGGGAAACACTCCCAGACCATAATTCCACCTCCGCCGAACTTGACTGTTAGCACAATGCATTCTGGCAGGAGACGTTCTCCAGGCAGACGCCAGACCCAGACCCTGCCATCCGAACGGTAAAGGGTGAACCTTGATTCGTCGCTCCAAAGAACCCGTTCCCACTGATCTACGGTCCAATTTCGGTGTGCTTTGCACCACATTAACCGAGCAGCGCGGTTGGACTTTGTGACCCAAGGCTTATGGGCAGTAGCACGACCATGAAAACCAAGCAGATGTGCTTCCTTACGGATGGTATTCATTGAAACAATATTCCCGGATGCCTGTTGAAACTCCTCGCGGATGAGGGCCGTCGGTTGGGTGCGGTTCTTCCGAATTTCTATGGACAGCACGTGTCGGTCTCTACCTCCTAGTTTCGTTGGTCTGCCGACTCGGGGCACATTCCGACAACCACCGCTCACCTTCCACTTCTTAATCACATAGGCCACTGTCGATTTTGGGTACTTCAGATCGCTCGATATGTCCCTTAAGGATCGGCCACATTTGTGATACCCGATAATTATACCTTTCTCGAAATCCGAGAGCTCCGAACTGCGCGACATCTTGCATGCGACTCATGACGATGCTGTTTCCTTCACGATATATACAGGCGGTGGCCGTGACGTACCTCAGGACCTCAGATATCATCATTTGCATAGGTGTCCAAATACTTATTGTAGACAGTGTATATTGAAATCGGAATTGCTTTTTCTTCTAAAAACTTTCAAAGACTTTTCGCATTCGAAAGATTTCGTTTCACTGGAACAATCCCCCTCTTATATTCATGTTTCATGCAGAGGAAATCCTTTTATTTGTGAAAAAACGTTAAACTGGCTAATCTAGAAAAAATATTTTAAACTAATTGGAATCTCAATTTTTCCTTCAAAATCTGATAACCGTGCCTTTAATATGACGTCATTGTCATTTGCAACACCTATTTTTGCCACGCAAATGATTCTCTCTCTCTCATTTTTTTTCTCTCTCGGAAATAAAGTACAGCTGAAAATAACGAAACATCGCTTGAAAATTAGAAAATGGGTGGATTTTTCAAAATTTTAAAGTAGCGCAGATTATTTTCCTTATTTTTTCGCATAATTATGAAAAATTTCGAGAGGAGTACAAACGGTAGATTTTATTACGCTTTTTGGGCTTAATTTTTTTAATCATTTTGGAGTAATGGTGGTAAAAGATTTTATCTTGGAGTGGTTGATAAGAGAGCCTCAATTTTTTTTTAATGTTAGATTTCTTTAAAATAAAAAAGGCTTTTAATTATTTAACTTGAAACTGTTTTCTGAATTTGTTCAAGTAAGCTGACAAATCACTGCTACCACGCCAGAAACGCTAATCTGCAAATTTGGCAGTTTTTACCTAAATGCATTTTCGAGGTTTCTGAGGATTGCTGTATACTATGTATGCTAAAGGCCCTAATCTTAATTCATTTAATTGAAAATTGACTATTATGTTTCGTATACGTATGTGGGTCATTTTCAAAACTGGATGCCATTTGGAAATTTAAGAAGCAAAACTACAATTTCAAAAAATAAGTATTTTTTTTTCCATAATTTAAACTATACCTTGCTTCTGAACATTAATTGAGTATTATTCATGCATTTTTTTCATTTATTGTTTTTTTTTAGATTTTTCCGTTATGAGACTTGGTGAAATTTGTCATGTCTGTTACCGGACAATTTCTTTGAAATCTGTACACCTATGTTCAACACAAAATAATGCAAAGTGATGTATTGCAAAGGTATAGTCTTTTTGTCCATATAATGTTGTATTTTCAGTTTAAAAATATCTTTTATATTTTTGTAAATTTTTGTTTGTCATGTCAGTTACTAAGTTTTTCATGGCTGTTACTTTTATAGTCACAGACATGACATTTCAAAGTTAAAAAAAAAAAAAATCATGAGTCTAAATAATTCCACAAGAATATGAAAAGAAACATTGATTTAGACTAAAGAACTAATTATCTAAATTAATAAATTGTGTTAATAAATAAATAAATATATTTTATACAACTAATTACGGTAAGAGACATGACACGTAATAAAGATATTTATCTTATCACAAATAGGCTTTTGCTTTTTCAGTCAAATACAAAAACTCAAGATGTCTGCTTATACTACCTTTTGACCACATTCCAATGGTAAAGAGGTGTTGCTATTCTCAAACTTCAAAATCGTTGGTTAAAAAGTTAAAAATAATGTATGGTAACAGACATGAAATCAATGTCCTGACAGCTATATTTAATTATCAAAAGTCTTGTATTTTTATTAAAACTTTATAAAAACCTTTTTATAGTGTAATTTAAACTCTATTTCACAATTTTAAAGCATGTCAGGGCAGAAATTTTAGTTTTGGGGCAGTCATTCTGCGTAATACGTTTTATGTTCTATGATCCAGACAGCTATATTTCGGTATCTCCTCTACCATTTCCTTTTTAAAAATTATTAAATTGTGTGTTCTTCAATCTATTGTTCCCGTACTGGAAACTCTGATAACAGCCATGATAAAAAGAAAAATAAGTTAAATTTTCTTATACCCTGAAATATATATATATAATTAACAATGCAAAAATGGCATATAGATTCAAATCAAGCTGACCTCCCTGAACCCCCCTAATTTTTTAGTTTCATTATTGACATATTAAAACGATATTATTTGACTATGTCCTTTTATCTTTCATCTTTCGTGTATTTTGCCTGGTAACCCTATGTTGAAATTTTTATGATTGTAACCTATTTATAGAAAAATACAAGTGATGCATATTCTACAGCTTACGAAATATTGTAACAATAGATTAAAGCTGTTGTGAACTAATAGTATTTAAATACATGTAAAATTATGTCGCCTTTTTGGGACACATTTTTCGGACAATTTTCAATAAAGGTGGTGAGAGATAAAATGACATAGTCATTAATATATATATAAAGACCCGTTCTCCAAATACGTGTCCGTCTGAGCAAAAAGACATGATCCATATCCGTATCCAAATCCTCCAGAGCAAAGAAAAAGAAAGGAAAAAATCTGGATCTCTTCTTCTTTTCAGCGGATATTAGAAGAATCTTTTGAAGGCTGTTCAGGATAAGTGAAAGAAATGAAAAAGTCTAAATAGTTTATCTTGAAGTAATTTTTTGTTATTAAACATGAATTTTATAATTTAAAACTGAACTGACTGGAATCCTTCGAATTCGACGGTCATTCTATTGACCGTAATGTTTCAAAAATAAATGGGAACGCTCAGGAATGTCACGGAGGTCTTGGACCAAACGAACAGGAAAAATCGAAGATCGACGCGGAAATGACATGACGTGTGACAGAAAGAAAGCCAAAAGTTCTTAATGTAGCAACTGTACGATGGCTGTGAAATGATTGAAATCTTTAAAATGTGTTTTTAACTATCTTTATTCAGTATAGAAAAGAAGAGTACATATTAACCCTTTAAGGCGCAGTGATCCCGCTCTGGGAACACCCAACTCTAACGTTTTGACTGTTGCCAGTCACGAAGAATAGATTGGATTTCTATAAAAATAGTTGCGGGTGACTCCAAGAGAGAATCCTTTACTTTTTAGCACGTCATTTCCCGTAAAAGAATGGTCGCGATTATTTTTAACAGCACTGCCAACTGCTGAAAAATGGAAGAACTCGAGAACAGCTGGATAGATTGCCCAATGCTGGAAAAAGGGCAGCCGTTGCCATCGCTCGACTTAACTACCAGCAAGATGGCGGACGATCGAAACGTTCATCGCGTGACACAGATCTAGAGACCTTTTTTTGACGCAGCTGGCTGTGCGTGTCACGCGATGAACGTTTCGATCGTCCGCCATCTTGCTGGTAGTTAAGTCGAGCGATGGCAACGGCTGCCCTTTTTCCAGCATTGGGAAAGGGTTGCGCCTCAAAGGGTTAAATAACGAATGAACACGAATGCAATTACGAATTCGAATTGACTATTTCGTTGAAGACGATATTTTGGGGTAAAGCGTCCAGGTGAATCCTCATGAGTGATCTTGACTGCCACGGCATTCTTTGATTAAACTATTGAAAGAGCGACATGCAACATTCGACGAGAAAATACGGGTTCAGGAAGGTAAACGCGAACAGAATAAAGTGAAACACTAAAAATGTGAAACTAATAAAGAATGTCTGAATTTTGCAAGAGACAAAAAATCTAATCCGTCAAATGGCGACTGCGCGTTCCCTGCTTTATATACCTTTTCTCAAGTTACTCTTGATGGTGAAGATCCAATATCGGATAGAAAACTGAAAAATTAAAGAAATATATAAATCGCCATACTAAATAAGGAGTTTATAACTGCCATCAATGTGGTTAATAAATCACAATGCATTTCTATTGCGAAAAATAAGGAAAAAATCTCAAACACTTTCATATTTTAAATACGCACAAGTGTGCTACATAATCCATGCGCCATCTATTTTTCTTCCTTACTTTATGAAGTTGAAAAGTGTGTCATTATTCATGAGCGTGCCGCATTTTTCTTCCTTGTTCTATAAAACACTTCTTTGGAATCAAAATCAATATTAAAATAGCCTACTAAAACTGTTTTACAATGTCTGCATCTGTATTCTGCGAGGGACAATGAGCGCCAAATGGCTAGCGCGCTCGCTGCTTTATTTACATTTTCTCGTGCTGCCCTCATTGGTAACGATCCAATATGAGATGGGAAACTGAAAAATTAGCCCCAAAATGAAAATGTGCACGCGTCATCCCTGAGTTTGCATTGGAGCTATAGAACTCCTAGAGATGCATGACTCGGAAGTTCGCCAACGTGCGGCGATTTTTTTTTTTTTTTTTAGGTTGGCAAGAATCGGGGGGGGGGGGAGGTTACCTAGCCGTTCTCTCAATTTAGTGGATACAGGAAAAACATGTTTCAAATTAATATGTAGATAAGCGATAAAGCGCCAGCATAAATGAAGGCGTTTATAACTGCCAACAATGAGGTTAATAAACCACAATGCTTTTCTATGGAGAGGAATTGCACTTTCGTCGTTCTGCCATGCAATAACCTTTCGACTATATCTATTTTTCTTTTTTGATGACACATCTACAGGCCAAGACCATTTTTAGACACCACAATTAAATTTTTACACCTAGCCGTTCTCAATTTTGTTGAGACAGTAACAAACATGTTTCATATTAATATAACTATATAGCTATTTTTAAGTGAATCTTCTTGTTTAGCACAAAAATCCCTCGTTTAATTAGTATTAGTAATTTGAAGCAATTAGCATGTATTCACTATTGGCGTAATTTGGTAGGCTTTTTGAATATTTCTACGTGGTGGACTTTACCCCCACTCTTTTACCTCTTATTATTGCAATAGAAAGTAGTTTTCCTGGAGTTAAATTCTTACTGGAGAGGGCTTGATCCCGCCCTAAGGTAAATGCTCCAGTAGTGGGACACATAAGGGTATTTCCTCAATCATCACCTTAACTTTAGAGAAATTTTGTTAATCTATATTTTTTATGGTTGTTCAAACTCTTATCCAAAGTAATAATCATATACAATATCAAAATACTTGTCACATTTCTTTTTTTTAATTGAAAACTTGCACCAGTTCTATGCACCAGAAGTGAGCATAGCAAATTTTTGATGTTCCAGTAGTGGGCTTACCAGAAGTGGGCCACCTAGATTTGTCAAATGGCTAAGGAAAATAATATGAAATCATATATTGTAATAATAACAGTACATTCCTATTATATACTCTAAATTTACAACAAAAATTGGCACATGGAATGTTTTATTTATAGATTCTAGTCACATAAGATTTATATTTTCTTTCTCCAACAGCAAAATTTATTGATTTTTCATCAGTTTAAGTTCTGGTAGGAGTATTATGGACATTAAATCTTTAAATGTTATGCTGAAAAAATCGTTTGCAACTATTACAAAGTCCTATTTGTTCTTGTTGTAGATTTTAGCTCCTGAACACGTATATTGCTTCACTTAGACTTATTCACAGAATCATCAAGTGAAATTGACCCACTAGTGGAGCATTTAGTAAACCACTGATCCAAAAGTGGGCCACCCTTCATTATTTATAAATAAATATTATAATTTTATTGAACGATAGCTTATAATACATTCAGTATACAATCAAATAATATCAATAACAATTGATTTTAAAAACAAATAGCATGTATGTTGAAAAGTGATTTGAATGAAAACTTAATTTTTAAGGAAATCACTAAGAACATGTTTAAATTGCTCTTTTAAGAGACCAACTTCAGCAACAAACTTTCTTCGTCCTAACTAAACAGGAGATGAAGGTTACACTTTTAGTATTTAATTGATAAAGGTTTCAGCCAATCAGAAGCATCTCTTATCTCAATGGACGGTTGGAATTTCTTGTTTTTCAACTTAAAATTTAAAATGGTCCACTACTGGAGCACTTGCCTTACCTTAGTTTCGACAATGGTATTTACGCACAATTACTTATGATTTATAAAGTCACAGTTTAAGAGCACCATCAAATTTCAATACAAAAATTTTTTCTGGAAGTTTCTTACTTGGAACAGCTTTATTCTTTATGATAGTTTTTAGAACAGCTCGTGAAGAGGCGTTTAAAAAAGTTTCCAGTGTCTGTCATAGAGTATTAATGTACCAAAATCACATGACTTTTTATAACTACTGTTTTAGTAAGGCATAACAAAAGGTTCTGGAGATTGGAAAACCTACTTGGTTAAACAGTAGCAATTCTATAATTTAATGAACAACAACAACAGCAACAACAAAAAAAGCAGTAAAAGCTTTTAAAACTGTTACATTAACGATTAAATAAAGAAGCACTACTAATTCAGAATGTGCCAGGCCAAACCAGTGGCCGAGCGCATAGCACTCTAAACTGGTCGATGGAGGTGCCTGGTTCAAACCTAGGTCGCATCCACCGACTTAGCCGTTCGGATTTTTCCGTGGTTTTCTCCGAAACTTAGGGTAAACAAGGGTAAGGACCCCTAGAAAGTCTTCCACGGAGGTAGGTCATCCCCATCCCTTGGCCTAGATACCTAGTGTAAATCCCACAAGCAAGCAAGCAATCAGAATGTCTCAGGCTTCTTGAAATCGAAATTTTACTTAACTGCAATAAAAAAAAACAAGAAAAAAACCGATAAAACCATTTTGTATATATGGAAAAGTACAGATAAAGGATTAGAAACACGGGCATACCAGAGATTAGTGAAACTAGTGAAACTGTCAATGCTTTGAGCGGTTGAGGAAGTTCACAAATCAATTATGTCGGCCCTGAAGTTACCGTTGAAGAATTTTTCAAACCTCAGTGAAAAAAATGTTACACCCAGTGCAAATGTTTTATCCCTCGACTTCCTGAAACAAAACATACCCAGAAAACGTCTTTTTTAGTAGCTTTTTCTTATCAGTCACATCCTCGGCATTCGTTTTTGACACGGCAATCTCCAACCTTATCTTCGTTACCTGGACAACTCGGATAACGTTCGGCCCGTGCTCGGGAAGAGCAACAGTTACGCATTTTTATCATATTTTCATCTTTCTCCCCCGATAATTTCCTCCTTGATTTTTGTTTTTTTGCCATCCTGTCAATATCGATGGGCGACGGTGAGGACATAGAACTCTCAGTTAGCAAGTCGAAATCGAACAACGCAGATAACAGCGCCATTTCCAAAAAAGACAGCAGCGCAGAGGACAGGCCTCCCACGCCGCCCAAGAGATTCAGAAAGGAGGACAACGATTCAATGGTCAAGGAACCTGAGGAGAAGAGGAGGACAACAGGATTCTTCCCCAGGCCCGAAGTTATATACAAACCGGAGAACACGGAGAGCTACATGACTTGCCTGAAGAACCTACTCATAGTTTTCAACCTGCTGATATGGGTGAGTTGAGTTTTAGTGAGTCATTGTAAATAGAGCCTTTCTACGGACGTAGACTAATATAGCACACGTAACACGTAATATAAGCACACGTAACACGCTTCGCAAGCAAACAATAGACTATGCCTCAGTTTTTCTTTAATGGGGAGGGAATCTTTTCAGATCATCAATTACAAACGCAATTTTGAAAAGCTGCTAAATGTTTTGCTTAGGGCTGTAAAACTTGAAGCATGATGCGATTATGCGCAATTTCCAGATTAATCTACTTTACCATACAATATTTATTAACTAATGAATATCTCTAATTATAATTATGCTGCTATATTAGTACCCATTCAACTTTGTAAGAGATGTCTTTTCATGATCTAGATTTTTAAAAGAAGTTTTACAAAACATATACTGTTTGTGTGCTTTTAAGCACTACAAATAATATAAAATAAATTTTAGTCTTTAATTAGTTTTTAATTACAAATTTAAAAACGACATCGTACTTACAAATAAAATGAAATTAAAAAAAAATTGAATATTCTGCCCCCAAATGTTTGGTATTCAGCCTATACTATTGGCCAAATATTTGGTATTCAGCATAAGCTATTGGCCAAATATCCTAAGCTATTGTTCAGTATTCAGCCAAACCACCGACAGAACAGATGCTCAATTCAGCCGTAAATTTGCTAAACGTTCACATAATGCTTCCATTTCGTCCGTTTCAGTAGTGGTCCAATCCATTTGCTCATCTGTACCATATCTTATAAGCCGAGCCTGTGCAGTAAGGCTGTACTCTGACCGCGTGGAAAGGCTGTACTTAGTCCGTGTAGCAAGGTTGCACGGAATCTGTGTAGTGAGGTTCAATTCAGCACGTGAAGTAAGGTTATGCTCATGCCATATAGAAAACTTGTACACAGCCTGTGCAGCAGGCCTATATTGAGCCTGTGTATTAAGGCTATACTCAGGTCGTGCTGTAAGGAAGAGCGGAACAGGAATTTCATTTCCTTGTTGAACATTGTGTATATCTGCAGTAATGCGTACACTCTGCGTAATGCGTTCCATATTAATTTAATCCAATAAAATAAACTGTCAGACTGATATGTAAAATGCGTCTGTTCGTCGAAAAATAACCGCTTGATTGACAACAACAACAAATGTGAATTGTAATTCAAAATTCAAGAATAACTTGCCTGAGAATAATCAGTCGAATAATAATCAAACTCCTCTTCCTCCTTTCATTCTAATTATATACTGCCAAAAAAATCGACTCAAATATATATAGGGGAATCTAAATAAATATGGGGGGTAAATTTATTTTTAATCACAATTTATGGAGAGAAGATAAAGAACTGAACGATATCAATAAATAATTTTAAGTGTAAAATTTTACACTTAATATTATTTTTTTAAAATAATATTAAACGTAAAATTATTTTCAACCTTTAGACTTAGCTTTTTAATCTTTGACGAGATAACGAACTGCACGGAATCAATAAATAATTTTAAGTGTAAAATTTTACACTTAATATTATTTTTTAAAAATAATATTAAACGTAAAATTATTTTCAACCTTTAGACTTAGCTTTTTAATCTTTGACGAGATAACGAACTGCACGGAATCAATAAATAATTTTAAGTGTAAAATTTTACACTTAATATTATTTTTTAAAAATAATATTAAACGTAAAATTATTTTCAACTTTAGACTTAGCTTTTTAATCTTTGACGAGATAACGAACTGCACGGAATCAATAAATAATTTTAAGTGTAAAATTTTACACTTAATATTATTTTTTAAAAATAATATTAAGTGTAAAATTATTTTCAACCTTTAGACTTAGCTTTTTAATCTTTGACGAGATAACGAACTGCACGGAATCAATAAATAATTTTAAGTGTAAAATTATTTTTAATCTTTTGAAGAGGAGATAAAGAAACTGAACGATAATAGGAGGAAAAGTGAATGCAGACTACAAAATGTGTTTTTTTGTATTCTGAAAATACAAAATTTTTTCTCAAAATACTTGTTTTTACGAGTGAAAATACAAAATACAAGATACAATGTATTTTGAACATGTATTTGAAATACATGTATTTGCTATACCGCCCAACTCTGCCTTCCGTGGCGTCATAATGCTTTCTAACACATTTTGTTGATTATTAAATTGATCAATAATTCTTTTACAGTTTTCTGATATTTTCTGGTCTGTTTTAGTTTTTAAACTACATTTCAATTACAATTATTTACATTTAAAAACTGCATTTAAACATAAAATAAGTCCTATTTTAGTTGAAAGATATAAATGAAATATCTGTCTGTAAGTCTATGTGTGCCTGTGTTTGTTAAATCTAATATTCTAAAACTGTACGATAATTTAATAACACTGTGAAACACCGTTTACACGTTTTTCAAGGGACTAGTGGGGAAAACTTAAATGAGAAAAACGTATAAAGGAAATTCTCAAAAGTACGTTCATTTTCGTAATAACTAACAATAAAAAATTCAGATTTAAATTAAAATACTACATCTTATATTATTACATAAAAATAAAATACATCAGAAGGTATTTAATACTAATAGTTTTATTCTGAATTTAATGTACAGCTAGTTAAAAAAAATATGGTTAAAATCGTCACAAATCCGAAAAACTACTCCTGTTGCCCTCTCTCGAATTGTCGACACAGACGGCTGTGTCGAAGAAGGACTTTAGCTCCATAGCACGAGAAGGGCGATTTGATCGACCGCCATGTTGGTGGTAGTTAACTTGAGAGATGGCAACGGGTATATTTTTTCAGCATTGGCCACAGTATATAAACCTGTTTTTCAATATAGATCTCAAAATGTCTGCAACTCTAAAGGGTTTAAAGAGACAGAATAAATATTTTTGAGTCTCAATAATAGTGCAATCTATATAAATATTACGTTGTAACGAAAGTTTTCCGCCACTCCAAGTATTGCCTGCACAAGCAGTTCGCGTTGGTGTCTTTGCCAATATTTTGTAAAACGATTTTTGTTATTTGAAAGAAAAGATTTGTTTTAGAGCACTGTGTTGTGAAATCCGTAAAACAATATCGTTATGATTAAGTATAAGGTGTCTGAAATGGAACTACCACGCTACCAGATTGATCCATCATTTACTCTCAGTTCTGTCGCAAAAAGTCAGCTACAGAATGACACTGAATCATGTGTACAGCTTAAGGTACTACTGTTGTATCATATGACACTGTGAAGATTTGGTACCGAAAGTTCAAAAACGAGGACTAGGATATTAAAGAAGCAGAGCGCTCTGACCAGACTACTGATGCTGATGAGGCCCGCCTACGAGAATTTGTGGAAGAAGATAAAATATTCATCCACGAGAGCTAGCTAAAAGAGTTAGACTTTAGTGCCATGTCCATTAGTCGCGCTAAGCATCCATAAACTTGACATATAAGGTCAATAGCTGGGTACCGCGTGAGCTGACTCAAGCAAATCTGGCGGAAAACTTTCGTTACAACCTGATAAAACAAACTGTAAAATGTCAGTCGGTTAGTTAGATGTGCCTCGCGTAGCTCCGACGCGGGTGATCCTAGACCTACAAAATTTTGCGTGGAAATTCTCCAGGACGGGTCCCGATATACCTCGAAGCGATTTTTTCGAAATTCAAATTATTTCAGGAGATATCGATAAAAAACGTGTCGCAAAAGGCTAACTTTTGCTCTCCGCCATTTCGCAATTGTAACCTCGCAGTGGAAAAAGTGAGAATTAAGCATATCTAGGTTGCCATATTTGGCAAGTTTATTAAATGATTCAGACTCTTGAAGTAAAAATAAAAGAATAACGACTTTTTTTTAGATTATTTGTAAGGTTATATTTTAATTAAAATATCGTGTGCATATGAAATCGGAGCAGGAATGAAATGCTTTATACTTAAAGAAAACTAGGGTAGTACTTTAAAGTTGTTCAAATCTGATACTAGTCAGACAAAATTGGATACTTCACACTGAATAAAAAATATTGGTACGTCTAAGAAAGGCAAACAGATTCCGATGCGGGGTTTCACCCAAAATATTGTCACGTTTGGGATGAGAACAGTTAAAAAGTACTTGGTAAAAACTATTAAAAGCAGTGCATGAGGTTAAAAGATGACGAATGGTGAGGTCAGTATGACAATGGGGGCACTTCGGAGCAGTTTCACCTAGCAGTAGGTGTTTACGGGTTAGTCTCGTGTGAGGTGTGAGAGACGACGCTTATTATGACACGAGACTGAGCTGTTTGTTTGAGATGTTAAAGATTTTAAGAAGGCTTAGAAAGTTTTAAAAAAGCAGCTTTTTCCCCTAGAGTTTTTGTTTACACAACGCAGTTTGTGCAATTTACCTCTAGGGGTCTAAGTCAACACCTCCTAGATATAGAAGGCATGAGAACAGAAGCTTTTACGTCATCACTAGGTCTTCTAAGATGACGTCATCACAGTTTTACTTTCACAAAGTAAAACTATTTAAAATTTCTGGTGAATAATACAAATTTTGGAAAATATCTTAAGATAAAAATTAAAATACCTTTCTGATAAAAAATAATTTATTATGATCTATTTCTATATCATATTATATAATTAGTGATAGTTAAAATTTCCTATTTGTCGTAAAATTAAATTTTCTATCTTAAATCATTAAAATGTTTTATGCGGGAGTAAATTCACCACAAACTTTCAATAGTTTTACTTTGTGAAAATAAATGTGTGATGACGTCATTTTAGTAGACCTAGTGATGACGTAAAAGTTTCTGTTCTCAAGCAGTGTATATCTAGGAGGTGTTGGCTAAGTGCGGTATACTAATTTTAATTCGCTTATTATGATTGACAGTTTCACCTGTCCATTGACTAAACAGAATGTACGTGACATTTAAAAAAATGTTTTAATTGAAAGTTCTTCCTAAAAATGAAAGTACGTGCATCGTTGTTCTGGCAACTAGACACACAGCAGCTATAAAGTCTCATAATTTAGCGTTTTCTTTGTAAGTAGAATGATTTTTATTTGAAGTAGTTGTTCTTGCTTATGTCTTCTGGCAACAGAGGAGCGCGGCCAGATCCTCCATATAGGACTACGAAGGGCGAAAGTTAGCTACTTCCATTTTATTGATTCCCAGTGGCAAGAATACAGTCTCCTAATTTTGAGCCAATTCTAGATGAAAGGCCTATATTATCTGAAATCGGCACCCCCAAGGGTATCGTTTGAAACAAGGAAAGCACTGAAGCCACGAAAAGATTTTACGTGCACCAGCTCCCACCAGCGACACAGTTAAGGCCTTATTACACGAACAAAATTTCGAGCAACTTGGTTGCCGCAACTAGTTGCGGAAACTTGTTCCAACAAGTCGATGAGCATTGCAGGGTTGCCATAATAAACAAACTCGGCCGCGTTCACAAATGCCCGAGATTTTCCGAATTGGCGATTGCTGGAGCATATCGCCTCAGCAACCATTTTCAATATTTGGGATCTCGAGGGTTCCATAAAAGAATTTTACTAATGCTTTCAGTCAGATCTACTGTATTAAACGCGATGTTTCTTGATTGATCATTTCCCGTAAAAAATCAGACTCGCGCTAAATTCGAGGCCTAAATATAGATTGTTATAATTATCTTGAATGATAAATTTCAGGGTCGCGTTATATTCGAGTCCGCGTTATATTCGGTCTCATACGGTATTTCCATATCCTTTCCTTATCCATCTGAGAGACTGACTCTTCCGCCATGTTGTGACATAAAAATAGGAAGCACTAGAACCCTTAGGAAACACTAAGATTGCCGGCATTCCAGCGACCAGCAGTATTTTCGCCATTGAACGAAAAAGTTGGTGTTGACCTTTCCATAGGTAACAGAGGGAAGATTCCATGAAAGAGGTTTCCGCAACTGGTTGTGGCAACGAAGTTGCTCGAAATTTTGTTCGTGTAATAAGGTATTTACGCAGTAGCCCAGCTGAGAGAAGTTTCCCCCCTCCGAAGCACTGGTCAAGCCGGTGCTGCTTCACTTTTCGTGTTCTTATGGGAACGGATGCGACTAGGCTACTGCAGGACACGAAAAAATTCAATGCACACGAATAAATTCCCAACTAATTTTTAAATTTGATTAATTTACTATGAAAAAGATTACCTATCATTCATTATGCAGGGTGTTCCCAAAAGGCGGTGACGGGCTTTAATTCTTTATATATTAGAGAAAAGAGGGCAATGCAAATTGCTCAAAATATGGTCGGAAATAAGACTCCGCTAAGAACAAATTCCTCTGGTTAATTTACAAAAAGTTACACTTTCTAAATTTGTATAAGATCTCCGCACAAAAAAATTCCTAGTTAGTAAAATGTGCCCCATAGACCAGGTGCGTAGCCAGGAAAATTTTTCTAGGGGGGAGATATGCGCCTGGAAAACTTTTCGGGGGGGGGGGGAGATATGAACTTATATGTGTATAAATAGACGGAATTTCATCACTAATCCGAAAATTTCGGGGGGGGGATATATCCCAATATCCACCCCCCTGACTACGCCCCTGCCATAGACTAATGAGGAGATGTACAAAATTTGAGAATTATATCCTAAAACTGACAGAGATATAAAGGTAAATATATGGTGACTTAAACCACATTTCAACGGCTCTCGAAGGGAAAAATTAGAACGAAGGGGACATCGGATGATCGGATTTCAGGGGCCCTACGAGGAAAATATTTTTTTCCACTTTAGCAACAAAAGTTTACACTCAAATTCATGTATATCATGTTTGTTTAAACGATACCTCTGGGGGTGCCGATTTCAGCGGTTTGGTCCCTCCTCTGGAATGGTTCGAAATTAGGCGACCACCGTGCTAAGTCGGACTTCCTCCCACTGGGGCCCACTAAAAATGGAAGGCGCCCCCCTATGCCCATCGACTCCCTATCTGGGGGGATCTGGCACCGCATGCGGTTGTCAGAGGGCATAAACGAAAAAAAAATCTTTGTTTAAAGATATTTGAAATGCATTTTATGATAAAAGGCTGAAATTCAGTGCATCACGTCTTCAGTGTATGGGGCCCATTTTACCAAAAGGGAATTTTTGTACGGTTGTCGTATAAAAATTTAAAAATTGTGATTTTTTGAAAATTAACGAGATGAACTTAATTCCCTCCCTTATTTAAAAAAAATTTAAATTTACATTGGCCACTTGTCTCTAATAGATAAAGAATTAACCCTTTAACGCGCAGTGTTCCCGCTCTGGGAACACCAAACTCTGACGTTTTGACTGTTGCCAGTCACGGAGAATAGACTGGATTTCTATAAAAATACTTGCGGGTGACCTAGCTCTACGAGAATCCTTTACTTTTTAACACGTCATTTCCCGTAAAAAAAAATGGTCACGATTATTTTTAACCGCACTGACATCTGCTGAAAAATGGAAGAATGCGAGAGCAGATGAACAAATTGCCCAATGCTGAAAAAAAGGGCAGCCGTTGCCATCGCTCGACTTAACTACCAGAAAGATGGCGGACGATCGAAACGTTCATCGCGTGACACAGATCTAGAGACCCTTTTTTGACGCAGCTGGCTAGCCAGCTGCGTCAAAAAAGGGTCTCTAGATCTGTGTCACGCGATGAACGTTTCGATCGTCCGCCATCTTTCTGGTAGTTAAGTCGAGCGATGGCAACGGCTGCCCTTTTTTTCAGCATTGGAAAAGGGTTGCGCCTCAAAGGGTTAAAGCCAGTTACCACGGTTTCTGGGATACCCTGTCTATTTATTGTAATTTTTTTTTCTTTCCCCATAGCTCCTCGGAGCAGCGCTGACGGGTGTCGGCATCTGGGTGAAAGTGGACGAGAAGTTCTGGGACATCCAGACCGGACTGGACATGAAGCAGTTCGCGTACGCAGGCTACATACTCATCGCGACGGGCGTGTTCATCATGCTCATCGGATTCCTGGGGTGCTACGGCGCCTTCTCCCTTTCCCTCTGCATGCTGGTGGTGGTACGTACACATGTTGTTGTTACGCATTTCCGCTTTGCTCTCTCTGCCTTCCAAGAGACTGACATTACTCTGAAATTCGTGTTCTAATAATTCGTATTCTGAAATTCTCTTTTTCCGTGAACTTTCATTGGAGAAACAATGTGAAAGTTTCTTATGTGGAAAAACTTAACAAGGATTTCAGGGCAATTTCTTTCACACTTGTAACTGCATTTATGAAATACGAAATTTTCATGAGCATTGAAAATGAAATAAGAGGGAATTTATTTCCGAATGAATTATCCTCCAGATGCATTTTTACTTTTGCTGAATGTTGCAAAAAGTATGCGCAAGTTGGACATTTTGAATCCTTCTACGTGAATTTTCATTGGAGAAATATTCTTATCGGCCGATTTAAATCCTTTTACGCCCAAAAATACTCATTCAAGTCACTAATTTGTGAACGCCTCAATTCGCCCCAGCACTCCCCATCCGCTATATTCTATTTAACTCATTTTCCGCAAAAATCTTGTCTATTTGAGTATTCTCTCTCTTCTCCCCCACGACCCATATCTTATTACTATCACGTGACCTGACCAACGCTCTTAACGGATAACGGTTCATAGTAAAAAACGCGGGCATAGTTGTGTGTGTATTCGCTGTGATAGTTTTATGTTATATCCGAATACCAAATGCATCTTTTTCATATTCAGAGTTGTGAAATAAATTCAATCTAGATATGGAGGAGATACTTTAGGTAAAGATTTCGCTTTAATGACATAGTTTCTTACGATTGGATTATAAAAAGCTGTTGTAAAACAAATGAAGTTATGATATCTCCACCCAAAGTGAGTAAGTAGTATTTTACCTTTTTCATGTCAATAAATTGGGTTGCTGCTTTCATTAAATCTCACAGCTGGTTTAACCATGATTGCAGTTCTGTATTCTGACTGTACTGTGAATTCGTTTTACAACTAGAGACTACAGTGAAATTATATTCTATTTATTAAAAAAATACTTTTTTATAGTGTATTAAGATATATGTAATGTATTTGCCTTGATTTAAAATTTATTTTCTCGGGCTTATAATAATAGATTACAGCTCTGATAATAAAAAATGAAGAAAACGAATCATTCAATATATTAATCAAAAACAGCAAATTTTAATAAAACACCCTTTTTCTAGCTTAAAATAATAATCTTAATTGAGTACAGATATGTTAATTAAAAAAGGGCTTATTTTGCAAAAACGCTCATTCTATAGCTTAAATAATAATCATAATTGAGTGCAGTTATATTAATCAAAAACGGACAGACACTCCTCATTTTTTATTATTATTTAGCCTAAATGGAGCTGTCACATAATGCTCAAAAATTGAGAATTTTTCGCTCCATTGATTTTGGTCGAAGAATTGTGCAAATTTTACTCAATCGGGAGAATGGCTGTTTGAAGTCAAAAATTGAGTAAAAATATACTCCGTTTGATTATTATTTTACTCAATAGATTTAAGCGTGTAGCCTATCAGTAAAGATTATAAACGCACCCGCTGCTTGAATAAATGAGCGAGCCGTTAAAAGAACACGGGCTAGTAAATAAAATAAGTGTGCGCGTTGTTTCTAAAGATTGAATTTTAAAAATTATTATATAAAGGACCTGACTGATGCTAGCCGCCTTGTAAATGGCTAGAGTCTAAGCCTGTATATGTGTATTGTGTAATTTAAATTACCATTTTGAAGATGGTTACCATTTGAAGATGATTATAGTGTTTGTAAATGTTCCAATAAAATTTGAAAATTAGCGTGGGAAAACTTTACTGGCGTAGTCGGCAGGATATGTTGAATAAAATTATACAAGAATATGGTAAAGATTGGGACATTCACCTCCCGTATCTTATGTTTGCATATGGAGAAGTGCCTCACAGCACTACCGGATTGTCACCTTATCAATTGGTATATGGAAGATTACCTCCAGGACCTTTAGCGTTGTTAAAAGATATTTGGACAGGTGAACGACAGATTCCAACGACCGCCTCACGTCCAATTACGAAATATTTGCAAAACTTGGTGGAGAGTTTGAAAAGGGGTCACGAATTCGCTTCTGAGAATAGCAAGAAGGCTCAGGAAGAATATGTCTCCAGATATAATCTCCGGTCAAAAGAAAAGTCATTTGCAGTGGGCGATAAAGTTTTAATATTGAGACCGTCATCCTCGCATAAGCTTTTAAACACCTGGATCGGCCCCGGAACAGTTACGCAGATTACCAGACCACAATCTGTAAAGGTTGAAATGGAAGACGGAAGTATAAGAGAACTTCATGTGAACAAAGTGCGTCCATATATTCAAAGAGTAAATCATGTTGGTATGATTTTTGAGTTAGACGAAGATTTCGGGACCATTCATTATGCACCTACTGATGCACAAAGTAAAAGCATAGAAGATATTAGGACATACCTTGGGAATGCCAAGTTAACGAATAAGCAAGTACAGGAATTATTTCATGTACTTAAAAAATATGCAGGTGTGTTTAGTGCTAAACCTGGCCGCGCTAGGGTAGAAGGTCACTCTGTTAGGGTTACAGGAGATTGTACACCAAAGAGACTTAAACCATACCGAATACCTATTAGTTTGCAACAAGAAGTGGATCGACAGATTCAAGAACTGTTAGACCTGGGTCTAATCGAACACAGTGATAGCGAATGGGCTCATCCTGTGGTTTGCGTTGCCAAGAAAGATGGAAGTGTCAGATTATGTGTCGACTTCAGATTATTAAATAGTTTTACTATACCAGACGTGTACCCTATGAAAATAGCCAATGACTTAATATATGAGGTGGGAAAGGCATCATTTATTACAGTCATAGACCTTACCAAAGGATACTGGCAAATTCCTATGAAGGAAAATTCAAAGCATTATACCGCATTTGTAACCCACTCAGGTCATTACCAGTGGAATGTCATGCCCTTTGGAATGAAAAATTCTGGAGGAACGTTTCAAAAATCAATGGATAAGGCTTTGATCGCACATAGAGAATACTGCCGTTCATATATCGACGATGTGGCTATATTTTCTAGCACATGGGATGAACATTTGGTTCATATAGACAATGTTTTCAAGACCTTGAAGGAAGTAGGTCTGACAGTAAATTTGGGAAAGTGCGAATTTGGAAAACCCCATGTGAAATTTCTAGGTCATGTAGTTGGATCGGGACAACATTCCCCGGATCCAGAAAAGGTTGAAATTATACGAAAGTTAGCAAGACCCACCACTAAGAAAGAGTTGAGAAGTTTGATTGGGCTGGCTAGTTACTATCGTGACTATATACCTCAGTTTTCACAAATCGTATTACCGTTGACAAACCTGACGAAGAAAAGCGTTCCAATTAAGATACCGTGGAGTTCGGAGGCGGATAAAGCATTTACAAAGCTCAAAGAGGAACTGATAAAAATGCCTTCCTTACACACTCCAGACCTTGAGAAACCTTTTCAATTATACACAGATGCCTCGGCCACTGCAATTGGGGCATGCTTAGCTCAACGTGATGACAATGGGAAAGAATTACCTATTGCATTTTTCAGTAAAAAACTAAGCACGAGTCAAATAAAGTGGGCGACCATTGAAAGAGAAGCCTTTTGTGTACTGGAAGCATTAAAGAAATTTGACACCTGGATATTTGGAGCTGAAATTCAAATAGTTTCAGACCATAATCCTCTGACGTATTTAACGAGAAGTGCGCCCCATGGTGCTAAGCTATCTCGGTGGGCTTTAGCCCTGCAACGTTATAACATGACGATTACATATCGGAAAGGCAGTCAACACAGTAATGCTGATGCATTATCAAGACTAAAATTTGAAGACTCTCATTAATTTAAGTTGAAAAAGTTTATTTATTCCAGCAACATCGCCACTCCTGTGGCGGATGTGCTTTTCCCCCATGGGAGCAGTAAAGATTATAAACGCACCCGCTGCTTGAATAAATGAGCGAGCCGTTAAAAGAACACGGGCTAGTAAATAAAATAAGTGTGCGCGTTGTTTCTAAAAATTGAATTTTAAAAATTATTATATAAAGGACCTGACTGATGCTAGCCGCCTGGTAAATGGCTAGAGTCTAAGCCTGTATATGTGTATTGTGTAATTTAAATTATCGGTTACCATTTTGAAGATGGTTATAGTGTTTGTAAATGTTCCAATAAAATTTGAAAATTAGCGTGGGAAAACTTTACTCTATCCTTCGTAAAATATCTTCGCAATGGAATAATTAGTTATGATTGACGAATGTAGGTGGCGCAATATGCAACCAAGCTCTTATTTTTTTTTTTTTTCTAACTGCAATCGCATGCAATTCTCAGTTTTTAGATTAGTTAATCCTATTTCAGTTGCTGTTTCCGAGAGTAGATGAGAAAAAGCTATCTTTTGAGTGCTGCGCTATCGTAATAAGCACATAAAAATAACAGTAGTAAAATGAAAAAAAAAATCTATGTGGCGTTCATATGTGTTTTTAATTTTAGGGGTAATTTTTGAAGGAATCAACATCCTCTCGGTTTATATTCGGGAATATTAATGTGCGGTAAATAAGACTGAAAATAGCAACAATGATACTTATTATTTTCAAATTCTAGTCCGTGGAACTAAAAATAATGCTTTGTATCTACTGCAGCCATTAAAAGTTATTTTGGAAAATATTTACGGTTCAGTAACGGAAAATTAAAACTGAAAAATCGATAAATGGTATGATACACAGTAAAATCTCAGTATAACGAAATTTAAGGGACTGAAGATCTAGTTGGTTTTTTGAAATATTTGTTACATTGATATTTTACTTTGAGGGAATTAGTACTAACAGATTTCTATAAAGAAAAATGTTTGTTCGTTTATCTGAAATATTTCTAATAGTGAATTTTTTTTGCAACGAGATATTTCTTTAGCTGAAAATTCACACAGAAGTTTCCCTTTAATTTTGCAATTTTTCGTAAAAAGATATAAATGTACAATTTTATTTTAAACAACTTATTTTTGCGATCATCACTGAAAAGTTCCTTCATTGTGTATGACATTGTTGTAAATAAATTCGAGCATTCAATAACGATTATTTTTTAACGTAGAATTACGTTCTTCCCTCACGGTCCTATGTAAAGATTTTTTTTTTCAGCGTCTTCGTAAATTACAATATTACTCTGTTAGAAAACTAACATGAGTTACGGCAGTCTCAATCAATACGGCAGAAAACTATCATGAGTTACGGCAGTCAATTTATGACATCAGTGATGTCATAAATTGAAAATTACGTGGGAGTGAAAAAATCTACCAAAAAATTTAAGTCGCATCACAATAAATCTGCAGTTTGTGCGATTCTAAATAGCACCCCGAGATAACATAGTTTGAGCGAATGTGGCTCTATTCTAACCGAGTTGAGAATCATAAAACCTTCTACATCTTCTTTCATTGTAGAGATAATATTTAAACTTTTTAATTGATAAAATTTTACCGACGATTTCTGAGCAGTGGTTTTGTTATACCTTCAGAAGCATTTTTGACATAAGTACATAAAGACATAGGAATACAAACTGAAAAGGAAATAAATTCATTATCTTGCGGTTGCATTTTACTTGTGCTGAATGTTGCAAACAGAATACCATACGTTATAAAGTTACCAAGAACCTGGTGGAGGCTCTTTTCATTTGCAGCCGAGTTTGAAATCTTAAATACTTCTACATCCTCTTTCATTGTAGAGAAAATATGCAAACATTTTAGTTGGTAAAATTTTACCGACGATTTTTGAATTGCGTCTTTGATTTCTACTGCATCATTCATGACACGAGAACCATTAAGTCGTAAGCCTAGAAACTGAAACAAGAAAGAATTTAACTATCCTCCAGATCGATTGTTATTTGTCCTGAATGTTGCAAAGAGTACGCCGTAAGTTATAAAAATGCCGAGAGCGGATAAAATGAGGCTGTTTTCAATTGCAATTGAATTAAAAATTTTAAAACCTTCTACACCTTCTTTCATCGTGGAAATAATATGGAAACTTCGGAGCTGGAGAAAGTTTACGGACGATTTCTGAGCAGTCGCTTTGACGACTGCTCAGAAATAAGTAATACATCACTCCAGAAATGCACCGACCGGGAATGGCAAAAGGAGAAGGTATAAATCCAAACAGATGGTATGTTCCAGGAAGTTTGGGAACCATAGAATACAAATAATAGATGACGTAGCTGTACATAATAAAATCTTTAGTTAGGAGCAGAAAGCATAACCTAAAAGAAAATTTTCTCATCGACATTCTATTTTCGC